>JAGFBZ010002098.1:0-100747 GCA_018398805.1 Hirundichthys speculiger
TTGTGTCTCTGTGGGAACTCGTGTTTTCTCTTGTTGGAGCAGTCTGAAACATTCGTCTCCTCGCTCGGACTCAAGTCTCTCGTTTTGATGGTTGTTTCCTGGTTGGGAGGAATTAGAGGAAGAACAGGACAGAAACATGATCTTCCTTTTTACAGTCTGATGCAGCTACTGTCTTTCTCAGAAATCCTAAAAAACGTGTCTTTCTCCCCTGTGTCCTCCCTCCTGAGCCCTGAAGTGCCCCTCAGGCGCCACTACACCCCATTGGCCCGCGTGCCCCCAGCCCAGCTGCCAGGATCCCACGGGCCCCGGTGGCCCCTGTGACCAGCCCTGTGTGG
Organism: Hirundichthys speculiger; assembly: GCA_018398805.1. NCBI lineage: Eukaryota > Metazoa > Chordata > Actinopteri > Beloniformes > Exocoetidae > Hirundichthys > Hirundichthys speculiger. Next base: position 336 of record JAGFBZ010002098.1, read on the forward strand.
AGGGATGCCTGTGTGACCCCGGCCTGATCCTCAGTGGAGACAAATGTGTCCCCCTCAGTGAATGTGGATGCACTGATGAAAACGGACAGTACAAACCTGTAGGTGCTCCTGACCTGAAGGGTCCTCGTGCCGGTTATTTTCCAGAATCCACCTCTGACAGGAATTCTGCTTCTCCATGCACAGGTTGGAGACACCTGGTTCAAGACGCCGACTGTCTGAACGCTGCAGATGTAACGGCACCACAACATCACCTGTGAGCCGTGGCAGTGCAGGCCCGCGCAGGAGTGTAAAGTGGTGGAGGGCGTGTTGGACTGTCACTCTACAGGTAACCTGAGCTAGGTGATGGTGGACCCACAGCTCCACCCACATCACAGCCCCTCCACCTCTCACGCTCTCATCCGTCCTCAGGTAAAGGAGTGTGTCACGTCGCCGGAGACCCTCACTACTACACGTTTGACGGGATGATGCACACCTTCATGGGGACGTGTACGTACACGCTGGTGGAGGTAAGACATCGACATGACTTTATTACTGAACAAGAGCTCTCCATCTCATACTTCTACGCCAGTATCGACTCTGGGGAAACATCTGCTTCAAACTGTCTTTCTGCATCCATCAGGTGTGTAATACCACCATGGTGACCCCCTTCACCGTAGTGGCGAAGAACGAGGAGCGCGGTCAACCAGAAGCCTCCTACGTCCGCTCCGTCAAAGTCTACCTGCCTCAGGACACAGTGGTAGAGCTCCAAAAGGGCCGCAGAGTGCTGGTAGGTAACACCGAGCCCCGTTCATGGACCGACCCTTACCTGATGAACAACCAGCAGTTGACCCATCACCTGTCTTACCTCAGCTGAACGGACGACGGGTGCGAACCCCGCTCTCCATTGATGCGATCGGAGCCAAAGTGATAACCAGCGGAGCTTACAGTCTGCTGGACACCAACTTTGGACTGCAGGTGAAGTTTGATGGAGTCCATCACCTGGAGATCACTGTTCCTGGAGAATACTTCAACAAGGTAAAGACACAAGAGTTTTGATGGTTGTCATCTAGTGAAACGCTTTTGAAATGCTACAGACCTTTTAGCATGTTAATTTTGTTCAATCTACCTTCTCCAGGTGTGTGGCATGTGTGGGAACTACAACCACAACTCCTCCGATGACAACCTGATGCCCAACAGGAAGCCAGCCAAGGACGAGATCGAGCTGGGCAACAGCTGGAAGTCAGAGGGAGACAGCGATCCTGGGTCAGTGGAGGATCTCTACAGCTCTCATTGAACCCAGGCTTTTGTCCTGTAATCATAACACTGCTCTAAAATCTGGAAATTCACAAAATCACAACTTTTTAATATAATATTTCAGCTTTTCCTAATGAAACATCAACTTTTCTGACGTGAAATTATGACTTTATGTCATGAAATTTCGAATATCCAATAATTTCAACTTTCTGTCCTAAAATCAATGTTTGCTGTAAAATCACAAATTTTGTCATATTGTAACTTTTAGTTGTAAAAAACTAATTTCTGATGTAAAATTATGACTAGCTAAAGTTTTGAAAAATTGCAACTTTTTGACATATAATTACAATTTTATGTCCTAAAATTGCAAATTTTGCAATATTACAACTTTTTGATGTAAAAAGCAAATTTTTATCATAAAATCAAGAATTTTGCAAAATTTGATGTTGTTGTAAAAATCACAAATTTGGCAAAATTGCAACTTTTTGACATATAATTACAATTGTATGTCCTAAAATTGCAAATTTTGCAATATTACAACTTTTTGATGTAAAAAGCTAATTTATATCATAAAATCTAAAATTTTGCAAAATTGTGATTTTAGTACGTTTTGTTGTAAAAATCTAAAATTTTGCAAAACTGCAACTTTTAGACATGGATTTACAATTTTATCTCCTAAAATTGCAAATTTTGCAGTATTACAACTTTTTGATGTAAAAAGCTAATTTTTTATCATAAAATCAAAGATTTGGCAAAATTGTGATTTTACCACATTTTGTGGTAAATATCACAAATTTTGCAAAATAGAAACTTTTTCACATAGAATTACAATTTTATGTCCTAAAATTGCAAATGTTGCAATATAACAACTTTTTGATGTAAAAAGCTAATTTTTATCATAAAATCTAAAATTTTGCTAAATCGTGATTTTTTTTTACTCAAAATTGTGAATTTTTTTTAAACATAAAAATGTGACTTTATGTCACAAAATTGCAAATTTCATAAAATCAACACGCTTTTTGCAACTTTTTGTTATGAAATATAAACTTAATCAAAAGTTTGACTTTTTGACATAAAAGTTTGACTTGAAATCCTTTTCTTCTTAAAATTTTAGCTGAAATATGGCAAATCTTACAATATTTGAACTTTTTCTTATAAAAAGCAAATTAGCTTTTTCCCAACAAAAATGTGATTTTGCTTTCTCCCAAACCAAAAGCTTGTCAGAAGCTTGAAAAGCATAAAGCCCTGTTGTTCTGTGCAGCTGTCAGCCCGACACTCGTCCAGACATCCATCCCAACTGCACCGAAGACGAGGAGAAGCTGTTCGAGGCTCACTGCGCCCACGTCATCCTGTCTGACCGCTTCAAGCCCTGCCACTCTCTGGTGCCCCCCGAGGCGTTCCTGGGCAACTGCGTCTACGACATGTGCGAGTACGACGGCATGCAAGCGACGCTCTGCGACAACGTGGAGGCGTACGCTCAGGCCTGTCAGAGCGCCGGAGTCACCGTCAGCTGGAGGAACGCGACCTTCTGCCGTGAGTTCCAGACGTAAACGCTTCACGGTCCCGCAGAGATTCAGAGCTCCCGCACTGACCCGCCCTCCCTCCCTGCAGCCCTGCCCTGCCCTCCCAACAGCCACTACTCTGACTGCACGCCGCCCTGCCCGCCCACCTGCTCCGACCTCTTCCCCATCTTCTGCCACCTGCCTCCGACCACCTGCGTGGAGGGCTGCCAGTGCAACGCCGGCTTCGTCCTCAGCGACAGCAGCTGTGTTCCTCTGGACAGATGTGGCTGCCTGGGCTCAAACGGGGAGTACCACGACGTGAGTTCAGCAGCCAACAGGCCACCAGCCGGTGGACTGCTCTCAACATTTAAAATCCTGTCACCAAACACTCTTGTCTTGACACAAACCAAACATAAAGACTTTAGTTCATAAGCCTGACTTATGCCTCGAACCCTAGCAGCTACGTAGAGGTCCAACATCTCAGACAACCGGCGTTGTCAGCCTGTAAATATGTTTATTTCTACTGTAAAGTTAGTTAGTTAGTTAGTTAGTTTAAGTTTATTTCAGTCAACCTTTCAAGGCAAACAAGGAAGAGACAAAAAAAATTACAATTTGACTGAAAAAGGCTCAGGCAGAAGCAAAGCTTATTAATGCCCGCCTACTATACAACTTAGGCTACACAATATATAGTGTCAAGTGGGAAGAAAAAAGAAAAAGAAAACAAACAAACAAACAAACAAAAAAAACAAAACATATAATATACATATACTGTACATACACTTGCATACATACATGTACACACATAGATGCATATACATACACATACATATCTCTTTTCCCCTTTTTTCAATTACAGCCATAACTCCCAAATATAAATGCACATAATGATTTTTTGAACATAACAAAGGAAGTACATTGCTTAAGTTTAAGATCAACACTATTCCACAGCTGGACCCCTATAAAAGAAATACATCTTCTTTTAACTTCTTTTATCACTTTTGGTAACAAAAATCTGCATCCATCTCTTAACTCATATTACTCTCAGACGCTATGAAAAACTTCTGCACACTGTCTGGTAGTTGTTTATTTTTTGCTTTTAAACATGATTTGCATTGTTCTATAATAAACCAAGTCTCTAAACTTCAGAATATGAGAATTTAAAATAATGGATTAGTATGATCATAATATCCCGCTTTATTTATGATGCGTATAGCTCGTTTTTGTAGTAAAACAATTTTATCAGTTATGGTTTTAAACGTAGATCCCCATAGTTCCACACAGTAAATTAAATAAGGAAGTATCAGTGAACAAAACTATGGGAGGGTTCAAACTTAAACTCACCCAGCAGACACAACTGGACCCAATCTGGGCTAAATTTATGACTCAATTATGCAACTGGAAACTGCTGTGTGGGGTCAGATGTGCCTCAAAGTTCATGAACCTGGCCAATCGTAGCTCCAGATCTGGCCCATATTCCATTTGTTTTTGACACGTGAAACCGGCAGGCGTTTTGAAAGCCAACCGTGGCCCTAAAGGCCAAAGAAAATAAAGACCTGGTTCATTTCTGGTAGATGTGTGGTTGAGCTTTTAGGCAGCTTAAGTCAAAGCCACATCTGGCCCAAGGAACAAGACACAGGTGGGCCAAACATTCTTTGCTATCAAGGTAGTCTTGACTCGACCCTGCTGGTCGTTTAAGGAACTGCATGAGGCATTGATTACCGTCAGTACATCAAGCGTTTGTCTGTGTGTTCGTGCAGGTGGGCGACTCCTGGCTGACGGACAGATGTGCTGAGTCGTGTACCTGTAACCTTGGCGGTACCATCACCTGCGAGGAACACAGCTGTGATCCAAACACCGTGTGTGTCCTGGACAAGTATGGAGACCTCAAGTGTCAACCCACCGGTGAGTCCAGCACTCCCGCACTCATCTGCGGCCACCATCAGAGCCGTCAAAGCTCACGCCGTCTCTGCCGTCCTCTCTAGACTTTGACAGGTGCACCATCTCCGGGGACCCTCACTACCGGACGTTCGATGGCTTCACCCACCACTTCCAGGGCCCTTACACCTACGTCCTGACTAAAGGCCACAACCTGCAGGGCTCGCAGACACCGCTGCAGGTGACGGGGAAGAACATCAGGCGTGGAGGGAACAGGAGAGTGTCCTTCCTGGATCAGATGCACATCGAAGTGTATGGAGTCAGCGTCAGCTTCCTGCAGAGGATGAACGTCCTGGTCAGTGGTGGACAACAGCCGCCCCTTCAGGTTTGCCTGTCAAGAAAGTTTGAATCCAGAACCATCTTGTGTGTCCTGCAGGTGGATGGCGAGCGTGTAGCTCCTCCTCTCGATCCGGTCAGCGGTTTGAGAATCACAAGGAACTCCAGGCAGGTCCAGCTCACCACCGACTTTGGACTCACCGTCCGCTTCGATGGCAGAAGTCGCGGAGGTAAAGAGCGCGCCCTCCTACGCGGTTCCTCATGTGGGCTTGTGTGAGGCCGCTCTCACTCGTGTCTTGTCTCGTTTGTGGGTCAGAGGTCATCCTGCCCAGCACCTACCGGCACTCCGTCGGAGGACTGTGTGGCAACTACGACGGCATCACCAGGAACGAGTACATGAAGCCCGACGGGACGGTGGTCAGGAACCTGAACGAGTTCGGAGAAAGCTGGAGGGTCGTCAACACACGCGCCGATGAACCGAGGATCTACGACCTTCCCTTCACCGCCCACGTCCACAGGTGAGACCACGGCCCAGGTGATGGTAATAACCAACGTGCATGAGCTAAATGGGCTCGGTTGTTCTAGCAGGTGGATAACTGGTCTGGGCTAATTAGTCTGAAACTGGGTGATCATCGTTGTTCTACAAAGATGAGTACGCCATTTCACCTCCAGTTAGAGCCCCATCACTGTTTCCTTCAGTTAGTGGGTCAAAGGTTGTTTGTCCAGAACCCTGGGAACAGTTCTGGTTCTGGTATCGCACCTGCTGAAGCTCCTCCGCGTTTCTGTCCGCAGGCGCGACGTGGAGTCCGATCCGGACTCGGGCTTCGAGACGCCGGACTGCTCCCAGTCCCAGCTCGGCGACTACAACGGTGCGACCAAGTGCGGCGCGCTGTCGGACCCGGCGGGACCGTTTGCCGCCTGCCACGCCTCCCTCCCCGCCTGCGGCCTACCAGGAGTGAGTTCCTGTTTCTGTCACCGCGTCGGGACCCTCGTTTACGCCACGCCTCCCTCTGCTGCTCCAGACCAGGGAAACCTGGGGGGGGGGGGGCTGTTTGTGGCTAGCAGCTGCTGTTTGGACCTGAGTGTGGTTAGCAGCTGTTAAAGTTGACTCGTGTGTTTTCAGTGACTGCGTGTTCGACCTGTGTGCTGAGGAAGGCAGCGAGGAGCTGCGCTGCGGCAGCTACGAGGCGTACGCCGTCGCCTGCCAGGAGGAGGGCGTCGCCCTGGGAGCCTGGAGGCAGCAGCTGGGTTGTGGTAAGACGATGTTAGACTGGTCCCACAGACGTAACCTGACGCTGCCCCCTGGCTGTCGGCTCCAGTACACCAGCAGGGCTGAAAATGCAGCGTCACCTCCATCACACCTTCACCTCTCTGTCTGTGTCTGCAGCCCTCGTCTGCGGCGCCAACAGCACCTACGCCTCCTGCATGTCGCCCTGCCCCTCTTCCTGCTCCAACCTGGCGGCGCCCTCCGACTGTGACGTCACTTCTTGTATGGAAGGCTGCCAGTGCGGCGCGGGCTTCGTCATGAGCGAGGGCAGCTGCGTGCCGTACACCGACTGCGGCTGCACCTACTTCAGCAGATACTACCCGGTGAGGAGGCGTCGTTGGACCAGACCACCACCTGCTCGTGTGCTTGTGTCTGTCGCTGTGTGAGCTCACTTCTTCTCTCTGTCCTCTCTCCATCCCGCAGCTAAACGAGAAGTTCATAAACGAGGACTGTTCTCAGTCCTGTGAATGCACCAGCACCGGCACCGTGTGTCAACCGAAGAGCTGCCAGGAGGGCTACATCTGCACCATCTACGACTTCAAACGGGACTGCTACAGAGGTGCGTGTTCTTGTCTTTGGTGCCTCCTGAGGACTGGATTTGGTTGAATGACTCACCAGGCTGAGACAGCTGGTCCTTCTGGACCAAAGACCACCGCAAAGCAGGCAGGAAGTCATTTCTGGGGTTCTGTTCAGGGTTCGTGAGCTAGTTTTACACTGGACGTGTCAAACTCGGAGCCTGAAAACTAGCAAAGATAATTAAGTGTAAAACTTGAGCATGGCGTTGTCACTGTTCCCCAAATTTCTAATTCTTTCTTTCCTATTTCCTGATAAAATTTTGTCAGTTTTTGCAGCCCGTAATTTAGAAAACACCACTAAAAAACACACTGAAACCACCAGCTGGATTGAGGATGGTGTTCTCGGACCTCTGGTGGTTTGTTGTGGCAACTTTCTATAAAAGTTTAATGTTGTTGAAATTTGAACGCTCGTGACTTTTTTGGTAAGAAAACTTTTTAGCAGTAAATTTTGCAAGATTGTGTTTATTCCGCATTATTATGACTTTCTTAAAATCACACATTTTTTAAAATCACTTCTTCAAATGTAAATTCTCAACATTTTGTGGGAAAATGATGACTTTTGAAAAAAATGGTTGCTTGACTAGCCGCTTGGGTAGTTGTCTAGCTGGTTGGATGACCAGATGGTTGGGTAGTTATATAGTTGGTTAATGAGCTGCTTGGGTAGTTACCTATCTGGTTGGTTGACTAGCTGGTTGGATGACCAGATGGTTGAGTGACCAGATGGTTGGGTAGTTATATAGTTGGTTAATGAGCTGCTTGGGTAGTTACCTATCTGGTTGGTTGACTAGCTGGTTGGATGACCAGATGGTTGAGTGACCAGATGGTTGAGTAGTTACCTAGCTAGTTGGTTAATGAGCCGCTTGGGTAGTTACCTATCTGGTTGGTTGACTAGAGGGTTGGTTGACTAGCTGCTTGGGTAGTTGTCTAGCTGGTTTGTTGACTAGATGATTGGGTAGTTACCTATTTAATTGGTTGACTAGCTGGTTGGATGACCAGATGGTTTGGTAGTTACCTAGCTGGTTCAGTCAATGAGATGGTTGGGTGGTTACCTAGCTGGTTAGATGACCAGATGTTTGGGTAGTTACCTAGCTGGTTCAATTGACTAGATGGTTGGGTAGTTACCTAGCTGGTTTGTTGAGTAGATAGTTGGGTAGTTACCTAGTTGGTTTGTTGAGTAGATAGTTGGGTAGTTACCTAGCTGGTTCAGTTGACTAGATGGTTGGGTATTTACCTAGCTGGTTTGTTGAGTAGATAGTTGGGTAGTTACCTAGCTGGTTCAGTTGACTAGATGTTTGGGTATTTACCTAGCTGGTTTGTTGAGTAGATAGTTGGGTAGTTACCTAGCTGGTTCAGTTGACTAGATGTTCGGGTAGTTACCTAGCTGGTTCAGTTGACTAGATGTTCGGGTAGTTACCTAGCTGGTTGATTGACTAGCTGCTCAGTTGACTAGCTGCTTTGATACTGTAAATTTGAGAAATTACCAGGCTGTAGTATCTCAACTGAAGCCATTCCTGCGATACTTTCATGATTTCATGGATTTTCAACCAGACCCACCAGAGGTCGGTTGTGGCCCGTGAGCCTGACCCTGATGACTCCTGTCCTCTGCTCTATGTGATGAAGTGAAGTCAGTGTTGTCGTAGCGTAGCTGTACGGACCAGCGTCCCTGTAGCTCCAGAAGCCTCTAACGTGGTTGTTCTGGTTGTTCTGGTTGTTCTGGTTGTTCTGCAGAGAGCGCCTGCCTCAGCGACCCCTGTGAGAACGGAGGAACCTGCACAGCCGCCGGCAACGACAGCTACACCTGCCGGTGCGCAGAGGGCTTCGAGGGCGCCAACTGTGAGGTGGAGATAACGCCGTCTGGAGGCTTAGGTACGAGCTGCTCGAACAGCTGCTCTGTTTTATTTGTCTCAAGCAGATCGTCAGTATTTCTCACATCAAACTGTTTTTTCAACAGAAACCAAGTGGATCATCTTGATTGCTGTGTTAGTCTCTGTCACCGTCCTCATCATCATCACCATCATCCTGTGTGTTTGCAGAAATAAGCCAAGTGAGTTTAAACTCTTTCTGTGTCCAGAAAGTTCAGCTCCGTGTACATGTGTGTTTTATGAATCAGAAAGGTCGTTTAGGATCAGAGGACACTTCGGATTCCTGATATTTGTCTGAGTTTACCGTAGCAACAGACGGTGGAGCCGCCTGATTGGCTGACTGATTACATTTCATACCTGCGCACACATGACTGTCTCACCTATGTTTGTTCTCCCCACAGGAAACAAAAGGGGAAGGAGGGGAAGCTCAGCATGAAATCAGCAGGTAAGAACAACTCACCACCAGAGAAATGCACTTCGGTCCCTTCTAGGAAATGAGATTAGCTGTAGGGAGAGCGGTAAATGGAACTAAATGGAACACTCCCCAGGACGGATGACCTGCTCCTGCTATTAATAATGGTCCCAGACGAAGCTTTTCTGGACTTCCAAAGGTTCAAAAGTGACTTAAACTGTCATGAAGGCAGTTTTTTGTGCTGAGAACGAGTGAAGCTGATGAACGTGTCCCGTGTTTTCTGGTTCAGGTGTCCCGTACTCAGAAATGAACGACGAGAAGCAAGAGAAGATGACGGCGCTGTGATGGCCGTCGATGCTTGGACGCGCGCTTGGATTTTGCTGTTATTGAGTTTGCTTTTATTAACTTATACTTTTGGAGATGTCATTATTGCAGATGTGGATGTTTTATCAAAGCAGTTTTGGAATGTATGTAATTTATGAATAAAACACCTGCAAGAACAAAAAACCGTCTGTGGCCGTGTGGTTTTGTTGAGACACAACGTTACTGATGAACAATGAAATACGTGGAGTTAAAACTAGGGATGCACTTTTTTAAAACCGATACCGATAACACACACATATATCTAAGATCATTACATCAATACTATGAACAAAACCAAAAATAAGTTTTAGTTTTTAAATGAATAAATATTTATGTTTTCCATTGAAAAACTATTGTCAAGCCTCTCAAACATTTTCATAAAGCTATCAAACAAACCTATTTGATATCTCACATCAACTTAAATAAGGTTCATTACTGACTGATATAAAAAATAAAGGCTCCTTGAACTGATGGAAATACATGCATCAGAATTACAAACTGAAAAAGATTAACATTTAAAGGATTTTGGCTTGTGGTTCCATTTAAATTGATACCTTTAATTAGAGTAAATGAGGTTCAGTAGTTTTTATTTTTTATTTTTTAATCTCATGGAAGCTTTAGATGAGAGGAATGAGGGAGAGGAGAGACTGCTGCTGGGTTGTGCAGGTTAGCATTAGCTTCCGTTAGCTCACGTTAGCGTGATTTCAAAACTCCATGGAAGTGATTGTTATGTTGTAGGTGGCTGATCAGGTTTTACGTATTAAAGCTTGTGCTTCCCTCCTCGTAGAATTCACTCGGAGGATTCGTCACAAATAACCACCAAACTATCTTCTTCTGAAACTTTAACGAAGTTCCACCGGAGGTTATGTTTTCACTGGCGTTTATCTCGTTTGTCCGTGTTCAAGATAACTCAAAAAGTTATGGATGGATTTTGTTGAAATTTTCAGGAGTTGTCAGAAATGTGAAAAGGAAGAACTGATTTCATTTTGGGTGTGATCCGGAAGAAATCCTGGATTCTGGATCACTTTCAAATGTTTGATAACATTGCGGTCAATGGGGCCAGAAATTTTGTTTCTCAGTATCTCCGTTAATTATTGCCCAAAACTCATTAAATTTGACTCAGGGATTGTGAATGTGAACCTTTATCAAATTTCAGAGGCTGATCCGGATCTGATCCAGAACGCGGATTTTATCGCAATCTGTAAATCGCTATATGGGAGAACTGTTGTGCTTGGCGGAGGTCTGCGCTCTCTGAGTGCTTTTCTAGTTAAGAAATTATTTCCTGGAAGCTCACTGGCTCTATTTTTTTTTTCTGAGCAGTTTTTTTAAACTTCTTGGAGTACAAAAGAAATGATTAAATCATTTGCTCCACATTAGTTAGAGCTAGTTATGTATATATCAGTGCAGAGGAGGAGGAGGGAGGAAGAGGAGGAAGCTCTACAGCAGAGTCCCAGACGAGCCCCCCATGAGAGCTGCTCTGATCTGGATGAAAAGACGCTCCATAGCGGTTAGCGGGTAGCAGGTAGCGCAACCTGCTCTTAAAGGCAATGGCTACTGACGCACTGATTGGTTAAACAGGTGGAACGCTCTAACCACTCCCATGCATAATGTGTGGATAATATAGCAGTTAGCGCAGGTAAGATCACGGGTTTAGGGAGATGGAAGATTGCGTTTTTGCGGGAGAACGCCCCTCCCGCTACCCGCTATCCCTTAATAGCGGCTTTAGGAGGTTTGGCGGAAGATCGGGCCCGTAGTCTTAATTAAATGTAATATTAAAGTACCAGCAGTGAAATATATCAGCGTACATCAAACCGCTGATGTTGGGGGCGTTGACGAGCTCTTCAGCCCAGGTCATCCAGGATTTCTGGGTTTTATTTGTTCATGTTTTAGTGCCTTTTTTCAGTGTTTCATGTCTTCTTTCCTTTTTTTTTTAGAGTTATCTCAGTGATGTTACTCATTCTAACCCTTTTATAAGGTCAGTAAAACCCTCTGTCCTGCTGCTGCCTGGTCCAGACTCAGACTGCCTGGCTGTTCAGGCGCTCTGACCTGGGATCGGGTTGCAGCTGAAGCCCCTCCCACCGCGTGGAAGTGTGGGAGTTTCAGAGCGGGAACCAACAATGTGTGCTCTGTCAGCAGCGGCGAGGCAGCGTGAGACCGCAGCGCGTCGGTGGGTCTTGTGAAACCAACACTCGCAGTATAAAGAGCAGCTTTTATGTTCTGGAGACAACGAGTCTGAAGGCTCTTCCCTCCCTGTGAACTGGGACGTGGGCGGAGCTGGGCCGGTGATCCTGACGGTCCCGACCCAGTTCAAGAACGAACATCCAGCATGACACTTTCAGAAATAATGGGCCAGTCCCACTCCTGTGCAACATATTTATTCAGCAGCTGTGAAACACAGGAAACCTCAGGTTACAGGAGCTACTCGTCTGTAGCTGTTGTCGTACCGACCAGAAATAACAACACAATACATCCGTACCGTAAAATCTGGTAATGAAACAGCAGCACTTAATCAGTTCCTGCGACAATCAGCAACATTACTGTCTCCATACGCTTACAATTTTATATCCACATAGATCGTGTGCTTAAATTTACTAAGTCACCAAAATGTACAGTCATGGAAAAAATTATTAGACCACCTTGTTTTCTTCAGTTTCTTGTTCATTTTAATGCCTGGTACAACTAAAGGTACATTTGTTTGGACAAACATAACGATAACCACAAAGATTGCTCATAAGAGTTTTATTTAAGAGCTGATATCTTACCATTTCCCATGGTTTTCTTGATTATAACCTAAATCACTTAAGTTTTTACATCAATAGCTATGGCGCTGTACTGCCAAAAACACTGCTTTTATGCATTCAGTGTTTTCTTTTCTGTCTGTTTTAGTCACATGATGATGTTTAGTGGTACCAGGTATTAAAATGAACAAGAAAGTGAAGAAAAAATGGTGGTCTAATAATTTTTTCCATGACTGTATTTTAATTTACGAACAATTATCATGAACTCTTATGATTTTAACAGTGTTTTTAATAACTGTGATTAACCACTTTTTTATCCATTTTAAATCAATCACTCTTATCACATGTATGTTAACCTTAATGGCTTTTTAACACATTTCTATTGAATCAACTAAACAAAGAGTATTTTACCTTCCTCTGACAACCAAAGAATATATAGTGCAGCTTTAAACCAAATATAGCTTTAATCACAGCCAAATAACTGGAGAAGCACCGGCCTGAGACCTCGGGTTAAAAATCGTGAATTTTTATTCAAACATTTTTAAGATTACAGTTGTTTGTTATAAATATCACAACAGCTTTTTGTTGCATAAAGCAAATTTTTTGTCAGAAAATCTCAAATTTCAGAAAATCACAACTTTTTGTTGTAAAATTTGGTGTAAAAATTTTTTAACGAAAATTCCACTTTTTAATTGTAAATTTGTATGTTTTTGCTGTAAAAGTCAAATGTTTTCCATAAAATTGTGACTTTTTAGCCTAATATTGCAACTTTTTGTTGTAACATTCTGACAAAAAAATTGCATCTTTTTGACATAAAATTAAAAACCGTGAATTTTATTAAACATTTTTAAGATTACAGTTGTTTGTTATAAATATCACAACAGCTTTTTGTAGCATAAAGCAAATATTTGTCAGAAAATCTCAAATTTTGCAAATCATGTCTCTTTGTCATAGAGTCACAAATTTCAGAAAATCACAACTTTTTGTTGTAAAATTTGGTGTAAAATTTTTTTTTACGAAAATTCCACTTTTTAATTGTAAATTTGTATGTTTTTGCTGTAAAAGTCAAATGTTTTCCATAGAATTGTGACTTTTTAGCCTAATATTGCAACTTTTTGTTGTAACATTCTGAAAAAAAAATTGCATCTTTTTGACATAAAATTAAAAACCGTGAATTTTATTAAACATTTTTAAGATTACAGTTGTTTGTTATAAATATCACAACAGCTTTTTTGTTGCATAAAGCAAATATTTGTCAGAAAATCTCAAATTTCAGAAAATCACAACTTTTTGTTGTAAAATTTGGTGTAAAATTTTTTTAATGAAAATTCCACTTTTTAATTGTGAATTTGTATGTTTTTGCTGTAAAAGTCAATTTTTTTCCATAAAATTGTGACTTTTTAGCCTAATATTGCAACTTTTTGTTGTAACATTCTGACAAAAAAATTGCATCTTTTTGACATAAAATTAAAAACCGTGAATTTTATTAAACATTTTTAAGATTACAGTTGTTTGTTATAAATATCACAACAGCTTTTTTGTTGCATAAAGCAAATATTTGTCAGAAAATCTCAAATTTCAGAAAATCACAACTTTTTGTTGTAAAATTTGGTGTAAAATTTTTTTAACGAAAATTCCACTTTTTAATTGTGAATTTGTATGTTTTTGCTGTAAAAGTCAATTTTTTTCCATAAAATTGTGACTTTTTAGCCTAATATTGCAACTTTTTGTTGTAACATTCTGACAAAAAAATTGCATCTTTTTGACATAAAATTAAAAACCGTGAATTTTATTAAACATTTTTAAGATTACAGTTGTTTGTTATAAATATTACAACAGCTTTTTGTTGTATAAAGCAAATATTTGTCAGAAAATCTCAAATTTTGCAAATCATGTCTCTTTGTCATAGAGTCACAAACTTCAGATCACAACTTTAAAAAAAGGAACTTTTTGTTGTAAAGTAGCTTCTTTTGCAGAACTTTTTGTTTTACAAATCACAAACTTCTGTTCGTGTTAAATCTCGACTCTTGAAATAGCTCTGCAGCCGTCGTTCTGCAGACGTGTCATTTCACATTGGAGGGTAAAGGGGGAGGAGCTTGGGCGCCACCTGGGGTCTACCTGTGCATGTGCCTGGTGCTCACTCCAGCTGTGACCCTGAGCTGCATGAGTCAAAGTTTCTTGGCGTGAGAGAGCAGACGGAGTGGTGGTTGTTGTGTCGCGCTCACGTTACCTGATCACATGATCTCTGCTGCTCAACAACCACTTCCTCTCTGGTAACTGCAGGACTCTGCAGCTTTAGGAGGAAGTCAACAAGCTCCCACATCAGTTCAGCTCCACTCACACATCTGGACCGACTCACACATCTGGTCCGCTGACAGCGACAGAAATATCCAGCAGGAGCCCAGATCCAATCAGAACTGATTTAGCAGGACAATCCGGGACATCGAAGTAGAACGAACCTCCTTGTGGGGTCAGGAGGTCACATGAGCATATCTGATCTGCCCCAGAATCACGGCCTAATTACCTGCTTTTAATGAAACTGATGAGGAAACGTTGACATCTGGGAGAGAGAAGAGCAGACATGTTGGAGACGTTTTGGAAACTGGCTGAAGCAACGATCACAGATGTGAAAGAGAGAGATGCTTGTTCTCAGTCGTTGTAATAGAGCATGAACTAATGTCACACCGTCATCGTCATGCTGACATCATCGCCATGGCTACGCTGCTCGTAAAACACAGGAAGAACCTGGATGATGAAACCCAGGAAGCGCTCAAAACGACACGGCGCCCTGATGGAAGCGGCGGCGCCGTTAGGTGCGTCACATCTGGAACTGCATGTTTTTGGTATAAAGATCAAAAAAGAATCACTAGATTTAAATATTGCAACTTTATGGCGTAAAACATCGACTTTTGCGAAATCCCAACTTTAAAATCAAAAACTGTGAATTTTGTATTATTATGACTTTATGTCCTCAGATCACAATTTTTTCTTGTAAAATGGCGAATTTCACAACTTTTTCTCATAAGCAGCAAAGTTCAGTCATAAAATCTCAAATGTTTGAAAAATCACTCTTTTGTCCTAAAAATCACAAACTTTCCTAAATTGAGACTTTTTGAAAGAAATATTCAACTTTTGTTGTCAAATCCCAAAATTTTCAGAATTATAACTTTCTGTTTCAAAAATCACAACTTTTGGTTGTGAAATTATGACTCTTTTACTTGGTATTTCAATAATTTATTGTAACATACTGAGTCACAAAAATCGTCACTTTTTGACATGAAATTACAACTTTGTGTTGACAAATTGTAAATTTCATATATTAGTACTTTATGTCCTAAAAATCACTATTTTTGTTGTAAAATGAGACATTTTACAATATTGCAACATTGTTGAACAAAAAACTTTTTTATCATCAAATCTCAAATTTCACAAAATTTCAACTTTCTGTCGTAAACAATTGCAAAAATGCTACTTTGTCAAAATTTCAACATTTGCAGAAATGCTATTTAAAATTGTTCATGTTTTGACATAAAATTTCAATTTAATGTCTGTCTTTGGCTAAACGTCAATTTCTCCTAAAAAAAAACATCAGATTAGACAAATGACAAATAAAACTGGGTTAATTCTGTTTGACATTGATAAAAAGTCACGTCTAGGCGGTGACTTTACGGTGAGTTGGGGGAAGTCGTGAAAGAAACTTTAGCATTTTCATTTCCATGAAGTGAAAATTAGAATTTTCAGACTTGGAGCATCACTAACATTGCATTCTGGACTTTAGCATCTAAAAGCTCAAAATCTATTGAGTATTAGCATGCTAAAGCTAACCCCATATCATGAGCTTTTAGCATTCAAAAGCTAACCCTACATCATGAGCTTTTAGCATGCTAAAGCTAACACTATATCATGAGCTTTTCAGATGAAATTAAAAACTAATAAACAGCAGCACCGAGTGTCAGTTCTGATGATACCACAGAAACGGATCCTCCTGGAGCTCCACGGCTCCTCCAGCGTGGCTCGGCTGAAGAAGCCACGGACGATCATCTCAGGACCAGGCTTTAGAGGAGGGCTGAAGAGGTTCAAGAGGAGCCACTGGTCCTGGACATCCAGAGGAGCCACTGGTCCTGGACATCCAGAGGAGACACTGGTCCTGGAGATCCAGAGGAGCCACTGCTCCTGGACATCCAGAGGAGCCACTGGTCCTGGACATCCAGAGGAGCCACTGCTCCTGGACATCCAGAGGAGCCACTGCTCCTGGACATCCAGAGGAGCCACTGGTCCTGGACATCCAGAGGAGCCACTGCTCCTGGACATCCAGAGGGGCCACTGCTCCTGGACATCCAGAGGGGCCACTGGTCCTGGACATCCAGAGGAGCCACTGCTCCTGGACATCCAGAGGAGCCACTGCTCCTGGACCTCCAGAGGAGCCACTGGTCCTGGAGATCCAGAGGAGCCACTGCTCCTGGACATCCAGAGGAGCCACTGGTCCTGGAGATCCAGAGGAGCCACTGGTCCTGGACATCCAGAGGAGCCACTGGTCCTGGACATCCAGAGGAGCCACTGGTCCTGGAGATCCAGAGGAGCCACTGCTCCTGGACATCCAGAGGAGCCACTGGTCCTGGAGATCCAGAGGAGCCACTGCTCCTGGACATCCAGAGGAGCCACTGGTCCTGGACATCCAGAGGAGCCACTGCTCCTGGACATCCAGAGGAGCCACTGGTCCTGGACATCCAGAGGAGCCACTGGTCCTGGACATCCAGAGGAGCCACTGGTCCTGGACATCCAGAGGAGCCACTGCTCCTGGACATTTAGAGGAGCCACTGGTCCTGGACATCCAGAGGAGCCACTGGTCCTGGACATCCACAGGATCCACTGGTCCTGGACATCCAGAGGAGCCAGCTGAGGGGCTTTAGATGCTTCAATGTTCCCCAAGAAGAGCTGGAGGAGGCTGGAGAGGGAGAGATGACCCTAACCCACTACCTGGAGTCATGAGTGGAGGTTAATGGATGGATGGAACGATTTTAGTAATAGTTAGTTAGTAATAGATTAATAGATAATAGTTGCTGTAAGTTGGTTGATTTTGGTTTTAACATTTAAAACGGTAAACCCTGACAGACTGACTGCCAGCTGAACGTTGACCCGACTTCCTCTTATCCGGGTCGGAAGTCCAGTATGTGGATCTGTCGTCAGGGGTCAAATGAAAAACCAGAAACTCTTCAAGAGCTTTAATTATTATTTTATTGGCCAACATACCGTAGATAAAATGACACATCTGACATCATGAAAAGGATCCATATAAAGGTCTGGTGTTCTGGAAGAACACAGCGTCTGGACCAGGGGTCTCCAGCTCCAGTCCTGGAGGGACCCAGTCCTGGAGGGACCCTGTCCTGGAGGGACCCAGTCCTGGAAGTCTTAGAAGTTCCCCTGCTTCAGCACACCTGACTCAAATTAACGGGTCTTCTGCAGACCTGGATGGTCCACTGTGGGAGGAAAACATCTAATGGCCCTTTTCCACTAGTACCTACTTGGCGCGGCTCGACTCGACTCGGCTCCGCTTTGGAGGTTTTCCACTAGGTCATAGTACCGGCTCGGCGCTCCTTTTTTCGTACCTACTTGGCTGGGGTTCTATCCGGGCTGAGTCGGGCCGAGAATACAACGTCACCATTGATTGGCCAGAGAGCAACGTCACGGATGAGCCTTAAGCAACTCCTCCACACCCGCCATATTTAAAACTCGGCAACAACAAACCCAACAGCGATTTAACTTTACCTGCAATTGTCTACTTCACAAAACCAAGAATGGCCGGCAAGTCTACTCCATGGTCGAATGACGAAGTCCACACATGCGTTTCAGGCCACCTTACCATGAAGGCCCCACCCACATCGAGGTGGTACCACTGAGACCGAGTCGAGTCGAGCCGAGTAGGTACTAATGGAAAAGGGGCATATGACCTGCAGGACAGCGGTCCTCCAGGACTGGGACCGTCCACCCCTGGTCCAGATGGAAGTATCAGCCCGCTTCGTTCAGCTAACAGGAACTGAAGTCCTCCATCGGTTTCCATCTCAGATCACTCAGAGGTTTGATTTTTATTGGTTATACAGTTTTACAAAGAACCAGAACCATCGTTAATACTGTCCAAAAACAAGACCCGTTAAACCCAGTTTATCTCGTACCAGTCGTTACTGACCACAGAAGACAACAACAACGAACATTAGAGTCGTTCACACTCCAGAACCAGTTTGTGCCTAATTTTTTAGTTCTACATCAGACACCAGATGCGTTCCGATACCGGTACCGGCTTTGGAAACGCCACCGTCTGACACCAGAGTCGTTCCGATACCTGTACCGGCGTTGGAAACGCCACCGTCTGAGACCAGAGTCGTTCCGATACCGGTACCGGCGTTGGAAACGCCACCGTCTGACACCAGAGTCGTTCCGATACCGATACCGGTACCGGCGTTGGAAACGCCACTGTCTGACACCAGAGTCGTTCCGATACCGGTACCGGCGTTGGAAACGCCACCGTCTGACACCAGAGTCGTTCCGATACCGGTACCGGCGTTGGAAACGCCACCGTCTGACACCAGAGTCGTTCCGATACCGGTACCGGGGCGTTGGAAACGCCACCGTCTGAGACCAGAGTCGTTCCGATACCGATACCGGTACCGGTACCGGCGTTGGAAACGCCACCATCTGACACCAGAGTCGTTCCGTAATTATTATTATTAATTATTTCTAATTACCCTTTTGATTTTGTGATACTTTTCTGAATAGTTAACAGCTTACATGACAAAATAAAAAATCAAAATTATTTTTTTTTTTTAACTAAATTGAATTAAAACAAATATCTAATGATTATTTTTTAATGAATGTAAAAAAAATTAAAATTAGTTAATTATTAACCAAAATTTCTGAGCAAATAAGTGACTCTGGTTTCAGACACTCCAAACCCAGGGACCGGTATCGGAAAGAATCAACACAGTACCAGAAGGTTCCGGTCCAGACACGGACCTGGACCTGGACCTGGACCTGGACCTCCTCTTCACCAACAGAGACATCATGAGGAGTTCCAGGTCCAGGTCCAGACCTGGACCTGGACATGGACATGGACCTGGACCTGGACCTGGACCTGGACCTGCTCTTCACCAACAGAGACATCATGAGAAGTTCCAGGTCCAGACATGGACCTGGACTTGGACCTGGACCTGCTCTTCACCAACAGAGACATCATGAGGAGTTCCAGGTCCAGACGCGAACCTGGACTTGGACCTGGACCTGCTCTTCATCAACAGAGACATCATGAGGAGTTCCAGGTCCAGACACGGACCTGGACCTGGACCTGGACCTGCTCTTCACCAACAGAGACATCATGAGGAGTTCCAGGCCCAGACACGAACCTGGACCTGCTCTTCACCAACAGAGACATCATGAGGAGTTCCTGTCCACCACACGGGACACCAGGAACCAAATAAATACAGACTTTAGAGGATCAGGTGGAGCATCAGGTACCAAATAACCCTGAACCCAAAATCACAGCACCACCTGGTGGAGAAACGAGGTGGAGAAGCACAAACTGGAGCTACGCACCATTAAAACCACTGTCCTGGTGGACCAGAGGAGCCTGGAGACCTGGGGACCTGGGGACCTGGAGACCAGGAGACCTGGAGACCTGGAGACCTGGAGACCTGGGGACCTGGAGACCAGGGGACCTGAGGACCAGGAGACTAGGAGTCCTGGACACCTGGAGACCTGGGGAGCAGGACACCTGGGGACCAGGAGACTAGGAGACCTGGACACCTGGAGACCAGGAGACTGGAGACCAGAAGACCTGGAGAGCTAAAGACCTGGGGACCTGGAGACCAGGCGACCTGGAGACTATGAGACCTAAAGACCTGGGGACCTAAAAACCTGGGGACCAGGAGACTAGGAGTCCTGGACACCTGGAGACCTGGGGACCAGGACACCTGGGGACCAGGAGACTGGGAGACCTGGACACCTGGAGACCAGGAGACTAGGAGACCTGGACACCTGGGGACCAGGAGACTTGGAGACCTGGGGACCTGGAGACCTGGGAACCAGGAGACCTGGGGACCTGGATACCAGGAGACCTGGGGACCTAGAGAAATGGGGACCAGACCAGGAGACTAGGACACCAGGAGACCAGGACACCAGGAGACCTTAAGTCCAGGAGGCCTGGGGACCTGGAGACCACGAGACTAGGACACCTGGAGACAAGAAGACCTGGAGACCTAGAGAAATGGGGACCAGGAGACTAGGAGACCTGGACACCTGGAGTCCAGGACACCAGGAGACCTGGGAACCTGGAGAAATGGGGACCTTGAGACCAGGACACTATGAGACCAGGACACCAGGACACCAGACTAGGACACCAGGAGACCAGACTAGGAGACCAGACTAGGACACCAGGAGACCAGACTAGGACACCAGGAGACCAGACTAGGACACCAGCGCTCTGAATGCTGTACACTAAACTCAACATGAACATCTGAACTGTAACAGCTTTGAGCGTCTCTGAGTTCATCTTCTAGTAAAAACAGCGAGAACGTTCAGGACGATAGAGTTCCTTCTTGTTACTGGAGCTAGAAAAGTGTCCCGCAGAAATGACACCGGACCAGAAATGACACCGGACCAGAGCTCGTTTTCAGAGTGTTTGTCTCTTCAGTTGTGAACTCACGTCCATGTCTGGACAGAAAACGTGGGACAGACTACGAGGACCGTCCTTTGTCCTGCATTCGTACCAGAGTGTGATTGTTCCTGGACAATCGGCCTCCTTCCTCCACAGTGTCTCCTTGTCTCCTTTCTGGGAGGAATCTTGTCTTAGAAGAGTCCCGCCCGCCGCCACCATCAGCCTCTGGTTCTGCTGACCCGGGTGACCTTGGTTGGGAGGGACCTGTGGGAACTGTTTGGAGTCCAACACGTCTTTGTACTGGATCTCGGGCCTGATCATCCTCAGACAGGATGTTCTGGTGGCATTGTCCAGCCCCGGCTGGAGCTCGTAACCCAGGATTTTCACCAGCCCGCTCTGGAAAGGCCGGATGTTTTTGTCTCGGATGCGGTGCGCCTCCACGGGCTTCCCGCCGTCCCGAAGACAAACCCGGGCCAAGTCCTCCCTCCGCGTCCTGAGAAGAGTAACTTCTTGTTCCATCTGAGTTCGACCGAACTTGTCGATTGCCTCCCAGAAGGTGCGGTTGAAGGCCCGGTACAGGTACCAGTCCAGAGCATTCCAGCGCCGCAGCTTCTCCCGCTGCTCCTCCGTCAGGGACAGATTGGGCGGAGCTTTAAGTTGCGATCGCCCGCCTCTCATCCCCACGCCAGCCGCCGCCGCCGCCGCTTTACCCATCCAGCCCCCTGCCGCGGCGCTGGGCTTCTGCTGCCTGGCGTTAAGGCTGAAGGAGACGACGGCATCCAGCGGCCAGCAGAGGGCGTGCCTGAGCAGGATCATGGACTGGTCAAAGTACTCGGACACCAGAATCAGGTTGAAGGTCCGGCGGATCACGTCCTCGCCGCGCCGCGCCAGGGCTGCAGAGAAGTTGGCGTTGTGGTCCAGGCCAAAGTCAAACCACAGCAGGTTGCGGGCGTAGTGGTTGTTACGGAGACGGGGGTCGTAGTATCTGTTGGGGTCATCGGCGAAGTCACCCAGACCTTTGGCTTTCCGGAAGGCGGGCGCCACCTCTTTGTAATAGGCGAAGGAGGACTCGGCCAGCGCCACCGGGTCCCTGATGATGGAGAAGTAGAAGGTGTCTGCCGGCATCACCTTCTCCACCTGGAAGAGAAAGGAGCATCGTCAAGTTCAGAGCTGCACAAATAATGTTCAGTAAACTCTCGTTAAATACCCAGATGTTATTTACTGAGGTAGAACTCACCTCCGGCCTGTTGAACCTCATGTGGTTGCCCATGATGTGAAACTCCACGGCGCCGGGGCCTCGGTAGCCCTTCACCCGGTGGGCGTTGAAGGGCAGCGGGTAGCCCAGCTGGTAGCCCAGCGGCAGGGCGAAGCGCAGGTCGCGCTCCTCCCCGTAGCGGTACAGCATGTTGAGGACCGTGCTGCTGGCCGTCTTGTGGGTCTTCAGGAACATGATGTGGGTGTGGGGGCGGCAGGATCCCAGAGACGGTCCCTGAGCATCGTGGGACGAGAAGATGGCGTTCACCGCTGGCTGGACACTACTGGAGGAACAGGTGGAAAGATACGTTAGCCTCTGAAAACATGTTAGCTCTCCGGTTTAATGTACCTGATGCAGCACCGCCCAACTGCCTCACATTGGTATTTCTGGGACTCACCCACCACCTCTGACACACAACCATGCTAGCAGAGACTTGTTTAGCAGCTGACTCAGCTCTCCGAAGGCTAACTGCTGCCTGAAGCTGCACCCGAAATCACCGACGAGTTTCAGGAGACGCAAATAAAACAGATGAGCTTGGAGCGCTGACAGACATCAGCTGGTGTATAAGGATTTCAGACGCAGAGACGTGTCTGCGTGAACACCTGGACTCCACCAGCTCAATCACAGGTTTAACACTGCAGACTGAGCGGTAGCGGTAGCGGTAGCGGAGGAGGGACTGCGGTGCCCGTTAACAACTGTGTTACTGTGAAGGAGCACTCTGGAGGTGTCATTAGTGGGTGTCGACTTCTCTGTGGACAACACCTTCCCAACTAGAGCTGAGCAACTTCAATTCTGCGATATATATATCGATATTTTAGTATCGAGTATCGATTTTTCAGCCGCGGGTATCGATATTCTGAGCTTCTTTTAAAACCTCCGTGTCCCACCTTTAAAAGCTTGCAAGCAACAATTTGCACTGTTTAAATAAATGAAACTATTTTTCTCAACAAATCTTTTATTCATTTTTGTCCAGCATTTGCAAGCTGCCTGTCAGCCATATAATGTGGAATTGATGCTTTCAGTTCAATTAATTCAAACAAAGTCATTGACCTTTCGGTAAGCACCGCCCCCTCCCTAGTTACTGTTGCTAGGTCGGACATTCTTGCTGCTCCTCCATTAAGGACAATGTTATTTTGCCATTTTTCCGATGCCTATCAACCATATTTACATTACACTAGAATAATGCTGTAATTAAATATTACTGCTGGGGACCTGCAACAGTGACTCGAGGTGTCCAGAACGTTTGGAGGGACATTTTTATTCACTTTAACAAGATAAAACAAACAGTGGAAATCTGCAGGCTTTGGTTCAGTTATGTGTCTGTCCACACAATCAACTGAACGTGGGGAAAGTTACAAAACACACATTTACATTTACTCCAAGGTAAGTTTACTTTGTTTATTAGATGATTGATTTAACCACCGTTTAGTAAAAGTAATAATATGATTTAGCAGCAGGGAGGGTGATGAGTTCTCTGTTAGCATTAGCTCTGGTCCAACACCAGAGCTATGTTAGCATCAGACAGTCGCAGCATTGTATTAATATTATTAATAAAGTGAAGTTAACATCACTAGCCTCACCTTATACCTAACAAAATAAATATCCAGGGCCATATATATTTATAGACAACGAGGCAGGCTTATAGCTGGCTAGCAAGTTAGCCGGAATGCTAACGGAGAGATGTTTTCACTCATCACCCTCCCTGCTGCTAAATCATATTACTTTTACTAAACGGTGGTTAAATCTATCATCTAATAAACAAAGCTAACTTACCTTGGAGTAAATGTAGGTGTGTTTTGTAACTTTCCCCACGTTCAGTTGATTGTGTGGACGGACACATAACTGAACCAAAGCCTGCAGATTTTCACCGTTTGTTTTATCTTGTTAAAGGGAATAAAAATGTCCCTCCAAACGTTCTGGACACCTCGAGTCACTGTTGCAGGTCCCCAGCAGCAATATTTCACCACGGCGTTATTCTAATGTAATGTAAATACGGTTGATAGGCATCGGAAAAAGCAGCGAGAATGTCTGACCTAGCAACAGTAACTAGGGAGGGGGCGGTGCTTACCGAAAGGTCAATTGGAACACTCACAAGATGTCACCAAAATCACTTTGTCCCTTTAAAATCTTTCAGAAAATGATGTAAATGTATTGTAAGATGAATATCGATATATATCGTATCGTGAGCCGAGTATTGTGTATCATATCGCGATATTAGTGTATCACTACAGCCCTATTCCCAACCAGGACAGGAAGGGTCCGGTTGGTTCACCAGTACCGAACCCTGGACCTCATGGGCTTCAAAGAACTGCTGAATGAGAAAAACCAGCCTTCAGGGAGGAGGATAGTTTTCCTGAACTCTGGACGATGATGATGATGGGTCTCCCTACAGGGATGAAGGTAAAGACACGTTTACGACCCGTCAAAGATTTCCTCTTGTTCGGGCCCCTGCTCAGTAACTCCTTCCCTCTTTCCTCAAGGCTTTCTTGAGTCTCTCAGTGGCTTCATCTGACTGCCGTCATTGTTGGTGACTGACACGGCACCGGAAATCACGACGCAGCAGGCGTCCAAAGTTACTGGGGTACCTGAACTAACGAAGACGACCTAAAAAGATTCAAACATGACCGCGGTGAGACCTTCTAGTCTCGTTGTGATGCCCCGTCCAGGTGTCTGAGATCAGCTCCAGCAGCAGAGCAAGCTACAAGCTACCAGCTACAAGCTACAAGCTACTCTGGAGGATCCGATACGCAACGACCCTTTAAGGTTGCTGCTTAACCACCGTGGTTTCCTTAGAGCTTCCAGCTCGGCGCTCCCTGCAGCGTAAACATTGACTTGATTGTCAGAACTCGTCACGCAAGTTCCAGATTCAAAGTTCTGCAATCTGTCCACTCGGTGGAACCGCGGACGCAGTCGGGCGCGTCGGCTGTAGCGTCGCAGCGGCGCGGCGAGAACAGATCTGAGCTGATAAAGGGGAAGTGATGGCAGCGATAGCGATGAGCCGTAGCTGCAGAGGAAGTGGCGGGAAGCTCCGGAGACGACGGGCCACGAACGCACCACAGACGCGCCAACACCAAGTCAGACACGTCCGTGCCCGTCTGAAGACAGGAAATAAACTGGTTTTATTGGTGTCAACGGTAAACTCTCATCAGCACTTTTAGAAGATGCTCCCTCTGCTGTAAAACACTTCAGTTCTCCATTCTAGGCTTTTATGTATCTCATACAGCTGTTTTCATGAGGATGACTGTTTAATCTATTTATTTATGAGCCACATAAATAGATAGATGTTTATGTGAAATCACCATCTGTGCTGAATAATAAACTAATCCAGATAATCTAGAACTTTATTGTCGTAATCAGCTGTCAGACGCTGATGACGGTACCTAGACATCTACTGTCAGGGGTGTCAACGGGAAATTGGAAAAAACTCTGAAGCGGGGGGGGGGGGGGGGGGGGGTGGGACAGCATGTGTGTATTTGTATCTTGTTTGATAATGAAAAGATTTTTTTACTGAAGTTCCAACAGACTAAACATTGTACTGAAAATGTTGATAGTGAAAAGAACATTTTTTACTTACAAATTTGTAAGTAAAAAATGTTCTTTGTGTTTCTGCATGGTTGAAACAAAAACCTGCAGCCTTTAACAGATCAGTTTGACACCCTTGCCTTAAGCCTTTACAATCTACCTGGGGGATAATTGAACGTTACATAATGAAACGCAAAACTCGCAATCTGGTGTGCTCACTTCACAGGTTTGCAAAACTCTGCTCATACTTAAAAATCCAATTCTTACTTTCCCTCAACAGAAAATAAAAGATAAAAATGGCACAATTTTAATTATTCCTGCTAATGTGAGAATCCACTGAGCATAAGGCTGAGGTTGATATCAAAAATAAAAGTAGTTGTTATAAAAACAATTAAGTTGCCTATTAAAGGCAAAAATTCAGAATGACTAGTAATTCAGTCACTCGTGAACTTCAACAATAAAACATAACTGGCAACAAGTACATGGATCCAAAACTTTAGTAAGCAGTTATGAAATATCATGTTAAATCACATGTCTTTTTGAGGCCTGTAACTCTGAACATTAGCTTTTTCTTATTTTTTTTTTTAATTACAAAAGGCTCTACTGAATAACTAATACTTCAGGCATGAAATCTCCCACCTTTCAGTGAAATTTGCCGTTTTGAAGTCAAAAAGAGAGACCGAACGTGAATCTGTAGATCCGAGGAGTTTTCTATTTTGAGAGGGGGGGGGTCGGCGCCGGGAGATTTTTTTTAATTTAATGTCATATAATTGCCCTAATATGTAAACTGAGCACTTCAAACCCGAAATTTAAATGTACTTGGAGGTTACGTTGCTAAGCGAGATGAGAAGCAGGACCTAAAGCGATTCCACGCCGGTGACGAGGGCAAACGAGCTTACGTTTCCTACATTTACCTGGTGAGAAGCGCTGTATATTTCATCCGCGTGTCTAACAATAAATAAGTACAATAAGGAATAAACATCTCTCCTGTGAATTTAAAGCTAATAATCATCCATCCAAGCAAGAAAGGGAGAAGTAATATCAGAAAAATGTGCTTCGGGCTACTTTGACGGTGGATCTGGCTGTGAGGATTGTCAACGGGCTCATTGCGCATGCTCTGGTCTCAATCACTCAATCACGCGGAGGGTACCCCCCCCCCCCCCCCCCCCCCCCCCCCCCCCCCCGAAAATATTAAACCGGATCTGCACGTATCTCAAAAATGACCCCCAGGATGGCAAAAAACTCTGAAATCAGCGAATCCGCGGAGAATTGACACCCCTGACTGTCCTCATCGTTCTGATTGCTCTCGTTAGCGCTGCTTCAAGTCAAACCCGTTTCACATTGCTCCTGTAATGTGGCGTATTTCTTTAAAAACATTTAGGGAGTTTGGATTAATCATGACAGCTGTGAGCAGCGTCTGTGTGCAGAGATGTAGGACGACGGGCAACAGCAAGGATCCTCCCAACTGTGAAAGCGTCGCTGCCACAGCGCCGGTCAGCTGACCTGCTCTGTGATGTAACAGGTCAACCGGAAAAAAAAAAAGCCCTCAAACCACCAGCCGAAGCTCCGGCAGCAAAGTCAGACGCACTTCAGTCGATTAATGGATCCCCTGCGCCCCGGCTCTGTGAAGCGGGTCAAGGACGGCGGTAGGACGAACGGATGAGATGAAATCACCAACCTCTTGTTGAAGATGACGCCCAGCAGCTGGCCGGCGAAAACCACGGCCACGAACAGGAGCAGAGCTTTCCACATCCAGACTGGAGCTGAGCGACCACACAGCAGCCACCGCAGCATCCTGGGAAACAAGGAAGGAAACGAGACGTGAGAGGCAAGGCAAGGCAAGAGGTGGAGGGAAAGATGAGCGGAGGTGGAGGAATGGGAGGAGAGAGTTGGGGGTTAGCTCAGCGGATCATTTAGCTGCTATGAAGGAGGACACGACGATGACGGAGCTGCTGAGGACCTGGTCAACACTTCGGGTTGAACAACTTCATCATGTCAGGGCCGTTCCAAGCTGAGTAGCTGGACCGCTAACCTACAACATCCGAAACAAGCGCTGCCAGAGGCTGAAACGACAGCCAGTGTAGGCCTGGCTAACCTGCCAGCGACCAGGGGTGGTCCAGCCCCATGAGAGGAGACGCCAACCAATGGCAGTCCTCGTTTCAGCTCTGGGAGCACTGGTTTCAGCTGTGGGAGCACTCGTTTCAGCTCTGGGAGCTCGTTTCAGCTCTGGGAGCTCTCGTTTCAGCTCTGGGAGCACTCGTTTCAGCTCTGGGAGCTCTCGTTTCAGCTCTGGGAGCTCTCGTTTCAGCTCTGGGAGCACTGGTTTCAGCTCTGGGAACACTCGTTTCAGCTCTGGGAGCTCTAGCAGCACTGGTTTCAGCTCTGGGAGCTCTCGTTTCAGCTCTGGGAGTACTGGTTTCAGCTCTGGGAGCACTGGTTTCAGCTCTGGGAGTACTGGTTTCAGCTCTGGGAACACTCGTTTCAGCTCTGAAAACACTCGTTTCAGCTCTGGGAGCTCTCGTTTCAGCTCTGGGAGCACTCGTTTCAGCTCTGGGAACACTCGTTTCAGCTCTGAAAACACTCGTTTCAGCTCTGGGAGCTCTCGTTTCAGCTCTGGGAGCACTGGTTTCAGCTCTGGGAGCTCTCGTTTCAGCTCTGAAAACGCTCGTTTCAGCTCTGGGAGCTCTCGTTTCAGCTCTGGGAGCTCTGGTTTCAGCTCTGGGAGCTCTCGTTTCAGCTCTGGGAGCTCTGGGAACACTCGTTTCAGCTCTGGGAACACTCGTTTCAGCTCTGGGAGCATTCGTTTCGGCTCTGGGAGCTCTCGTTTCAGCTCTGGGAACACTCGTTTCAGCTCTGGGAGCTCTCATTTCAGCTCTGGGAGCACTCGTTTCAGCACTGGGAGCTCTCGTTTCAGCTCTGGGAGCTCTCGTTTCAGGTCTGGGAGCTCTCGTTTCAGCTCTGGGAGCTCTCGTTTCAGCTCTGGGAGCTCTCGTTTCAGCTCTGGGAGCTCTCGTTTCAGCTCTGGGAGCTCTCGTTTCAGGTCTGGGAGCTCTCGTTTCAGCTCTGGGAGCACTCGTTTCAGCTCTGGGAGCTCTCGTTTCAGGTCTGGGAGCTCTCGTTTCAGCTCTGGGAACACTCGTTTCAGCTCTGGGAGCACTCGTTTCAGCTCTGGGAGCTCTCGTTTCAGCTCTGGGAGCTCTCGTTTCAGCTCTGGGAGCACTGGTTTCAGCTCTGGGAGCTCTCGTTTCAGCTCTGGGAGCACTGGTTTCAGCTCTGGGAGCTCTCGTTTCAGCTCTGGGAGCACTGGTTTCAGCTCTGGGAGCTCTCGTTTCAGCTCTGGGAGCACTCGTTTCAGCTCTGGGAGCTCTCGTTTCAGCTCTGAGAGCTCTCGTTTCAGCTCTGGGAGCACTGGTTTCAGCTCTGGGAGCTCTTGTTTCAGCTCTGGGAGCTCTCGTTTCAGCTCTGGGAGCACTCGTTTCAGCTCTGAGAGCTCTCGTTTCAGCTCTGGGAGCACTGGTTTCAGCTCTGGGAGCACTCGTTTCAGCTCTGGGAGCTCTTGTTTCAGATGTTGTTTTAGTAGCGACACTTGGAATGACGATGTTTGGACAGATTTGACCAGATTTGATGAATTTAAAGCAATGCGACTGTCATGTGATCTTGAAACCTCCAGGTTCCACTTCTGAAACGCTCCAGGTGAGACCCGAGGGCGGAGCCAAACCTGACCACTGTTGCTGGTGCAGCCTAGCCTGAATAGATATTTGCTCTGTTGCCGTGTCTGAGCGCCATCCAGGCTACAGCTGCAGAAAAGAGCCAACAGATTATTTCTGCTGCACATTTAAAATAAGTTCAGGTGACCAGACTGCTGTACAAGCTCTAACTAATTCAACAAATAAGAAAGTACTTCTAATACAACAAGAACAAAAACATAGCAAAGCAAAAAATTTCTAATAAAACACAAAGAACAGTAGTGTAATAAAACAATCACTCACATACAGTAAAAGCTGAGGTCTCGTTCTCCAGATGGAGCAAACGCCAGAGAAAAGGTGAGTTTTAACACTGATTTAAACCGATCAGAGGTCGGGTCCGGATCACAGGCGGACTGGTCCGCAGTCCGGGAGCAACGACAGGAAAGGATCCAGCGGCTCTGCTTTTAGCTTTTAGATCTGCGAAGAGCAGCTGGTTGGAGCGTCTCAGCTCGGACTGGTTTAAAAGCTCAGACAGATGAGGCGCAACGACCCGTCACAGCTCTGAAGTCTCAAACCGGCTCCCGGACCGAACAGAAGACAGAGATCGTCTCGTCCCCGTCAGAGGACGAGCTGCTGCGCTCTGAACAGTCTGGAAGCGACGCGGCAGCGACCCGTCGATGCCACAGTTACGATCATCTAGCTGACAGGTCATGAAGGCGTGAATAAGTCTCAGAGGCTTCAGTAGGAAGGTAGGACTTCCCCTGACTGGAAAAAAGCTGCTTTTAACCAGCTTATCTGTTTATCAAATTTAAATCCAGGATCAGAAACTACACCCAGATTTGCTTACGGTACATAGTAGGGGTGCTCCGATCAGGGTTTTTGGGGCCGATCACCGATCACCGATCACTGAAATCAATATCGGTCGATCCGATACCGATCACCGATCGTATTTATTTCCCTTTGTTTCTTGCTGTCTTAGACCTTTTCGACTTGAAAATTGTGGACATGCGCCCCCTAGTGGCCCCGCCATAACTGGAGTGTGCGGTGCTCCACCAACTAACCCAAACACAGCAGCGGGAGCAATCGTTACTGATAAACGCAACATGTCTTGGATTGATGATGTTAGGCAGTGGCCTTCAGTTACAGATGAAGGTGTTTATCGCTGTTTTTAATGATTGGTTATGGAAATATCAATGATCTATTCCCATAATCAAACACTAAAAATGTGGAAATACGTGAAAATCAACGCTGGCTATAACTACGTCAACAAGCCATAAAGATTATGCTACTGTAACGTTAACGCTAGCGGTAAATTAGGCTATGTGTTATGTTATATTTAATTATTATTAATCATTCTCCTAATTCATTAGTATTCATCTGATTATGGTTGTGCTAGCGCCGAGGGCTACAGTAGCCTCATACCGCTGTTCTTTCGGCCAGAATCGTCCGGGACTCTCAGCGAGGCTATCAGTAGTACGAGACTGATGTTAACGAAAACTCACCCGGTGTATTCATTTGGAACAAGTCCTTCTGTTGTTTTTTTTTCACCCACGTCTTCCTATTCTTGTTCTGCAAAAAAAGCAGTCTTCGTGCAGTAAAGGCTTGTGTATTTCACAACTTTCTTCTTTCCATTGTTTAATTTTCACGCCATGTTGGAACAGTTTATGACGGGAACATGTATTCCCACTCGACCGACTCGACATTATAAAAATATATATTTGTAGTAAGAGAAAAACATTGGTTAATCTGCGAGCCGGTGAAAGTGTCGCTCTGTAGCACAACCCAGTAATGGTGGACGGGGTACTTCCGGGGGGCTGGCCCGAAAAGGTCTATAGACAGTGTATGCGCACGAGAATAGAGCGTTTTTGATCGGCTCTTTTGATTGGCTTTAATGACAATTCTGACCGATCCCGATCATATGCATATCGGCCGATCCGATCAGGTCACCGATCGATCGGAGCACCCCTAGTACATAGATAATGATCCAGTCACACCGTCACCACCTCTGTCTAGTTCTGATTCAGACTGAGGACGTCCATCTCCAACCATGAGTGAACCTCCTTCAGACACTTCAACAAAGGTTGTGTGAACTCAGAGGGAACATGAGTGTAGACCATCTGAAACCCTAACCCTAACCCTAACCCATCTGAAACCCTAACCCTAACCCTAACCCTAACCCTAACCCACACCGCTGCTCTCTGAGACGCTAGTTAGGTCAAGACACGACCACAGTTGTTCATAAACTACCTTTTCTAAAACCTGTGACAGAAAAGGAAGCTTTTTCAAACTTAAATGGACGAGTAGAAGACGGTTCAGGATCCAAAAGAGAAAGAGAAGATGGAGACCTCGTTCTGAAAAAAAAACTAAAGAACTCCCATGAAGCACTTGTGACAGTACGATACCAACAGATTCACAGGAACTTCAGAGAGTTAGAGTCTATCTGATATAAGATTAGATCAAAAACGTGTTGTTTGGTTCCTCTAGGAGACCAATCCTGAGAATATCTACATATCTATATATGAAGGTGCTCTTTTTTATATTTTCTTTCAGCTCGTTGGAGGACGTGGGTGGTCTCATCAGGCCACAGCTGTCTTGGGCTCAGATCATTCCGTCCTAAAAGGAGCAACTGTCCCAAAGATCAACACGTAGAATTAAAAACAGTTCCAAGTTCATCTGGACTGAGGTGACCAGAGTAGAGGACTGAGATACAGCTGAAGGGTTTATCCTGCACAGGCAGCACTAGCCCTAATCCTAGCTATAACCCTAGCCCTAAGCCTAGCCCTAGTTCTAACCCTAGCCTTAACCCTACCTATAACCCTAGCCCTAACCCTAGCCCTAACCCCAGCCCTAAATCTAGCCCTAACCCTAGCACTAGCCCTAACCCTAGCCCTAACCCTAGCTATAACCCTAGCCCTAGTTCTAACCCTAGCCCTAGCCCTAGCCCTAGCTAACCCTAGCCCTAGCCCTAACCCTAGCCCTAACCCTAAACCCTAACCCTAGCTCTAACCCTAGCCTTAACCCTACCTATAACCCTAGCCCTAACCCTAGCCCTAAATCTAGCCCTAACCCTAGCACTAGCCCTAACCCTAGCCCTAACCCTAGCTCTAACCCTAGCCCTAATCCTAACCCTAGCTCTAGTTCTAACCCAAGCCCTAACCCTGGCTATAACCCTAGCTCTAGCCCTAGTCCTAACCCTAGTCCTATGCCTAGCACTAGCCCTAACCCTAGCCTTAACCCTAGCTATAACCCTAGCCCTAACCCTAGCACTAGCCCTAACCCTAGCCCTAACCCTAGCTCTAACCCTAGCCCTAATCCTAACCCTAGCTCTATCCCTAGCCCTAACCCTAGCTCTAGCCCTAACCCTAGTCCTAACCCTAGCACTAGCCCTAACCCTAGCCTTACCCTTAGCTATAACCCTAGCTCTAGCCCTAACCCTAGTTATAACCCTAGCTCTAGCCCTAACCCTAGTCCTAACCCTAGCACTAGCCCTAACCCTAGTTATAACCCTAGCTCTAGCCCTAACCCTAGCCCTAACCCTAGCTCTAACCATAGCCCTAGCTCTAACCCTAGCCCTAATCCTAACCCTAGCCCTAACCCTAACCATAGCTATAACCCTAGCCCTAGCCCTAACCATAGCTATAACCCTATCTATAACCCTAGCCCTAGTTCTAGCCCTAGCCCTAACCATAGCCCTAATCCGAGAACAGAACTGCTAAATGGGCTGATGGCGCACCACCAGCACCTAGTGTTTGGTGGTGGGATTACAGGGTGACACAAACAACAACCAGCAAATGTAAATACTAACGACCGAACGTTTTTCAAATGCGTAGGCCACGAGAACAAATGAGGGTTTAACCCGTTAAATGGAACTGTGATGTTTAAAATTCATTTAATTTAATTATTTTTTATCTTGACTGCAAAGGCCAAGCTGGTTCTAACACTTTCTAAAGTGATCTTCTTTAGTGGGTGGATGATGGATGAATGGATGGGTGGATGGGTGGGTGGATAGATGGATGGATGGATAGATAGATAGAGCAGGAGTAGGAAGAAGCAACATAAGAACAGAGAAGATGAAGGAAATGAAAAGAGAGACTGGAGGGGAGGAAGTCGATGAGTCATACATGAGTAAAGCCTGGTCACGGGGAGGACAGCGGTCCAAAAATATGCAGACATGTGAGCAGCTTCACTGCTGAGACGATGACGATGACGTCTGCTGATGCTGGAAAACTGCAAACCCAGAACGTCTCTGAGAGCTCAGATATTTTCATCCTGGTGCCTGAAATCCATGTTTGTGGAGCTGTGAGCTGAAGTCCGGTGACGGTGCACCAGAACCCACCGGTCCAAGCCCACAAACACACCAACTGAAGTTCATGATGTTGGTTCTCTTCCGTAGACTCAAACCAAAGCAGTCCACTTCCCCATCACTAACGACCTGGTAGAAGAGTGTGGCGGTGACGTTTCTCCACAGAAACTCCTCCCTCTGCTGGACCTGATCACATTTCTCCTTTCCCTCCCTCAACCATGTTGCTGAGGTCTAAGCAGACATTGGGGCTGAAATCTGGGTAATGAGTGTCTGGGTAATGGGTATCTGGGTAATGGGTATCTGGGTAATGGGTATCTGGGCGATGGGTATCTGGGTGATGAGAATCTGGGTGATGAGTATCTGGGCGATGGGTATCTGGGCGATGAGTATCTGGGTAAAAGGTATCTGGGTAATGAGTATCTGAGTAATGAGTATCTGGGTGATGAGAATCTGGGTGATGAGTATCTGGGCGATGGGTATCTGGGCGATGAGTATCTGGGTAAAAGGTATCTGGGTAAAAGGTATCCGGGTAATGAGTATCTGAGTAATGAGTATCTGGGTAATGAGTATCTGGGTAATGAGTATCTGGGTAATGAGTATCTGGGCAACGGGTATCTGGGTAATGAGTATCTGGGCAATGGGTATCTGGGTAATGAGTATCTGGGTAATGGGTATCAAGGTAATGAGTATCTGGGTAATGAGTATCTGGGTGATGAGTATCTGGGTGATGAGTATCTGGGTGATGAGTATCTGGGTGATGAATATCTGGGTGATGAGAATCTGGGTGATGAGTATCTGGGTGATGAGAATCTGGGTAATGAGTATCTGGGCGATGGGTATCTGGGCGATGGGTATCTGGGCGATGGGTATCTGGGTAATGAGTATCTGGGCAACGGGTATCTGGGTAATGAGTATCTGGGCAATGGGTATCTGGGTAATGAGTATCTGGGTAATGGGTATCAAGGTAATGAGTATCTGGGTAATGGGTATCAGGGTAATGGGTATCAGGGTAATGGGTATCTGGGTAATGAGTATCTGGGTAATGAGTATCTGGGTAATGGGTATCTGGGTAATGAGTAACAGGGTAATGGTATCTGGGTAAAAGGTATCTGGGTAATGGGCATCTGGGTAAAGAGTATCCCTAACCGTAACGGCCGCTTCGTCCACCGCTCTAAGATCAGACCGTGGTGTCTGACTCCATCTTCTGTTCTAAGCCTCAGAAGTTCTCCCATCATCTCTGTCTCCTTTTAAATGTACTTCCTCACTGAGTCCATGGACACTCTTCAGTCTTCCATGAACGTCTCTGCCGTCTTCATTAGCCTGGAGATCTTTACTAATTTACCGTCTAAACGAGCTTCCATCTCTTTCACGCTAAGGATCCACATGAACACACTCGCCCAAGGTTAACCAAGTTGGATTAAGACACCAGTTTATTCTCTGGTTTCTTTCCTTTGATTTCACTCGTTTCAAACGTCTACCAGGTCCAACCTGGAGACTAATAAAACTGTCTTCTATGTCGCTGGGACGGACTCGTCCTCACCAGCAGTTTGTTTTCCATCAGGAGACGGTTTTACGATGTCTGACAAGAGATAAGAAACAAATACTGCATTTGTTCCTGACACAAGGACGTATCATTTGACTACAGAGTGGAATCTCGTTTCCCTGAGCTGCTATCGCGTGGCGTGAGGGACACCTGAGGCCTGGGGGCGGGGCCTCGCGCCGCAGAAACAATGTCCAGATTGTTCTGGAAGAGGAAATGACCCGCCCCCTCCCCGACCGCAGCCGCGCTGATAGGAGGGCGTGCTGCCAGAGCCGCCCCGTCGCTATTGTTTTATCGTTGACCATAAATGAAGCCCGCCCCCGCGGGAAGCCGGGGGCCAGTTAGTCCCCCGTGGCTGCTGCGCACCTGTCCCTGAACGCGGCGGGACGTTGGTGCGTTTGCATATCAGACCGATGGAAATGAGCTTCTGTCCGGACGCGTCCTGAAGCTGGAAGCTGCTCTGCTTCACGGCAGGTCGGAGCTCGTCAGCTCCGCTGGAATGTGGAGCAGCTCGTCTCTGAGGACCCGGGACGAGACCGGACCAGAATCAGGCGCCACACCTGAGACGGTTCTGGGCTCATGTTCTCAACCCGGCGGCCCGGAGGTGCTTCAGGGTGGAGCCTCTGTCTCCAAGGCTCTTCAAACTAATGTTTTCATCAAGTTATGGCCCTGAGACGCTCCGTTATCTCTGCTGCCGTAGGGCTACACTCCCATCATGCACTGGGTGCATTCCTTTTCCATGGTATTATTTATTTTTAGCAAAAATTAAGCCAAAAGGAAAAGAAAAAAAAACATCACGTGGGCAATAATAAGTACCCCCCTATAATCAACAATGAACTGATCAATAAACGTAAAAACCCAGGAGCTCCACCTCAGAGCTGACAGGCCTCCGTTAGAGGAACCAGAACCAGACTGAACCAGACGGAACCAGACGGAACCAGACGGAACCAGTAGGTGTTGGTGTTGTCTGGAGGGCTTTCAGGAGTCCAGAAACATCAGAAGAACCACTAAAATCCACAAACCTGCATCTGAACCAAAAACCCACTTTACAACCTCTGGGTCGAAATTTAACGCAGAACCAAGAGAGGTTGCAGTTCCTTTACCGACCACTAGAGGCTGCAGTTCCTCTACCGACCACTAGAGGCTGCGGTTCCTCTACCGACCACTAGAGGTTGCAGTTCCTTTACCGACCACTAGAGGCTGCGGTTCCTCTACCGACCACTAGAGGCTGCAGTTCTCTACCGACCACTAGAGGCTGCAGTTCCTCTACCGACCACTAGAGGCTGCATTCTCTAGTTCAGTTCTCTACCGACCACTAGAGGCTGCAGTTCCTCTACCGACCACTAGAGGCTGCAGTTCCTCTACCGACCACCACTAGAGGCTGCAGTTCTCTCTACCGACCACTAGAGGCTGCAGTTCCTCTACCGACCACTAGAGGCTGCAGTTCCTCTACCGACCACTAGAGGCTGCAGTTCCTCTACCAGACTGCACTAGAGGCTGCAGTTCTCTCTACCGACCACTAGAGGCTGCAGTTCCTCTACCGACCACTAGAGGCTGCAGTTCCTCCATTGACCACTAGACTGCACTAGAGGCTGCAGTTCCTCTACCGACCACTAGAGGCTGCAGTTCCTCTATAGACCACTAGAGGCTGCAGTTCCTCCACCGACCACTGGAGGCTGCAGTTCCTCCACCGACCATAGAGGCTTTGCAGTTCCTCTACCGACCACTAGAGGCTGCAGTTCCTCTAACCGACCACTAGAGGCTGCAGTTCCTCTACTGACCACTAGAGGCTGCAGTTCCTCTACCGACCACTAGAGGCTGCATTTTCACCAACTTACATAAAAAAATGTTAATTTCATGAAAAATGTTAATTCTTTCTGCCTTCCATTTTTTAAATTTGCCATTTTAGAAGATAAAGCTGATGAGAGAAAGATTTTAGAATATTTAAGTCCTGATTTTTGCAGAATTCACTTTTTATGACAGGAAGTCATGATATTCTGAAATTCTGAAAACAGGATCTGAACGTCAGAAACACCGTCGTAGACCAGATCAGGAACCAGAGGGGCACCTGACAACACAGGCGCTGGAGGACACCAACAATGGGCTAACGAGCTGTAACCATGGTGATGAAGAAGCTGTATGGTCTTTGATCTGAACCAACTACAGAACTTCAGGACGGATGTTCTCAGGAGAGACCAGGCACGGTGGAGGGAGAGTGATGGTGTGGGCCGTCTGTCTGACAGCTGACACCTGGATAAAACCGGGTCATGTGACCGGACCACGATCCCAGAGAGATCCCCACTCAGACCTGAACCTGACAGGGAAACTGCAGACCCAGAAGAACCCAGACAACAGAAGACTGGTCCCCGGTTCCTCCAGAACCATCAGGTGCTCCTGGTTGGCGCCGCTCAGAGGATCCAGGATGATCCAGCCCGGGTCCAACCAGACCGGACCCGCCTGCTCCCTGACAGGACCCGCCCTCTTCTGATCAGATGTTTGATCCAGATGTGACGCGAGGTCCTGATCCAGCTGTGACGCGAGGTCCTGATCCAGATGTGACGCGAGGTCCAGATGTGACGCGAGGTCCTGATCCAGCTGTGAAGTCCTGATCCAGATGTGACGCTTGATGAGGTCCCAGATTTGATCCAGATGTGACGCGAGGTCTGATCCAGCTGTGAAGTCCCGATCCAGATGGACGCGATCCAGGTGACGAGGTCCTGATCCAGCTGTGACGCCATGAGGTCCTGATCCAGCTGTGACGTCCCGATCCAGCTGATCCAGATGTGACGCGAGGTCCTGATCCAGCTGTGAGGTCCTGATCCAGATGTGACGCGAGGTCTTGATCCAGATGTGAGGTCCCTGATCCAGATGTGACGCGAGGTCCTGATCCAGATGTGAGGTCCTGATCCAGATGTGACGCGAGGTCCTGATCCAGCTGTGAAGTCCTGATCCAGCTGTGAAGTCCCGATCCAGATGTGACGCGAGGTCCTGATCCAGCTGTGACGCGGGGTCCTGATCCAGATGTGACGCGAGGTCCTGATCCAGCTGTGAAGTCCCGATCCAGATGTGACGCGAGGTCCTGATCCAGCTGTGACGCGGGTCCTGATCCAGATGTGACGCGAGGTCCTGATTCAGCTGTGAAGTCCTGATCCAGATGTGAAGCGAGGTCTTGATCCAGATGTGACGCGAGGTCCTGATCCAGCTGTGAAGTCCTGATCCAGATGTGACGCGAGGTTCTGATCCAGATGTGAGGTCCTGATCCAGATGTGATGCGAGGTCTTGATCCAGATGTGACGTGAGGTTCTGATCCAGATGTGACGCGAGGTCTTGATCCAGCTGTGAAGTCCCGATCCAGATGTGACGCGAGGTCCTGATCCAGCTGTGAAGTCCCGATCCAGATGTGACGCGAGGTCTTGATCCAGATGTGACGCGAGGTTCTGATCCAGAGGTGAGGTTCTGATCCAGATGTGACGTGAGGTCTTGATCCAGCTGTGAGGTCCTGATCCAGCTGTGAAGTCCCGATCCAGATGTGACGCGAGGTCTTGATCCAGATGTGACGCGAGGTCCTGATCCAGCTGTGAGGTCCTGATCCAGATGTGATGTCAGGTTCTCTCAAAAATCACTGCTGACACATGCACGCGGGCGCGTGCTGGCCGTACCAGGCTGGTGCCGCCACAGATGGAGGGGGGGGGGGGGGGGGGGGGGGATCAGAGCTGAGAAAGGCCTTCGCGTGTGAAGGCGCCCCCCCCCTCCCCCTCCTCCTCTTCACCCTTCCCCCTCCTTCTCTGCACGAGCCCAGCAGAACCAACCCGTCCTGCCCCCCACCCCCAACCCCCGCCCCCCGACACCGAACCTAGACGGTACCTGGTTCTCCGTCTGACGAACATGGCTGGTCCCGCGGCCCGGCGTCGGTCTCGGTTCTGTCGTCGTGCTGCGGCTGCAGACTAGAGCTCGGAGCATCTCGGAGGGTCCGGCTGCAGCTGTCCCGGTACCGGTCACGGCCATGGACCCGGCGGCCCCGCCCTCAGCCCTGCGCGGACCCACCCGGACGCCGGTTCTGGGTCCGGAGTCTCGATGCCGCCTCGGTGCGCCGACGTCCGTCTCCTCCGTGCGCGCCCGCGGCTCCGCTGATGAAGATCTGCGAGGGCCGAGACGCCAGCCCACAGAGGCACGAGCGCTTCCGGCCGCTGCCAAAATAAAAGCCCCGCCTGCGAGAACTGATTTAAATCCGTTAGCTTCTTTGTCTTACTTTAAAAAATCAAGAACAAAAGAACAAACCACGCCCCCCGCCCCGCCCTTCCAGGGTCCAACTGGGAGGACGGCTGAGATGATCCAGATAAACCCAGTAGATCCAGTCACAGCCAACTAATTAATTAATAACATGAGTTTTACTGACGATAATAACAGGCAGCTTTGTTTAAAAAGAACATTATAAAGATGTTGAGAGGAAAAGAATAGAAAAATACCTGAACTTGAAACAGCGTAGGAGTGTAAATGTATAATAACATTGCAAGAAAAGATAATCCTATCCAACAATAACAATAATAATAATATTAATAATAATAAGAATACTTTTAAGACACCAACTGTAACCAGACTGAGCTTTTATCCCAATAATAATAAAACAGTAAAGCTTTTAATTTGAATTTCAAACTCACAGGTGAAGACTTCCTGTTTTACTTTGTTTTTTTTCTTTCTTTCTTTTTTCTTTTTTCTTTTTTCTTCAGGACCGCATCCATCCATCCATCCATCCATCCATCCATCCATCCATCCATCCATCCATCCATCCATCCATCCATCCATCCATCCATCCATCCATCCATCCATCCATCCATCCATCCATCCATCCATCCATCCATCCATCCATCCATCCATCCATCCATCCATCCATCCATCCATCCATCCATCCATCCATCCATCCATCCATCCATCCATCCATCCATCCATCCATCACCATCCATCCATCCATCCATCCATCCATCCATCCATCAATCCATCCATCCATCCATCCATCCATCCATCCATCCATCCATCCATCCATCCATCCATCCATCCCTCCATCCATCCATCCATCCATCCATCCATCCATCCATCCATCCATCCATCCATCCATCCATCCATCAGCCATCCATCCATCCATCCAGCCATCCATCCATCCAGCCATCCATCCATCCATCCATCCCATCCATCCATCCATCCATCCATCCATCCCCATCATCCATCCATCCGCCATCCATCCATCCATCCATCCATCCATCCATCCATCCATCATCCATCCATCACTCCATCCATCCATCCATCCATCCATCCATCCATCCATCCATCCATCCACCATCCATCCATCCAGTCCATCCATCCATCCATCATCCCGCCATCCATCCATCACATATCCATCCATCCAGCCATCCATGATCCATCATCCATCCATCCATCCATCCATCCAGCAATCTATCCATCCATCCATCCATCCAGACATCCATCCAGCCATCCATCCATCCATCCATCCATCCATCCATCATCCATCCATCCATCATCCATCCAGCCAGTCATCCATTCCATCCAATCCATCCATCCATCCCATCCCCATCCACCATCCATCCATCCATCCGTCCATCCTCCATCCATCCATCCCATCAATCTATCCATCCATCATCCATCATCATCCATCCAGCAGCCATCAAGCCTAATCCATCCAGCCACCAGCATCCAGCCAGCCATCCATCCACCCAGCCATCCATCCATCCATCCCATCCCACCAGCCATCCATACCATGCAATCCATCCATCCATCCATCCATCCATCCATCATCCATTCTATCCATCCTCATCTATCACCCATCCATCCAGGCCATCCGGGCCCCATCCATCCAGTCCACATCCACCCATCCATCCATCCATCCATCATCATCCATCCCCATCCATCCCTCCGGCCACCATCCATCAAGATCCATCCATCATCATCCACCATCAGCACTGCATTCCATCCATCCATCATTCGCCAATCCAGCGAGCAAGCAGCCAGCCAGCATCCAGCCACCAGCCATGCGCCATGGCCAGTCCATGCATGGGACATATACACACCAACGTTATCATTTGGGTTTTTTTTCATCATTTGAATATGTGTCTTTAAATGGAGATGAAACAATCTTCCAGTCTTTTATTCAACATTTACAAACCACACAGAATTGTTTTATTGATGATTTTACTGAACTACTTTCAGTTGTGATCACTGACTTTGACTGTTTGGTCATAACAGGAACTAGATGTAACCATGACAACCAAGCAGAAGAACTCACTGCTGTCCTTGAAATGTTTGGTCTAACTCAGATGTGTTTTAGGCAGCGGGGTTGATGATCTGTTGAGTTCTGACACATCAAGCGTTTTAAAGGTTAAAAGTAGGTCAAAGGCTCCACGGGGAAGAGAAGATCCGGTCAGTCTTGGTTCTGCTGGACCTCAGCGCCGCCTTTGACACAGTTGACCGTGTGATCTTATCACCGAGGTTAGAAGACTGGGAGGGAATCAATGAAACTGCTTTAAACTGGTTCAGGTCCTGTCTCAGGGACAGGAGATACTTTGTTGAAATTGGTAACTGTGTTTCAGACCAAATGGCCTGTGGGGTTCCCCAGGGGTCAATCCTGGGACTCCTGTTGTTCAATCTGTTTAATCCATGCGTTGGTCTCCACCAGGTTAGGCGACTGTAACGGCCTGGTC
The DNA here is from genome assembly GCA_018398805.1 of Hirundichthys speculiger. Taxonomy (NCBI): domain Eukaryota; kingdom Metazoa; phylum Chordata; class Actinopteri; order Beloniformes; family Exocoetidae; genus Hirundichthys; species Hirundichthys speculiger. The sequence goes on from JAGFBZ010002098.1 coordinate 42,159, forward strand.
ACTGGGCTCTAAACCAGCTGTAAGACAGCTGCAGTACATCCAGAACACTGCTGGACCGGTCCTGACAAGAACCAGGAGATACGACCGTATTAGTCCAGTCCTGAGGTCTCTGCACCGGTCCTGACCAGAACCAGGAGATACGACCACATTAGTCCAGTCCTGAGGTCTCTGCACCGGTCCTGACTAGGTCCTGAAGAACCAGGAGATACGACCATATTAGTCCAGTCCTGAGGTCTCTGCACCGGTCCTGACTAGAACCAGGAGATACAACCATATTAGTCCAGTCCTGAGGTCTCTGCACCGGTCCTGACTAGAACCAGGAGATACGACCGTATTAGTCCAGTCCTGAGGTCTCTGCACCGGTCCTGACTAGAACCAGGAGATACGATACGACCGTATTAGTCCAGTCCTGAGGTCTCTGCACCGGTCCTGACTAGAACCAGGAGATACGACCATATTAGTCCAGTCCTGAGGTCTCTGCACCGGTCCTGACTAGAACCAGGAGATACGACCGTATTAGTCCAGTCCTGAGGTCTCTGCACCGGTCCTGACTAGAACCAGGAGATACGACCGTATTAGTCCAGTCCTGAGGTCTCTGCACCGGTCCTGACTAGAACCAGGAGATACGACCGAATTAGTCCAGTCCTGAGGTCTCTGCACCGGTCCTAACTAGAACCAGGAGATACGACCGTATTAGTCCAGTCCTGAGGTCTCTGCACCGGTCCTGACTAGAACCAGGAGATACGACCGTATTAGTCCAGTCCTGAGGTCTCTGCACCGGTCCTGACTAGAACCAGGAGATACGACCATATTAGTCCAGTCCTGAGGTCTCTGCACCGGTCCTGACTAGAACCAGGAGATAAGACCATATTAGTCCAGTCCTGAGGTCTCTGCACCGGTCCTGACTAGAACCAGGAGATACGACCGTATCAGTCCAGTCCTGAGGTCTCTAAACTGGCTTCCTGTCACTCAAAGAATAGACTTTAAAACAGCTCTACTTGGATGCTACTACTAGATGCTGCTGGTGGATGCTACTAGTGGATGACGCTAGTAGATGCTGCTAGTGGATGATGCTAGTAGATGCTAGTGGATGATGCTAGTAGATGCTACTAGTGGATGATGCTAGTAGATGCTAGTAGTGGATGATGTTAGTAGATGCTACTAGTAGATGCTACTAGTAGATGCTACTAGTGGATGATGCTAATAGATGCTACTAGTGGATGATGCTAGTAGATGCTAGTATGATGTGATGATGCTACTAGTAGATGCTACTAGTAGATGCTAGTAGTGATGCTAGTAGATGCTACTAGTAGATGCTACTAGTGGATGATGCTAATAGATGCTACTAGTGGATGATGCTAGTAGATGCTGCTGGTGGAAGCTACTAGTGAATGATGCTACTAGTAGATGATGTTAGTAGATGCTACTAGTAGATGCTACTAGTGGATGATGCTAGTAGATGCTACTAGTAGATGCTACTAGTAGATGCTACTAGTGGATGATGCTAGTAGATGCTGCTGGTGGAAGCTACTAGTGAATGATGCTACTAGTAGATGATGTTAGTAGATGCTACTAGTAGATGCTACTAGTGGACTAGTGATGCTATGATGAGTAGATGCTAGTAGATGCTACTACTAGTAGATGATGCTAATAGATGATGCTACTAGTGGATGATTGCTAGTAGATGCTACTAGTAGATGCTACTAGTGGATGATGATGCTAATAGATGCTACTAGTGGGATGATGCTACTAGTAGATGCTACTAGTGGATGCTACTAGTGAATGATGCTACTAGTAGATGATGTAGATAGATGCTACTAGTAGATGCTACTAGATGATGCTAGATGACTAGATGCTACTAGTGGATGATGTTAGTAGATGCTACTAGTAGATGCTACTAGTGATGATGCTAGTAGTAGATGCTACTAGTATGATGCTAATAGATGCTAGTGGACTAGTGTGATGATGCTAGTAGATGCTACTAGTAGATGCTACTAGTGGATGATGCTAGTAGATGCTACTAGTGGATGATGCTAATAGATGCTACTAGTGGATGATGCTAATAGATGCTACTAGTAGATGCTACTAGTGGATGATGCTAGTAGATGCTACTAGTAGATGCTACTAGTGGATGATGCTAATAGATGCTACTAGTGGATGATGCTAATAGATGCTACTAGTGGATGATGCTACTAGTAGATGATGATGCTACTAGTGCTATGCTAGTAGATGCTACTAGTAGATGCTACTAGTGATGATGCTAAGTGGATGATGCTAATAGATGCTACTAGTGGATGATGCTAGTAGATGCTGCTAGTGGATGATGCTAGTAGATGCTACTAGTAGATGATGCTAATAGATGCTACTAGTGGATGATGTTAGTAGATGCTACTAGTAGATGCTACTAGTGGATGATGCTAGTAGATGCTACTAGTAGATGATGCTAATAGATGCTACTAGTGGATGATGTTAGTAGATGCTACTAGTAGATGCTACTAGTGGAGATGATGCTAATAGATGCTACTAGTGGATGATGCTAATAGATGCTACTAGTGGATGATGCTAATAGATGCTACTAGTGGATGATGCTAGTAGATGCTGCTGGTAGATGCTACTAGTGGATGATGCTAATAGATGCTACTAGTGGATGATGCTAATAGATGCTACTAGTGGATGATGATGCTACTAGTATGATAGTGCTAGTAGATGCTGTATGCTAGTATGAAGTGCTACTAGTAGATGATGCTACTAGTGATGATGATGCTAGTAGATGCTACTAGTGGATGATGCTAGCTAGATGCTACTAGTGGATGATGCTAGTAGATGCTGCTAGATGCTAGTGGATGATGTTAGTAGATGCTACTAGTAGATGCTACTAGTGGATGATGCTAGTAGATGCTACTAGTGGATGATGTTAGTAGATGCTGCTGGTAGATGCCACTACAGCCACTACACAGAGGGCCTTTAAAGTTCTGAGTGCCACAGACAAAAACATTCTCTTTTGTTTCCTCTGATTAAAGTGGTCATTTTCACAGAAGGAAGGGAACATGTCGGTGTCTCTGGGTGAGGTCGCATGTGCAGTTTTCTGAGCCAACGCAGACGCTGAAGGCTGAGCTGCTGAGTCTGATCAGCATGTGTCCAGGCTGAAGCTCTGACTCCAGATTTAGAATTAAAGCTGCTAATCGCGTCACTGGTCTCTTTATTAAGGCGTTAAGGAGCGCAGCAGCAGCTGTTGCTGATGTACCCCCATCATCCATCACCCATATGGCCCCCATCTGGTCCAGGACACGGAGCTGCAGGCTCGGTCTGATCACCAACATGTGGGAGGGGCAGTGATACACCAGGAGTGTTACTCCCAGACACGTTTATCTCATCACTGCTGTTTCCTTTCAGTCTGACTGAAACAACAACAACAACAACATGTGACCAGCTACTGTTATTTAACTTCTCTCTGCACCCCTCTGCTCTGCGGGAGTAGCGGAGCCTCTGCTGCCTCCTGCTGGCCGCTACGGTGTCCTGCACTGCTGCTGACGTCAGAGCTGCGTCAGAAGCTCATGACTCGGTCTGAGCAGGATTTGTCCTCCAGCTGGAGGAAGACAAAAGCCTGATGCTTGTTTTAAACAAAAAAAATCCAAACTGTGATTAAATCACAAGTTTTGTAGAATTGCACTTAAAAAAAAGCCCATTTTACAAACTTGCAACATTTGTGAATTTAAATGTTTTTATTGTAGAAATGTAAAAAAAAAAAAATCTCAGTGTTTTCAAAATTGTGACTTTTATGTTTTTATGATAAACCACTTAATTGCTGCAGTAAAATTGCAACTCCCAAAATTGCAACTATTTCAATTTTAAAATTATGACTTTCCTAAAAAACCAGTTCAGAAAATTGTGCCTTTTTTCATAAAAAAAAAAAAACAAAAACCTTTTCATCCTTAAATCACAAATTTAACAAAATCTTGACGTTTTAACTGAAAACTACTTTTTTTTAAATATCAGCTTTTGGAAAATTGTAAATTTTTGACATAAAATTAGAACTTTACATTGTTAAATTATAGATTTTGTATAACTGGAACTTTTTGTTCTGAAATCATCTTTTTTTTTTTTGCTGTGATAAAAGCCCATTTTACAAACTTGCAACATTTGTGGATTTAAATGTTTTTATTATAAAAATGTAAAAAAAAAAAAAAATCTCAGTGTTTTCAAAATTGTGACTTTTTATGTAAATTTCCATTTTTAATGATAAACCACTTTATTAAAAACAAAAAAGTAAACTTCTAGAAAAGTCTCTTTTACAACTGAAATTATTTTCGTCTGAATTTTTTAAAATTTCATGGTTGTGAACAACATGAATGTTACGATACTTCAAAATTCACAATTCTACAGGAAAAGTTATTGCTCTTAAGACAGAAAGTTACAATTATATGAAATTTTAGTAGACAAAGTGGTGATTTTATGTGAAAATTGGATTTATATTTTGTATAAGAGTTTCAATATTAAATAGAAAAATGTCACAATTTTGTGAAATTCTTTAAAGGTCTCAATTCAACGACGACGGCCTCAGCATTGTAAAAACCCTGACGAGTACATGGTTGTGGATTTTCAGGACCCTTCCAGGCTGACTAACCAGACCACAGTGAAGAAATGCTGTGAGCCAGCCTGGCCCCTTTAAGAAGGTGGCCTTATGGGTAATGTAGTGTGTGTGTAGTGGGACGGCAGAATGAAAACGAGAATGAAAACGGGGTTAGATTAAAAGTGTAGTGAGCATCAACAGCAGCCCAGCGTGTATAGATTTACATTCTCTGTTAACCGACAGGAGCCCAACAATACAACCTGTGTGATGTTACAAGTTCCTGCAGTGACACAATAAAGTTCCCGCTCCAGGGAAAACCAGACTGTTTCTTTTGTTGTTGTTAGCGTGTTAGCCGCTAATTACGAGCCAAAAATAGCACAATACCAGCGGTTTGTTTACTACGGTTCAGAGACCAGAGGCTGTGAAGGAAACAGAAAGACCACAGTTGAGCCTTTGTCTTGTTTCGCTACTTTTTTGGAGTTTTTAAACATATTTTAAACACATTATTAAGGCTCAGAGGGCTCCGGCTCCAGTTCGCAGATTTTGATTGTCACGGGGGGGCGCCGGTCCCCATTTAACCACGAAAAATAAGCGATCACTGTATTGTGCTGTATATTACAAAGTTAGTCTTGATGGTGGTCAGAAGTCCTCTTGTTCCTTCTGAGGAGGTGTCCACCAGGGGGACAAGGGCCGGATTTTTCATGGTCGCTTGAGTCACGGAAAAATAATAATAATAATAATAATAATAAATTTATTTGATTGCACTGTTAATTTAAAATCTCAAAGTGTAACAAAACAAAAAAAAAAAAAATATATATATATATAAAAAATAATAAATAGAAAAAAAAAAGTGTTAAGAACAATAAATGGATTAAAAGAGATATTAGCAAAATGCTCTTGTAAAAAGGTACGTTTTGACACTGGTGTCAAGAAAATCAACTGTATGTGGTTGTAAATTGTGTTTAAGTTTGATCTTGGGGTGGTGTGAGTTAAGTGTGTGAATGAAATTGTCAAAGCGTTGGAGTTGGAGTTAGGGTTAGGGTCTTTCTCGGTCATTTCAGGACATTTTACTGCAGAGGTCAGTGGAGATTGACTCATTGTTGGACCATGACCCTGGTGGTCAGTAGAGGAACTGCAGCTCAATGAATGTCTGAGAACGGATACTAAGGCCTCAACAAACCTTGATAGACCTAACAGCAGCTCGACGTGGACAATACCAGGTGTCCACATGACAGAGAACCTTCTGAAAGTCTGCTAGAAGGGACTGCTACGTCCCTGCTGGACCCACCAGAGAACAACAGAAAGAAGCGATGAAGAAAGGAGGTCTCCATACCTGACGTCAGAAACCAGGACGTTCTCCAACAAGCCGTCCAGTGTTCTCTCAGCGGCAGGATAATGAGACAAGACCAGCCGCACCTACGACTGAGGCTCAGCAGGTGTGGAACAGCCTGGTGTCAAAGGTCACAGAGCTCTGACAACCCAACGGTGTTTGGTAACTCTCACGGGCATCAGCAGCACGATGAAAGACTGAAGCAACAAGATCCAGACGACAGACCGCTACGAGAGGAGATCGAATCCAAACTCCTCATCACAACAACCAGCAACATTTACAGGATGAAACGAGCTGGACGGTTCAGAGACGAGCAGCCAGGTGTGAACAGCAGTTCACGGTGACACCATGAAAACACCAGACAAAACACAAGCAACCAACCCTAAACCCTGGTTGAACATGACGCCATGTTGGAGAAAACGTCTGTCCACGCAGCCAGATCTTTCTGCTGGTTCCCAGTTTAGATCTGGTTTAGATCTGGTTTAGATCTGGTTCGTGTTCAAGGGTTTGGAGCTGAACTTTAGATCAAATGACTCAAAAACAGACACTGAAACCGAGCAAATAACTGCCATGATGAAACCAAGACGCTGAAAACAGGAAATGAACTCGTAATTTAAGGACAATTTTACTTCACGTCAGCAGATTGTGTTCACGTTAGAGGTCTTCGGAACAACCCGAAAACCTGAGGCTCCGACCCAAATCGGGTCTCGGGTCCATTCAAAAGACGTGACTCCGGGTTCGGGTCTGAATCGGTACAGTTAGTCTCGGGTCCGGTCGGTGCTCTCTGACAGGCTGGGTCCACGTTTACTCAGAGAGGTAAAGATATTAGCGGTGGCAGCTAATGTCAGGACTCGGGGCAGTTTAATTAATTATTCATTAACGTGGCTGTTTGAGGCTGGAGGGAGGGGCCACGCAGCCCCTCCCCCCAGCCTGTCACCTGTGTTGGGTCCCAGGATCACGTCGGTCGCCCTCTTACATAAGCTGTTATCACCACACGTGTTGAACTCAAGGACCTGTCTGACCCAACTACAAGTCCCATGATACACGGCGGTTTCGTCACCCGTCCCTTGATGAGTGTCATATCTCAAATGAAGCCGTCTGCTGCAACAGTTTTCGTGGTCAAGAGACGGATGAGGAGGCTTTAAAAGCAGCCGGCGTTCTCAGCAGGACGTGTTTGTCAGGATTTCAGTGAGAAGTGATGCAGCAGGGACCGTGACGGGGTTGGACTGATGCATGGACGCGTACGTTGACGTTGACGTTGACGTTGACGTTGACGTTGACGTTTGACGTTTGACGTTTGACGTTGACGTTTGACGTTGACGTTTGACGTTTGACGTTGACGTTTGACGCGTACGTTGACGTTTGACGTTGGCGTTTGACGTTGACGTTTGACGTTGACGTTGACGATGACGTTTGACGTTGACGTTTGACGTTTGACGTCGACGTTGACGTTTGACGTTTGACGTTTGACGTTTGACGTTGACGTTGACGTTTGACGTTGACGTTGACGTTTGACGTTTGACGTTTGACGCATACGTTGACGTTGACGTTTGACGTTGATGTTTGACGTTGACGTTGACGTTTGACGTTTGACGCATACGTTGACATTGACGTTTGACGTTGACGTTGACGTTGACGTTGACGTTGACGTTGACGTTTGACGTTTGACGTTTGACGTTGACGTTTGACGTTTGACGCATACGTTGACATTGACGTTTGACGTTGACGTTGACGTTTGACGTTGACGTTTGACGTTTTGACGTTTGACGTTGACGTTGACGTTGACGTTTGACGTTGACGTTTGACGTTGACGTTGACGTCATGCTCACCCGTGGAGGCTGCGTGTAAACGAGTCAGGGGGGTTAGAAGAGGTGTGAACTACCTACTACTACTAACCAACAGCTCATTTTACCGGGCGATTCTGCAGAGACCTGGAAACCTTCACGTAAACTCGTAATCTCACGAGTCCAGCAAGACACTCACCGTCAGACCTGAGGAAAGAGCGAAACTGCCGCAAAACTGGACCACGATGCTTGTACGACCAGAAAAACCTGCATAAGAGGAACCGGACAACGACGACACCCAGGGGTTTCTACAGAACCCCAGTAACCGCCCAGTGACCAGCTGGAACGGGTCCACTAACCGGCTGGAAGGGACACGTAGAGAGTCGCCTCGGTTTTGGAGCCGTCCCTCCAGTGGTCATTGGAGGAACTGCAGTTTTACCTGCTGCAGCTCTGGAATCAACTCAGGAGTTCGACTGTTGTCAGATTCTTGTTGAACGTTGGTCGCTCCTAAACTGAACCTCTCCTGGTACGTGGTTCAGATCTCTTCTGAAACCCCAACCCCTGGGCCGTGGACCCGTACCGGGATGTAGCCCAGTATCGGTCCACGGTAGTTAGTAGTTACGTTTTATTCATTATATGAGTCTGAACGAGCTGAACCACACCTCCGAGCCCATTTACCTGGACTCCAGGTGTGTAAACTACTGACTCCAGTTAGTTTTAGTGTTTGTTTTATGGGTTCGCCTCCTTCTCCCTCCAGCACTCGGAGTGTTTAACGGGTAAATAAAGACACAGGAACCATAGTGGTTTGTGTGTTTTCAGCTTAAACACATCCTGTCGGTTCATTGTTGTGGTTTAGATGGAGATGAGATGAGATTTTATGTCAAACCAGTGCAGAAACCAGTTCATTCGTGTTGTAACTGTTTAGCTGTGACAGTTCTGGTGTGCAGAGCTCCACCACTGCTGGGTTAGGGTTAGCGTTAGGGTAAGGGTTAACCCTAACGCTAACGCTAACCTGCTGCAGCTCCTCAGGCTGCTGTCGCTACCAGTAATCACAACTGTGGGTTTACCTTCCAAACTTTATTACAAAATATTTCAACTCTTTCAAACAAACACATTTACAGACTCAGGTACAGAATATCCCAGCTGCAGAGCTGATCCTCTGCTCTGTAACCTGAACAGGTAAGACAGTAATCATCAGTGATCCTCTGGACTAATTGGTAGTAATGACAGTGATTAAAGGCACGAAGGAGATGCTCCTGATGATCCTGCTGCAGCAGACTTCAGACTTTGGATGAGAAATACATGATAAACTTGCTGGTGTGAAGACGTCCTGGTGTGTTGAAGGTCAGTTTACTGTTGAGAGAAGACAGACGGAGGTCAGAGGTCACGTTTGAGGCGTTGTGACCAAACAACTCACTTACGTCTCATTTGTTTCAGGAGTCTTGTTGATCTGGTCAGACGCAACTTTGCAAACCCGAGTCATGCTTCCATGTTCTTATCACAGAAGAGGCTTTCAGCTGGGAACCAAACCAGCCAACCCAACCAAAGCAACTAAACCAGCCAAGACCAGCCAAACCAACTAAACTAACCAAACCAACTAAACCAGCCAAGACCAGCCAAACCAACCAAACCAAGTAAACCAACCAAACAACTAAACAAACCAAAACCAGCCAACCAATAAAACGAACTAAACCAACTAAACCAAATAAACCAACCAACACAACCAAACCAACTAAACCAGCCAAAACCAGCCAAACCAACTAAACCAGCCAAGACCAACCAACACAACCACACCAACTAAACCAGCCAAGACCAGCCAAATCAACCAAACCAACTAAACCAACCAAACAACTAAACAAACCAAAACCAGCCAACCAATAAAACGAACTAAACCAACTAAACCAAATAAACCAACCAACACAACCAAACCAACTAAACCAGCCAAAACCAGCCAAACCAACGAAACTAACCAAATCAACCAAACCAACTAAACCAATAAAACGAACTAAACTAACTAAACCAAATAAACAATCAAACCAGCCAAACCAACTAAACCAACCAACACAACTAAACAAACGAAAACCAGCCAACCAATAAAACGAACTAAACCAACTAAACCAAATAAACCAACCAACACAACCAAACCAAATAAACCAACCAACACAACCAAACCAACTAAATCAAATAAACCAATAAAACCAACTAAACAAACCAAAACCAACCTAACCAACTAAACCAACAAAATCAACTAAACAAACCAAACAACTAAACCAGCCAAAACCAGCCAAACCAATAAAAAGAAATAAACCAACCAAACCAACTAAACCAACTAAACAAACCAAACGAGACAAACCAACGAAACAAAATAAACAAACCAAACCAAACTAACCAAACCAACCAAAACCAACCTAACCAACTAAACCAACCAAACAACTAAACAAACCAAAACCAGCCAACCAATAAAACGAACTAAACCAACTAAAGCAAATAAACCAATCAAACCAACCAAACTAACTAAACAAATTAAACTAAATAAACCAACCAAATAACTACACAAATCAAACCAACTAAAACAAACAATTCAACCAAACGAACCAATCCAACCAACCAATTAAACCAACTAAACCAACCAACATAACCAAACCAAACCAGCCAAACCTAAACCAACCAAACCAACCAAACCCAGCCAAACCAAATAAACCATTTGAACCAACCAAAATCAGCCAAACCAACTAAACTAACCAAATCAACCAAACCAATTAAACTAACTAAACCAGCTAAACTGCTCAGTTCAGGCTTTTTCAAGTTGTGCTATCATGAACATTAACATTTAAAACAGAACAGAGGAAATTTGACCTCCTGCCAACTCAGTCTGCGAGTGTTTAGTGACGCGTTTAGCAACAACTCAGCAACATTGACGCATATTTTTAGCGGCTCAGAGCAGATGGTGGTTTCCGAATCGCTCCACAGTCGTTCTGTTGCAATCACGACTCAAATTACACTAAATCACAACTTTTTAATGTAAAAGTTCCATTTTTCATTGTGAAACATAAATATTTGCAGAATAGGGGCTCTGACATAAAACTACGACTTGCTAATGTTGTATAACTGCAACTTTCTTTGTCATAAAATAATTTTTCGTTGTAATTTTACAACTTTTTCAAAAAATAGCATTCTTTGTCATAAAATCACAACTAACGTGGAATTTTGTCTTTTGTGTAAAAAATGAAATTTTATTGTAAAATCCCAACTTTTGTCAAAAAATAACAAATTTCACAAAACATCGACTTTTTAACTTAAAAGTATAAAAAAAAGTTTTGCTCTAAAACATCACCTTTTGCAAATATTAAACATAAAATTATAACTTTGTTGTAAAATTGCTTAGTTTGTATAATCGTCATAAAATGATCTTTATGGCTCATGACTTTTATCATAAAATCGATACATTTTTGTCATAAAGAAGAGAATTTTACAAAATTGCAACTTTGTTGATAAAATCACAACTTGTGTTGAAATTTTGTTGATTAAATTATTTTGTTGTAAAATTGTGAGTTTTTGTCATAGAATTAAAAATTTCCCAAAATTCTGACTTTTTAACTTAACATTATAATTTTTGTTGTAAAATTCTTATTTTGTATAATTGCAACTTTTTGTCATATGATCAAATTTTTGTCATAAAGAAGAAAATTTTACAAAATTGCAGCTTTGTTGATAAAATCACAACTTTTGTTGAATTTTTTTAAATTAAATTATTTTGTTGTAAAATTGTGACTTTTGTCTTAAAATTTAAAATTTCCCAAAATTCGGACTTTTTAACTTAACATTATTTTTTTTGTTGTAAAATTCTTATTTTGTACAATTGCAACTTTTTGTCATATGATCAAATTTTTGTCATAAAAAAGGAATTTTACAAAATTGCAACTTTCTGACGGAACGTTTCAGCAGCAGTTGTTTCAGATGTTGTTTCAGTCATGACTTAAAAAAAATCACAAATTACACAAAATCATGACTTGTCAACTTTTTGGCATAAAATGACAGCTGTGTTATAAAATTGTTAATTTTGTATAATTGCTACGTTTTTTCCTAAAATCCTGAATTTTTGTTGTAGAAAAGTGAAGTTGCAACCTGCTATTGTAGAACCATGACTTGTGGGGTTGTTTTTGTAAAAAGCTGCTGTTTTAAAATTGTGATGTTAGTAAAATATTTACTTTTTGACATAAAGTTGCTCCTTTTCATGATAAACTAAAGAGTCTCCTGGCGGTGGTGTCCGATGCCTCTACTGGACCAAATGGACAGCGGCGTTGACCTCTTCACGACCCTCGCTGATACCCTCCCACATGACGGCACCGTTTCTAGCGTAGGGCTCTTTCTCAGGACTCACCTCCTTATCTCTACAGGTACCGCAGAGGCATCCAAACAGTCCGTTAAACATCTGGATGGCGCAGAGGATGGCCTGCAGACACCCTGCCACCAGCAGGGTGCAGAAGAGCGCCACGTTGAACTCGACCACGTTCTCTGGGATCACGCACCAGTCCCACATCTCTTTGTCGTTCAGGTAGCTCCCAGTGCTGGAGACAGAGAGGAGGCACAGTGATGTAATTCAAGGTGTTCTTTGATAAACAGGCCTCCTGCAGCAGCTTCAGGTGAAGAACGTGCACCTGTTGGCGAAGGGCCTTCCCCATTCTGGAGCGACGGTGGGTGAACTTGTCCAAGCGCACACTGGCCCATAAGAAAGCCCCAGAGCGGCGACGCTCAAGCTGTAGAGGGCGCCGATCACACCGGCGCCTGCAGAGCTGATGGACAGGAACATCTGCAGGAGCACAAAGGTCAGAAGACTCTTCCAGCAGAGATGGAGTCAAAACTCAGCTCACAGAAAGATACTCTGAGAATAGAAGATTCTGGAGGATGATGACTGAAACCTGAACCCCCAACTGCTTCAACTCCGCCCCTTTCAAAGTGCTTATCAGTTCAACTTAGTCTATTGTTAGGGTTAGATGTTAGGGTTAGGGGTTAGGGTTAGGGTTAGGGGTTAGGGGTTAGGGGTTAGGGTTAGGGTTAGGGGTTAGGGGTTAGGGTTAGGGGTTAGGGTTAGGGTTAGGGGTTAGGGTTAGGGGTTAGGGTTAGGGTTAGGGTTAGGGTTAGGGTTAGGGTTAGGGGTTAGGGGTTAGGGGTTAGGGGTTAGGGTTAGGGTTAGGGTTAGGGTTAGGGTTAGGGTTAGGGTTAGGGTTAGGGTTAGGGTTAGTTAGGGGTTAGGGTTAGGGGTTAGGGTTAGGGGTTAGGGGTTAGGGGTTAGGGGGTTAGGGGTCAGGGTTAGGGTTAGGGTTAACCCTAACCTGGTTCAACTCCACCCCTTTTAAAGTGCTTATCAGTTCAACTTAGTCTATTGTTAGGGGTTAGGGGTTAGGGTTAGGGATTAGGGTTAGGGGTTAGGGGTTAGGGTTAGGGTTAGGGTTAGGGGTTAGGGGTTAGGGTTAGGGGTTAGGGGTTTTAGGGGTTAGGGTTAGGGTTAGGGGTTAGGGTTAGGGTTAGGGGTTAGGGTTAGGGTTAGGGGTTTTAGGGTTAGGGGTTAGGGTTAGGGTTAGGGGTTAGGGTTAGGGTTAGGGGTTAGGGGTTAGGGTTAGGGGTTAGGGGTTAGGGTGGTTAGGGTTAGGGGTTAGGGGTTAGGGGGTTAGGGGTTAGGGTTAGGGGTTAGGGTTGGGTAGGGTTAGGGGTTAGGGTTAGGGTTAGGGGTTAGGGGTTAGGGTTAGGGTTAGGGGTTAGGGTTAGGGTTAGGGTTTAGGGTTAGGGGTTAGGGGTTAGGGGTAAGGGTTAGGGTGGTTAGGGTTAGGGTTAGGGGTTAGGGGTTAGGGTTAGGGTAACTCTAACCCCTAACCCTAATACAATAACTGAAAAGAGCTTTAATGCACGCAGAGTGACATGAAACTCACCCCACAGCGGTTGGCGCAGCATTTATCTGCGCTGGTCAGGTGAGTGTGGATGGCAGGAATCACAGCCTGGGTGCAGAATCAGAGAGGGAGGACGGAGACTCGTCAGACATCGCTTACGGGAGACAAAAATATATGCTAAGCTAACCTGACGGAGTTCTGAACTCCAAAGTGAGGTCAGAGAAACTCAGACTGAAGGTTAGCTCACCGGAGGGGAAACCTTTGTAACCCCGTTAGCTCCCCGACATTCCGTCCAAAAAACACTGGAAATGACTGTTCCCTAATGTCCTCTTAGTCTCATGAAAATCAGAGGTGATAGAAGGCGTAATGTTTCCTGTTCTTCACCGTACGGTGCTGTTACATCATCAGTTAATCGATACCCAACCGATGAAGGAGCAGGCGTTGCTTGTTGGACTGCAGTAACACGAGGGAGCAGCACCTTTGGCACCGGAGCTTATCTACCACCTCCTTTGTACCTGAGACCACTGACGGAGCAGAACTGGCCTGTGCCGGTCTTGATTGAGGCTTGTAACCGGGGGAAAATAAGTGTTTAAAAATGGTTTTGTGACTCAGCTAGCCTTTATTGACAGAGTAGAGACAGGAAATGGGGTCAGAGAGAAGAGGAAAGACTACACTCCGAGGTCTCTTCCCTCTCAAAGGGGAGTTTTTAAAGGGTTTTCTGCCTTTAGAGGTTTATTTTTTTTACTTGATTGCCAAGATTTTATTATATTAGTTATAGTTAATTATATTTGCTTGGGGGTCGCAATCTGAGTCTCTGAAATGCATCAAGAGAGCATCAGTATTGTCATAGAAGCTAAACAAATAAAGTTGGATTGAACTGAACAGGCCTGGACTTGAACCGGGGTCGTCTGAACCAGGACTGTAACCTCCCTACATGAGGTTACCTCAACCAGGTGCCCCGGTCTATCAACGAGAGGCTGGTGATTTCCCGTTAGTTCAGGTTCCTGGGTCCCATCTAGGGACTGGTTCCGTTCTAGGACCAGGGTTGGGACCGTACCCAGGCTCGACTGAGCCGATACCCCTGCTGGTCCGGTCTCAGATCTGTCCGGTCTCAGCTGATTGCCGTTCGTGCTTGGGTCATCGATGTATTTGCGTCAAGTGTCCGTTTGCGGCAGCACCGCACCAGCTACTGGGAATCACGTTCCTTCTAGTCCATGATGGTGGTCTGTCAGAGGGAGACCGCCATCATGTAGCGGTTTAGAAGAGTCCCAGAGGTGACTGGCTGCTCTTCTACAAATACTCAATGAGTCAGTTTTGGCGCTGGACCGCGGGTCAGACGCATCAGTTTTCACACAGCAGATGGCGCTGGCAGGAGGTCAGACAAAGGGACATCACGGAGAAGCTGGTGGATTTTCAAAATAAAACACCACAAGTGGGTTTGACTTGTACATGGACATCACGTTGACCAGTGTAGGCTTCATTTAAACAACTCTGAGGGTTTTAAGAGATTTGAACCACGTTTGAGGAGAGTTTAGAAGTCAAAGAGCTCATTTTATTTGACACCACTCGTCCTTTTTAGATGTATAACTCTAGAAAGAACGAGACAATGCCAGATACAGTGATCCCTCGCCAATTCGCGCTTTAAGATCCGCAGTTTGCCAGAATAAAGTGCTCATTCCATGCAGAGAAAACTGGACTTTTTGTTTTGTTCTTGTTAGCGTGTAATCCGCTAATTAGGAGCCAAAAATAGCACAATATCAGCGGTTTTCATGGTTCAGAGACCAGAGGCTGTGAAGGAAACAGAAACACCACAGTTGAGACTTTGTCTTGTTTCGCTGCAGTGCCTCGCTACTTTTTTGGGGGCAGTTCACGGATTTTGATTTTTGCGGGGTCGCACCAGTGATGGAGAACCGAATATGACGGCACAGCCAATAGTGGCATTTCTGAGATTGTCCGGTTCATCCTCAGATGCCTGATGAACTTCTGAGACCAGGAATCATGGGTGCAGCCCTCCTGAGCCGAAATGAACCAGACTTTCAGCCTAAAACTGTGCTGCCAGTTAGGCGCCATGGTCCCCCGAAACTACTAGGAAGAGGACCTGTTGGACATTCACACGGGTCACTGATAACCTTCGTAAACATTCCTCTGAAGACAAAGACTGACGTCAAAGTCACAGAGTGACACCTGGAGCAGTTAAACACTTACTGGCTCATGATGAAACACATTTGTTCAGTGAGTCTGAACGACACCACAGCGACCCGGTGTAAACCTGCAGAGAAACATCTGGACGGGCTCAGTGTCCGTCTCTACCCAAGTCTCAAATCCACTCACCAAGATTCCTCCTCCGATCAGGCCTCCCATGTACTTCACCTCCGGGGTGAGCCGTTGATGTCCTTCCCTGTCTTCGCTCGCAAACTCTGTTTTGAAGTCGGGGAAGAAGAGGATGATGTTGCAGATGATGGACACCAGCGCCAGGACGTAGAGGGGGACGGCGATGAACTTGGAGCACGCTCCGGTACACATGGCGACTGCTGACTGGGGGAACGGTCCTCACGCTGCTGGAGACGTCTACGGGGTCAAGCTGTCCTCACACCAAACCACTAACCACTAACCACTAACCAACCACTAACCACTAACCCTGGACTGAAACTGCCAGACAAACCGTCTCTTCTGAGCGATCACAGATCTACCGATGGGAAATGGAAGAAGTGCTTAAATATGCGACATGGCGTTGGAGGCTGGGTGATGTCAGGGTGGAGCGATGCAGATAAGAATATACAGCTTTTTTATCAGGTGCATTATGACCCGGCGCCTATCAGGATGTTTGCTCACGTTTCCATGAGCTAAAATTAGCTCCTCTCTGGGCCACTAATGCTTATTATTGAACAAATCTTTGTCACGTTTGGCTGGATTGGGTCCAAACAACCGAGGACCTCTATGATGTGGTTATTGGACATTAATGTTACGCCTGACTTTAAAAGGCCTCAGGTTTCCAGTCTAGTCCCGTCCTGGTGGTGCAGTGGTTACAGAAGGCAGCTACCGTCCTGCAGCAGTTGCGGGAGTTGAACCTGCGTGACAAAGATTTTCTGTCTCTCACTTTGAATAAAGGCCAGAAAAAGAAGAAAAATTAAGTAAAAATTTCTACGCTAATCTTCTAAGCTATTTAGGGCAAATTGGTAAAAAAAATAGCTAAATAGTTTTTTAGCATGTGGACAAATGAAAAATCACCCTTTATAGGTTGTAAAGTAGGTTTCATTTGATCTGACGTCTATGCAGCCCCCTTTGCTCGGTCTCGCCTCTCAATGTTTGCTTGGTCTCGTGCATTTTCGTCCAGCTTTCGTCCATTTTGGCGCGGGTCTGCCGGGAACCACAGTCACCCGGCCCCTGGGCTCAGCCGGAGGCCCCTGGGCTCAGCCGGAGGACCCCCGAGCGGCGGCAGATCCCAGCGGAGCTCCTGGTTTCAGCTCTGGCAGCCCTCCTTTAGGATGTTGTTGCATTTGAAATGAGGACGCTTGAACAGATTTGATCAAAATTAGTAGAAAGTAATATTAATCTGCATCCTAAACAGCCAAGCTAGCATAGCCAAGCTAGCATAGCCAAGCTAGCATAGCCAACTATGGTTGACATGTGGTGGGCGTGTCCCAGTCATTTCACCCAGGTGCAACATGATGCTGTGTAGTCTATAAGATATACAGTGATCCCTTATTTTTCGCCCCCAATGTGAAAATCAAAATCCGTGAACTGGAGCCGGAGCCCCCTGAGCCTAAATAATGTGTTTAAAAATATATTAAAAAAATCCCAAAAAAGTAGCGAGACACAAGACAAAGGGTCAACTGTGCTCTTTCTGTTTCCTTCACAGCCTCTGGTCTCTGAACCGTAGTAAACAAACTGCTGGTATTGTGCTATTTTTGCCTCATAATTAGCGGCTAACATGCTAACAACAACAGAAACAGTCTGGTTTTCTCTGCATGGAACGGGAACTTTATTGTGTCACTGCAGGAACTTGTAACATCACACAGGTTGTATTGTTGGGCTCCTGTCGGTTAACAGAGAATGTAAATCTATACACGCTGGGCTGCTGTTGATGCTCACTACACTTTTCATCTAACCCCGTTTTCATTCTGCCGTCCCACGACACACACACTACATTACCCATAAGGCCACCTTCTTAAAGGGGCCAGGCTGGCTCACAACATTTCTTCGCAGTGAGAGAACGCGCACAACATCCTGTAAATCTTCCGCAATTTTTTCTTGATTTTTTTAATATTATATATTTCTGAAAAATCCGCAAATAACTAAAACTGCGAAACTTATCTGCTTGTGTTCGATAAATAATGATTTGTTGTGATTTGTCATGTGTTATTCAAGGTTGTGCTTATCTTGTTTTCAGACCTGGTAAAGACCAGATTATTCATATTTTTGTTCTGATTGATAAAGGGTGTGTTTTCCTGACTGTCTTTGGACAGATGGACGTCACAGATTAAAACCGACTCCACCTTCAGTCTCACTGACGACATCTTCCCTCAACACCACGAACAAACGACCCTCCATCAGCCTGAACCAAGTGTCTTTTATCAGGGTGGCAGGACGATGATGTATGGGTGTGTTTATGGGCTGATAATCTTATCTAAATATGAACTTTAACCACACACATGTACACACAAGAACTGTCGTGACAGATAATTATAGTATCTGCCATCGCAGCATCAGCAGTGAGTCATAGGCTTCCATAAATTACTGGTCACTGTTGTGGTGAAGATCAGCTAAAACTGAACATCACATCAAGGATCTCAAGGATCTCAGAGTCCTGTTTGAGTCTTCATGGTGTTCCACAAGGCTCTGTGCTTGGACTGAGTCCTGTTTGAGTCTTCATGGTGTTCCACAAGGCTCCGTACTTGGACCGAGTCCTGTTTGAGTCTTCATGGTGTTCCACAAGGCTCCGTGCTTGGACCGAGTCCTGTTTGAGTCTTCATGGTGTTCCACAAGGCTCCGTGCTTGGACCGAGTCCTGTTTGAGTCTTCATGGTGTTCCACAAGGCTCCATGCTTGGACCGAGTCCTGTTTGAGTCTTCATGGTGTTCCACAAGGCTCTGTGCTTGGACTGAGTCCTGTTTGAGTCTTCAGGGTGTTCCACAAGGCTCTGTGCTTGGACCGATGCTCTTCTCTGAATCTGAGCAAGACTTCATCTGACTGTGAATTTGTGAAAACACGGATGATAGAGTTAGCTGGTACACTGAGCTCGTTTTAATTAAACAAATTAAAATGCGTGACCCTTGTTCTCCTTCGAAGTGGGAATGTGACCCTACGAGAAACTTTGTGAATTCATGTCACAAAACTGTGATTTCTGAATAACCGCAACTTTATTTCCTTTAATTAACTTTTTAAATAAAAATTATGACTTTATGTTTTAAAATCACAAACTCTTCAAAAAAATCACAAATTTCACAATGTAACAACTTTGTTGGAAAAGAAATAGTTTTGTTATAAAATCTTTAATTTTACAAAAATTATGACATCATGTGATAATATTGCTAATTTTGTACAACCACAGCTTTATTTCCAATAATCAACTTTTTGTCATAAAATACTGATTTTTTTCAACTTTTTTGGTGTAAAGTTACACCTTTACGTCCTAAAGTCACAAAACCTTTCAAAATCACAACTTTGTCGTAAAATCACAATTTTTGCAAAACTGTGACTTTCTGACAAACGGACGGATCCAGTTACTTGTTGACGCAGAGAAGGTGAACAAAACGTATCTGTGAACAGATTTAACACGTTACAGGACATCTGGGAATTCAGATTTACATCAAAGGCCAAATTAAAAAAAAAAAACAAAAGGAAAAACAATGTTCTCTACGACCTCTGGATCATCTCCTAACCGGTCAAGTCAAGGTTATCAGGTCTGCTTCAACTGAGGGAAACCTGCAGAACAGATAACTAGTATTAGTTTAGGTAACTAGCGCTTGTTGTTATCGTGTAGAGCATATTTAAGAAGATATTTGTGGCCGTCACATGGAGGTTTGATCGAGGCCATAAAGAGGAACTGCAGCTTCTCTTCCTCCTGGTTGATCATTACAGAGAAAACAGAACATTTCAGTTCTGTTTGACCTCTCAACGGACCTCCTGGTTATTAGAGGTGGGCGGGACCCTCACACGCCCACACAGACACCTGCCCCAGGTGCCTCAAACAGGAGTGGAAAACTGATAGAGCTTTGTGACTCCAGAGGTCGACAGCCAACCATTAGACTGAGTAACGGGATAAAGTAATAAAGTAATAATTACCAACTGTGGAGTTTAGACTGACGTCTGATGTTTCTGCAGTTCTACGAAAGCAGGGGTTACCCATGATCCTTTACTCTACATCAGGGGTGTCAGACTCATTTCCACTGAGGGCCACATCAGCATTATGGTTGCCCTCAAAGGGCCAGATTGACAGCATGAACGTAACAAAATGGACTGTAAATCAAAATAAATTAAACTGCACCTTATTATATTGTTAAATAATTGTTTCTGCATTTATCATGTATTAAAGCTTCAAATATTTAACTCATTATTATATTAAACTTACTATATTAAACTCTCGCACAGGTGATGTAAACATCACTCAGAGTATCCATTAGCTTGGTTTCAGAAGCAGAAATGATTGTTTTTCTTGAAGGCTAAATTTAGCATACTTAGCTCCGTGTTTGTTGTCAAAATGCCGACGTAGATTAAACTCTTTCACGACAGACACCGTCTCATAACATAAAACACATACTGTTATTTCACCTTGAGGTTCAAACTTGTATTCGTTTTCCCGTCGTTCATTAAACTTCCTTCCTTGTGCATCAGTTTTTCTTTTCTTGGACATGTTAGGGCTAGTTTGTAGAGGTTTTGAAAATCGTCTTGATGTCTTGCTCATGGTGAGATACTGTTATCGTTGTGGGTGATGACAAAATGCATTGTGGGAGATGTAGTTTATTGTCAATATGCGCTTTAAAGCGGCGTAAGCTTATTTTAAGTCTTAAAATATTGGTTTAAAATTAAAGCCAGTAATGTCCAAGCTCTCGAGGGGCCACATAAAATGACGTGGCGGGCCACATTTGGCCCGCGGGCCTCGTGTTTGACACGTGTACCAAAGTCTCGTTTCACGGCCAAAACATCACAACCAAGCTATACTATTCCCACTATACTAAACTCAAATTTGCACGAATGCTAAACTGCACTGACATATTTGCACGTATTTGCCGCCTGACATCACCGACCTCAGTCATTTATATTTTTTATTTATTTATAACTGCTGAGTCTTTTTACTGTGCGCATTTATGGAGCTGTCTGCAAATCTCATTATACCGCGTATAATGGCAATAAAGGCTTTCTAATCTATTTTACTGGGATTCCCAGGGATTCCAGTTGGCGGACCAGTCAGGATTTGTCATCTCTGACACACTGGCCATGCCCACAACCTTGGCGTGGTGTCACCACCAGGCACACCTGAGTAATAACGAAGGTTTTATGACAGATAGTGTAACCGTAGACAGACACATCAAACGCTTCTTCTTCTCTTTATCGTTATTGACGTTAGTGAAGAGCCTCGTAAAAGTGGTCTGATGCCACCGGGCGTTTAGAGGAGCGTCACTTTCACCACTTTCAATTCAGTTTTTTTTTTGTATAGGCTCCATTTCAACAGGAGTTAACTAAACCTATATTAAATCCTAATCAAAGAAAAATGTCAAAAAAAAAAAAACCTATTGTAGCAGGAGACAAAACCTTCAATCCAAACAGTGTCAAGAAAAAACTCCCCTTTAAAAGGAAGAAACTTTGATCAGGACCTGGACACGTTCCTGATGAAGACCAGCTGGGTAAAAAAAAAAAAGAAAAGAGGAGGGAGGACAGAGAGAGGAGAGGACATACATCCTGACAAAATGTATAATAATTAACCATTAACTGGAGAACTAATAATTCCATTCTGTTCTGTCTGGTTCATTGTTAGTACATGAACTACAGAGATGATTATATAAACAGATGTAGAGCACATGTGTCAAACACGAGGCCCGTGGGCCAAATGTGGCCCGTCACGTCATTGTATGTGGCCCTGGAGAGCTTGGACATTACTGGCTTAAATTTTAAACCAATATGTTAAGACTTAAAATAAGCTTAAACCGCTTTAAAGTGCATATTGACAGTAAACTACATCTCCCATCATGCATTTCGTCGTCACCCACAAAGATAACGGTAGCTATGAGCAAGACAATTGTTCAGAACTGATGGACTTAATAAAAACCTTTACAAACTAACCCCAACATGTCCAACAAAAGTGTCTTTTGTGTTACGAGGCGGATGTCAGTCGTGAAAGAGTTTAATCTACGTTGACAGCAAACGCGGAGCTAAGTATGCTAACTTTAGCCTGCAAGAAAAACAAAGATCCGCTTCTGAAACCAAGGTAATGGATACTCTCAGTGATGTTTACCACCAACCCTGAATTTAATATGACTTAAATATTTGAAACTTGAATACATAATAAATACAGAAACCGTTATTTAACGATATAACAAGGTGTAGTTTAATTTATTTTGATTTACATTGCATTTTGTTACATTCATGCTGTCGATCTGGCCCTTGGAGGGAAACCATGATGGTGACGTGGCCCTCAGTGGAGATGAGTCTGACACCTCTGATGTAGAGTAAAGGATCATGGGTAACTAACCAACCCAGCTAAGAACTAAAAGGCCTGGATGATCATCATTTTGACTCCGTAACAGAGCAGGTCTCGGTCCACTGAGACTCGTAAAGCTGGAGCTTCAGCAACACCAAGACCTCAGACCGTTCCAGGTCTTAGACCGCCCCCCAGTGGCAGCTTCACGCTACAACAATCAGGGAAATAATCTCTGAGAAAGTGGATTTGTGCTGCAGCTGATACCTCAACCTCGATAATGAGGCACGAGTTCACCATCAACACCTCACCTGCTCCTGCAGCTACCTGTGATACGCACTTTCAGAAACGCCATCAAGGTTTAACAAATCCTGAACCTGGGTTCGGTCTGATCCGGGTTTGATCTACAGAAACATCAGCTCAGACTCTCAGAATCAAAACTGCTTTATTGTCACCGCGTCTGCAAACAACAAGGAATTCCACTCTGGTCAGCAGATTATAAAATATATACATACATTCCTTAAAACACACACAAACACCTGTAGTTAATTAAGATTGTATTCGTCATCTTTGTCAGTCTGGTTTTCTTTGTAACAAACATCCCAGTGAAGCTGCCGGCGGACGATGAGAGCTGAGAGACTCAGAAACCATCAGCGCCACGCCTCCTCGCTGCTGAGTGGGGCGACCCGCGTCTCTGACCGGGGCGTCCCCGCGTCCGTGACCCGGGGAGCTCAGTGACCGGGGCTGCCCGCGTCCGTGACTGGGGGCGGCCTGCGACTGTGATCGGGGGCGACCCGCGTCAGTGACCTGGGGAGCTCAGTGACCAGGGGCGACCCGCGTCCGTAACTGGTGGCGGCCAGCGTTAGTGACCAGGTGCGACCCGCGTCCGTGACCGGGGGCGGCCTGCGTTAGTGACCGGGTGCGACCCGCGTCCGTGACCGGGGGCGGCCCGCGTCCGTGACCGGGGGAGCTTCCTGACCTGGGGAGCTCGCGTCCCTGACCAGCGAAGCCCGCGTCAGTGACCGGGTCGGCCCGCATCAGTGACCGAGGCGGCCCGCGTCCCTGACCGGGGAGAGCCGCGTCAGTGACCGGGGCGACCCGCATCAGTGACCGGGGCGGCCCGCGTCCCTGACCGGGGCGGCCCGCGTCAGTGACCGAGGCGGCCCGCGTCCCTGACCGGCGAAGCCCCGTCAGTGACCGGGTCGGCCCGCATCAGTGACCGAGGCGGCCCGCGTCCCTGACCGGGGCGACCCGCATCAGTGACCGGGGCGGCCGCGCCCAGTGACCGGCGAAGCCCGCATCAGTGACCGAGGCGGCCCGCCAGTGACCGGGGCGGCCCGCGCCAGTGACCGGCGAAGCCCGCATCAGTGACCGAGGCGGCCCGCGTCCCTGACCAGGGCGGCCCGCGCCAGTGACCGGCGAAGCCCGCGTCAGTGACCGGGTCGGCCCGCGTCCCTGACCAGGGCGGCCCGCGTCAGTGACCGGGGCGACCCGCATTAGTGACCGGGGCGGCCCGCGTCAGTGACCGGGGCGACCCGCATCAGTGACCGGGGCGGCCCGTCAGGTAACTGCAGCAGAAAACGGTTCCCAGTTGGTTACTGTGCGTCTGTTCATCATGAGCTCAATCGTTAAACGTGACTCAGATGCGTTTAGTAGCAGGATGATCACTGTTGTCATGGCGTCGACCTCTGAGAACACATTTACCCTCCACTGGTTCCTACAGTAACATGACGGTAAAGAGATCAGAGACAATCGTATCGTGTCGGTGTAGAGGAGCGGCGTCCTCCTGTCAGCTTCAACGTGGTCACGTTCAACGCACCAGTGACACAAACCAGTAAGAAAGAACATTCTGTGGATCAAAGCTCCATTTTAATGAGGTCAAAGGTCAATCGGGGGGGGGGAGCATTTTCAGTTGTGCTTCTGCACCTGTTTAAAGGGTCTGAGTGTTTCCTAGAGCTGAGGTCAGTCAACCACTTCTGTTGCTGCTCTTAAGCGGACACGTTTGCAACTAGTATCCCACAATGCACCTGCACAAACTTTCAGAAGCACAAACAGTAAGAAAAAACTAAAACAGCAGCAGAGAAAAACTGGATGGAAACGAGTCCTCTCAGCCTTCACCGCTCCTTGAACGTCTCATTACAAACTCAGAATTTCTTTGTTTGTTTTTTTCTTTTCTTGCAAAGTTGTGAGTTTAAAAAGTCAGAAGTTCTGACTTTGTGAAGTCTGGAACAAAGACGGCAGCTCGTGTCGTCAGGAAAAACCCGGTAAATGAAGTTCTGCAGCTGCAGCCGATCATCTGGTCGTTCAGACGCTAACTCAGGATTCGTCAGGACAGAAACTGAAGCCCCTCCCCTCTACTGCAGCGCCGTTAAATACGTATCCTGATTGGTCAGGAGGCGGAGCTTCGACGTGCTCCCGCCCCGTGTCACGTGTCCAGAGAAACTAAGGACCGTGGGACCATGATGCTTCACTGCTCCCTGGTGGTGTCACTACAGGGAACTGAAACCGGGTATGGTGTCCTTTGATTCTGGAGGGGACCGATACCAGAACCGTATGGACCAGGTGGAGGGTCGTCCCGGTCCTGCCTGACTCTAATGGACGGATCAACATCAGCTTGTCAACAAGACCGTTAGTGATCCGTTCATTTGATTCAGGTCTGCTGAAGCAGGGAAACGTCTGAGACCTGGAGGGCACCTGGAGGGCACCTGGAGGGCACCTGGAGGGCACCTGGAGGGCTCCTGGAGGGCTCCTGGATTGCCCCCCCCCCGGTCTAGACTCCTGATACCCAGTCCTACAAACATCTCCAGTTCCCAGGTAGCCGTTACCCCCCATGGAAAGTTTCCAACTCTAGTTCCTGTAACGTCGCAGCCCAAAAGTAAAGAAAAGCAGTTATCTGGTGCCGGCGGTTCTGGAAACATATTCACCATAAACGGAGGGAAACTGGGCCCGTCTGGGCCTCATGCTCACTCAGACAACACTGACACGGAGAATCACAACCGTCCCGCCTTCAGTTTCAGATTAACTTAAAGACTTAAGAGTTAAGACTATCTTAAAGAGGAGTCCGTTTATTCTGGATTGTGGTTCAATGAAAAAGCTCTTAAAGCATAGATGCGTGGTGACGGCACGTGGTCCGAATCCCACCGGAGCTTCTCCAGGAAGTCCTGGTGACAACAGCTCAAGTTCAGGCGACGTCCTCCGTCCCGGCGACGACAGGTGGTGGCTCAGGGGGTTAGCAGGAAGTGATGTCAAGAGCTCTGCAACAACCAGGTGTATCTGTAAACTGACCGCAGAGCTCGTCCTGCTCTCGCATCCTGCTGAGGGTTAGGGTTGGTGCGCCTGCTGAGGGTTAGGGTTGGGGTTGGGCGCCTGCTGAGGGTTAGGGTTAGGGCGCCTGCTGAGGGTTAGGGTTGGGGTGCCTGCTGAGGGTTAGGGTTGGGGCGCCTGCTGAGGGTTAGGGTTGGGGCGCCTGCTGAGGGTTAGGGTTAGGGTTGGAGTGCCTGCTGAGGGTTAGGGTTGGGGCGCCTGCTGAGGGTTGGGGTAAGAGATAGAGCGCCTGCTGAGGGTTAGGGTTAGGGCTTAGGGCGCCTGCTGAGGGTTAGGGTTAGGGCGCCTGCTGTGGGTTAGGGATAGAGATAGAGCGCCTGCTGTGGGTTAGGGCGCCTGCTGTGGGTTAGGGCGCCTGCTGAGGGTTAGGGCGCCTGCTGAGGGTTAGGGTTAGGGCGCCTGCTGAGGGTTAGGGATAGGGCGCCTGCTGAGGGTTAGGGATAGGGCGCCTGCTGAGGGTTAGGGATAGGGCGCCTGCTGTGGGTTAGGGTTAGAGATAGAGCGCCTGCTGAGGGTTAGGGTTAGAGATAGGGCGCCTGCTGTGGGTTAGGGATAGGGCGCCTGCTGAGGGTTAGGGATAGGGCGCCTGCTGAGGGTTAGGGATAGGGCGCCTGCTGTGGGTTAGGGTTAGAGATAGAGCGCCTGCTGTGGGTTAGGGTTAGGGCGCCTGCTGTGGGTTAGGGATAGGGCGCCTGCTGAGGGTTAGGGCGCCTGCTGTGGGTTAGGGTTAGGGATAGGGCACCTGCTGTGGGTTAGGGATAGGGCGCCTGCTGAGGGTTAGGGATAGGGCGCCTGCTGAGGGTTAGGGATAGGGCGCCTGCTGTGGGTTAGGGTTAGAGATAGAGCGCCTGCTGTGGGTTAGGGATAGGGCGCCTGCTGAGGGTTAGGGTTAGAGATAGAGCGCCTGCTGAGGGTTAGGGTTAGTGTGACCAGGTGCCCTAACCCTAACCGTAACCGTAACCCGAACCCCAACCCGTCCTTCAGAATCAGAGCATCAGTTCACTTTGTGCTTGAAGGTCTTTGGTTCGCCTTTCCCAGTGCGGTGCAGGTGAGAGGGTCCGTTCTCAGAGAGGAAGGAGGTCCTGGATCCCAGATCTTCAACCCGTCTGGGTGAAGTGGAGCAACGCGAGGAGGCAGAAAACAGATCCTGAGTTGGTCGTCTGGACTTGAACGACGGCGCAACAGGAGCCGGAACTGAGGATGAGGGTGAACGTTGGTCCTTCAACATCTACTGACACCCCCCCACCCCCCGTAACAACCTGAATACACACAGGTCCACACACACACACGTTTAAATACAGCCCGTTACCATGACCCCACACACACACACACACTAAAGGCCTATCTATGCAACGATCCAGAGTCTCCTCTGCAGAACATCAGGTTTTAAGTCCATGTCGTCGGCCAGACCAGGCTCCGCCCCCCTCCTCCTCCTCCTCCAACGACGACTACGCCAGGCCCATCTCCTCCAACACGCTCCTGGGTGACTCGTCCTCCTGCAAACACAAGCTCGTTACAGCAGCCATCATACGTCCTGACGGGACGCCAGGAGGTGGCGGCGTTGAGCGCCCATTACCTCCTGCAGCAGGTCGGCTTGCTCAATGGCCTTGAGGACGCTTTTCTTGGACGTGTCCTGGATCTCTCCTCCCATCAGGAACTCGTCTAAAATGAAGTAGGCCTTCTCAAAGTTGAAGATGATGTCCAGCTCACACACCTGCAGACAAGGTTCCTGTCGTTTCAGCGCGCTAACCTTTTTAAACCAAAACCCAAGAGCTCCGTCACTTACGCTGCCGAAGTATTTATCCAGGAGCTCCACGAAGCGATGGATGACCTCCAGAGTGATCAGCTCGTTGTCCTGCTCTTCAATGGCGCAGCAGAAGTACAGGCTGGCGTACCTGCGGGAACACAGACGGCGAAGTTGCGGGTTAAATAACCACAGGTGGCGCTCCACGGGGTCCGGCGGGTTCACGCTAGCAACTCAGAGTTGATTGGAGGCGAGTTGGTTCAGAAGTGAACATCTGAAGATACTGACCTCAGAGCTTTGGCACCACAGCAACCAGTTTACAGCGACTGGCAGCAGTTTAAAAATGTAAAACACATGTTAGTCTGTCTATCACCATAGCAACCAGAAGGGTCTCAGAGCTGGTCCCTGATCAGTCCCACCTCCACCTTGAACTCCTCCATCACACCTACAGCTACAGACCTCCTCATCAGGACCAGACCTCCTCTCAGCATCCTGTCATTTGCTTTCTGGTCTAAAACTCTACTGTCACCTCTCCTGGACACTTCCAGACCTCCACAGGTGTCTCATCAGGACCAACTGTCTTTCTACTCTTCATCGTCCTCACTTCAGTCTGACCAACCTTTGCTACCTCCTGGTCCTCAACCTTTGCTACCTCCTGGTCCTCAACCTTTGCTACCTCCTGGTCTTAAACCTTTGCTACCTCCTGGTCCTCAACCTTTGCTACCTCCTGGTCCTCAACCTTTGCTACCTCCTGGTCCTCAACCTTACCTTCCTGCTACCTCCTGGTCCTCAACCTTTGCTACCTCCTGGTCCTCAACCTTTGCTACCTCCTCCTCAACCTTTGCTACCTCCTGGTCCTCAACCTTTGCTACCTCCTGGTCCTCAAACCTTTGCTACCTCCTGCCCTCAACCTTGCTACCTCCTGGTCCTCAACCTTTGCTACCTCCTGGTCCTCAACCTTTGCTACCTCCTGGTCCTCAACCTTTGCTACCTCCTGGTCCTCAACCTTTGCTACCTCCTGGTCCTCAACCTTTGCTACCTCCTGGTCCTCAACCTTTGCTACCTCCTGGTCCTCAACCTTTGCTACCTCCTGGTCCTCAACCTTTGCTACCTCCTGGTCCTCAACCTTTGCTACCTCCTGGTCCTCAACCTTTGCTACCTCCTGGTCCTCAACCTTTGCTACCTCCTGGTCCTCAACCTTTGCTACCTCCTGGTCCTCAACCTTTGCTACCTCCCGGTCCTCAACCTTTGCTACCTCCTGTACCTCATGGTCCTCAACCTTTGCTACCTCCTGGTCCTCAAACCTTGCTACCTCCTGGTCCTCAACCTTTGCTACCTCCTGGTCCTCAACCTTTGCTACCTCCTGGTCCTTTTGCACCTTCACCTTTGCTAACCCTGGTCCTCAACCTTTGCTACCTCCTGGTCCTCAACCTTTGCTACCTCCTGGTCCTCAACCTTTGCTACCTCCTGGTCCTCAACCTTTGCTACCTCCTGGTCCTCCTCACCTTGCTACCTCCTTTTGCTACCTCCAACCGGTCTTCAACCTTTGCTACCTCTTCAACCTTTGCTACCTCCCAACCTTTGCTACCTCTGGTCTTCAACCTTTGCTACCTCCTGGTCTTCAACCTTTGCTACCTCCTGGTCCTCAACCTTTGCTACCTCCTGGTCTTCAACCTTTGCTACCTCCTGGTCCTCAACCTTTGCTACCTCCTGGTCTCAACCTTTGCTACCTCCTGGCCTCAACCTTTGCTACCTCCTGGTCCTCAACCTTTGCTACCTCCTGGTCCTCAACCTTTGCTACCTCCTGGTCCTCAACCTTTGCTACCTCCTGGTCCTCAACCTTTACCTGCTAACCTTTGCTACCTCCTGGTCCTCAACCTTTGCTACCTCCTGGTCCTCAACCTTTGCTACCTCCTGGTCTTCAACCTTTGCTACCTCCTGGTCCTCAACCTTTGCTACCTCCTGGTCCTCAACCTTTGCTACCTCCTGGTCTTCAACCTTTGCTACCTCCTGGTCCTCAACCTTTGCTACCTCCTGGTCCTCAACCTTTGCTACCTCCTGGTCTTCAACCTTTGCTACCTCCTGGTCCTCAACCTTTGCTACCTCCTGGTCCTCAACCTTTGCTACCTCCTGGTCCTCAACCTTTGCTACCTCCTGGTCCTCAACCTTTGCTACCTCCTGGTCCTCAACAGTCTCCTCTTTTCCCTCTAATTCATCAGCTCTTCAACGCTTCCATCTTTCTTCTCACTTTATCATCTGTCAACACATTGGATTTCAGTTTTAACCAACAACTGACCTTTCGGTAAGCACCGCCCCCTTCCTAGTTACTGTTACCTCTGGGACTTGCCAAGTCCAGGTTGGCACTGATACAAATGTCATGTCTTTATGAATCCCAACGCTTGTCTCCACAGCTGTCCCATCACTCTAAACTGGTAACTGTGGTGAAACCAGCAGACATGGAAGAAGGTTCCAGCAGTCTGGGTACCTTTTATAGACGATCTTGAGGTCCCTCCACTCCAGGAAGCTGCACATCTTTGGTTTGCGGGCGAGGACTATCTGCATGAGCTCCCGGACCATCTTCTTCTTGTCGCGCTCGGCGGTGGCGGTGTACCACTTCTGCAGCCGCAGCTTCCCCTGACGGCTGAACAGCAGCATGAAGCGCATCTGCAGGGACGTCGTTCACAGAAGAAGAAGAAAACCATCACAACTTTCCAAGCTTCATGTTTTCTACAAGAAAAAAAACAGGCAACGTCTGTTTAAATCATTTTCTAGTTTGGGTAATCAAGTCTGGCTCCCAGGCAAGTTAGCTTTTTTGTTCCTTATCACGTTATTGGCTGATTTATCTGAGGCATGCTGGGAGAAACAGGACACCATCTGGGTAGGTGGGTCTGGTTCACCTCTGAACCTCTCTCCATTACCTCTGGAGCGCAAAAACCCAACAGAGAAGCTAAACAAAACAGTTAACTTACAACAAACCTCCAGGTTTCACAACCATTCACACCTGGAGTCACACGACCAAAACTACAGCCCTATGGAATCCGCGATCACGGAATCACGGAATTGGAGATTAAAAACGGAATTCACTTTAAATGCGCAATATAACAGAACTGAACAGCAATTTGCGCAAAAGTTTGTTTTTTTCTTCCGGACTAAAAGTAACTTTTCTTTTTTTAAGATTTTTTTGGCACTAGTGACTTGTATTGATGGTGGAGAGAGACAGGAAGGGGGGCAGAGAGAACGGGGAAGACAAGCCGGGAGGCGAGCTAGCGATTAGCCGCAGGAGAACTGTAGCCTCTGCACCTGGGCCGCCTGCCCAAACCACTGCTCTACCGGGGCGGCCCGAAAGGAACTTTTCTTTCAAGAAAATGTTCCAACAGGGGTCACGAAAAGCTGGGACACTGCGCGCTTCTCCACCTCCTGCCCCCGCTTTCCTCATTAATTAAAAAAAAAACAAAAAACAAAAAAAAAAAACACGTCGAAGCGGCCACCTGAGAAACCGGCGAAGAAGCGAAGGAACTACCGGCTGTCTCCCAGGTACAGAACAGAGCAGTTTCTCCGAGATTATTATGTGTCTGGTGATTCAGTGTTCTGCTAGTTTAGCCAGGACACGATTGAATGGACATGAAAAGATACGTGCGAGGATCACTGGACGAGTGAAAAGCACAAACATAAAAAGGCGAGAATCCCTCACTGATCAAAACACAAAGAGGCTGTAACAGCTGGAACACCTAAAGATAAAATCACACTGACACACAACCAGTGTTCAGTGCTTTAGATTTCATAGCATCTACATTAGCTGTAGTAAATATAGTTTATTCTGTTATCAGACACATAGTTTGTCATGACGTACCTGAAAAATGTCAGGTACGTCATGACAAACTATGTCTGATAACAGAAGAAATTAAACAAGCTAAAATGATTAGTTTACAGCTGTTGAAATTCCTTTCTTTTTTCACTTTAAATGGATTTGACCTATTTTAGTTTTTTTTTCTTGAATTTTTTTCTTTGTCATAAAATGAATGTTTTATTGGACACAATATGTTTAAAAGTATGATAACAGTAACGTTTACAGTTATAATTGCACAAATTGTCTATATTTCATTATTTTATATACTGTATTGGAGTTAAATTTGCATAAAATGCTTAAAACGGAATTTTCAAAAATTAAAAACCGAAAAACACCGAAAATAAAACGGATTTCATAGGGCCCTACAAAACACCTCCCACCCTGACCAGGTAGCCCATGTCCTCAGGTAACCCATTGGTCTTCAGGTAACCCAACAGCCCCGAGATAGCCCGACGGCCCAACGGCCCTCCAGTAACCCGAAGGGCCTACCCAATTCATAAATTTTTAACTTCAAATTGCAATTGCATCAGCCCCTGTTTTAACATAAAATTACTAATTTTTAAAAGTCTTTGCATAATTGCCACTTTGACATTTTCCACTTTCTGATGGAAAGTATAAACTTTTGCAAAATGGCAATTTTTTTGACATAAAATCAGAAAAGATCAAAAAATATTGTACAATTGTAAAATTTCACAATATCACAACTGAATTTTTTCATAAAATTTGAAATTTCACAAAAATTTACATCAAATCACAACTTTCTATTGTAAAATCAATATGGTAGTGGATATCTACGGTGTCGTACATCTACGATGTTAGACGTCTACGGTGTCGTACACTTACGATGTTGGACGTCTACGGTGTCGTACACCTACGAGGTTGGACGTCTACGATGTCGTATACCTACGATGTTGGACGTCTATGGTGTCGTACATCTACGATGTTGGACGTCTACGGTGTCGTACATCTACGATGTTGGACGTCTACGGTGTCGTACACCTACGATGTTGGACATCTACGGTGTCGTACATCTACGATGTTAGACGTCTACGGTGTCGTACACCTACGATGTTGGACGTCTACGGTGTCGTACACCTACGATGTTGGACGTCTACGGTGTCGTACACCTACGATGTTGGACGTCTACGGTGTCGTACACCTACGATGTTGGACGTCTACGGTGTCGTACACCTACGATGTTGGACGTCTACGGTGTCGTACACCTACGAGGTTGGACATCTACGGTGTCGTACACCTACGATGTTGGACATCTACGGTGTCGTACACCTACGATGTTGGACGTCTACGGTGTCGTACATCTACGATTTTGGACGTCTATAATGTTATATATGTACATGTTGGACGTCTACGGTCTCGTATATCTATGATGTTGGACGTCCACGGTTTCGTACATCTACGATGTTGGACGTCTATGGTCTCGTACATCTATGATGTTGGACGTCCACGGTTTCGTACATCTACGATGTTGGACGTCTATAATGTTATATATCTACATGTTGGACGTCTACAGTCTCGTATATCTACGGTGTTGGACATCTATAGTGTTACATATCTACGATGTTGGACGTCTACGGTCTCAATGTTGGATGTCTATGGTCTTGTATATCTATGATGTTATACACATATCTGTATAGATATATATAAATATATCTAGCTCCTCCCCTTTTGGCCACAGCGGAGGGATCCGCATGACTGGTTCGGCGCTAACGATCGTGTCTACGGCAGCTCGTGAGGGCGGAAACATACCTGAACCTGCGTCACCGCCGCGTCACCGCTCCGAACCGAACCGAACCGAAACCGTCAAAAACACGCAGAACCGTCTGACAGAACCCGGTCCAGTCCGGGACTAAAATAAAGACGAAAAAACCCGTCCGCCGCGTCACACCTGTCGGCCGCGCGCTCAGGTGATCGTGCGCAGGTGGTCGCTTCCGCGTTAGCATTAGCATGAAGCCGCCGCAGCTCCTCGACCCGGAAACACGCAGCAAACCTACCATCCTGAACGGTCTCCGGGCGTTAGTGTCGCGTCTCAGAGGGTCTCCGTGCTGCCTCCGCGTTCCCGTCCCCCGCAGCTGCCGCTAGCAGGCCGCCATGTCCGTCCGCGGAGGCTACAGCGAGGAATGGAACCGCCGACCTGCCGGGGAGCACATCCCGCTGCTGAGCGGCTCCGCCTCTGCGGAGCATGCGCACTGACGGCCTCCAGATCAGAATATTATTGGAGTATTTTTAGAATACCGACGCGAAACAAAGTCAGCAACGCGCAGTTATCGTTTAAATTAAATTTCATTTTTCACCAGTACAGGAATGAAGCAAAGGAAATGTTTCATCAGAAAAAAAAAAAAAAAAAAACACAAATGGACTGCACGTATACTGTTATAATTATATTATATTTTAAACAAAAACTTCTGTCACATTTTATTCACATTAGAACCCAGAAAACATAACTGAGGGATGCACCATCCAAAAAAAGAGAAAGATGAAAGGGTGGACCTGGACTGTTACACGTCTACATCATAGAGTGTAGAAGAACAACTGGACAAACCCCCTGTGACGTCACTCAAAGTCATGACTTTAAATGTTGAAATTATACAACAAAAGCCTCATTTTTGCAGGGCATCTTACAAAACGTTCCATTTTACAACCTATGTTTGTGTTTTTTTAAATGTGAGAATGTGATAGTATGGCTGTAGGGATGTGGTATTATATCAGATCTAGACGAGGTTGTTTACACCCAACACTGCACAAAAAACAACCACATTCTGTTATATATAAACATATAAATGTAACTCTATTGCAGATGTAACTGTTATACTGGACAGCAGTGAATCAGTCCTCAGTAGTGGATAATCTACCTGTTGGGGGGGGGGGGGGGGGGGGGGGGGGGCTGCAACTGAGCCTGAATGTTCTGCTCTGTTGTCTCCTGAGGCCAGGAGGACACCAGTCTGTGGTGGGAGGGGTCTGTGTGTGGGGTGGGAGGGGTCTGTGAGAGTGGGAGGGGTCGGTGGTGGGGTGGGAGGGGTCTGTGAGAGTGGGAGGGGGTCTGTGGTGAGGGTGGGGGGTGTGTGGATGGGAGGGGTCTGTGGTGGGGGGGTGGGAGGGTGTGGATGGGGGGGTCTGTGGTGGGGTGGAGGGGGTCTGTGTGGATGGGAGGGGTCTGTGGTGGGGGTGGGGGGTCTGTGTGGATGGGAGGGGTCTGTGGTGGGGTGGGAGGGGTCTGGTGGTGGGGGGGTCTGTGGTGGGGGTAGGGGGTCTTGGGAGGGAGGGGTCTGTGGTGGGGTGGGGAGGGGTCTGTGTGGATGGGGGGGTCTGTGGTGGGGGTGGGAGGGGTCGGTGTGGGATGGGAGGGGTCTGTGGTGGGGGGGAGGGGGTCTGTGTGGATGGGAGGGTCGTGGTGGGGGTGGGAGGGGTCTGTGTGGATGGGAGGGGTCTGTGGTGGGGGTGAGAGGGGTCTGTGTGGATGGGAGGGGTGGGGTGTGGTGGGGTGGGGGGTCTGGTGGATGGGGAGGGTCTGTGGTGGGGGTGGGAGGGGTCTGTGTAGATGGAGGGTGGTGGGGGTGGGAGGTGGAGGGAGGGGGTCGTGTGGGGGGGGGGGGATGGTGGGGATGGGAGGGGTCTGTGTAGATGGGAGGGGTCTGTGGTGGGGGTGGGAGGGTCTGTGTGGGGGGGGAGGGGTCTGTGTCGATAGGAGGGGTATGTGGTGGGGTGGGAGGGGTCTGTGGTGGGGGGGAGGGGTCTGTGGAGGGGAGGGATCTGTGGTGGGGGTGGGAGAGGTCTGTGTGGGGGAGGGGAGGGGTCTGTGGGGGAGGGGTCTGTGGTGAGGGGTGGGAGGGGTTGTGAGAGTGGGAGGGGGCTGTGGTGAGGTGGGGGATCTGTGGGGATGGGAGGAGTCTCTGGGGCGGGTGGGAGGGGTCTGTGTTGGGGTTGGGGGAGATTAGTAGGGTGGGGGGGTCCGGTGTGGGCGGGTGGGGTCTGTGATGGGGGTGGGAGGGGTCTCTGGTGGGATGGGAGGGGTCTGAGGTGATGTCACCAGTCAGGCAGTGGTGTTTTGCAGTGTTCTGGATGGGAGGGGGGGGAGGGGGGGGGGTGTTTGTTTCCTCTGCAGGGATTCCAGTCAGAGACACTGCAGATTCCTGAGCAGAGAAGCAGCCGTTCCGTTATAAAGCATCAGTTCACTGAAGGGGGGGGGGGGGGGGGGGGGGGGGGGGGGGGGGGGGGGGTCATAAAAAGAATGTTTGTGCAGGAATCTCCTCCTGGGTCGCCACAAACGAACGTTAAAGCTGATTCACGTACAGAACCAGAACCAGATCCAGATCCAGATCCAGATCCAGATCCAGATCCAGAACCAGATCCAGACCAGAACCAGAACCAGATCCAGATCCAGATCCAGATCCAGAACCAGAACCAGATCCACCAGATCCAGATCCAGATCCAGATCCAGACCAGCCAGCCAGATCTGCTCATCTGAAAACTGTGGTCAGACCACTGACCTCAGGAAGACCTGGACGGACCCTCCCTGACGCCATCTGTTGGCTGAACTTCAGCAGAACCCAAAGTCCCAGTTCTACGGCGACCCACATCACCCCGTTCATAATCTACACTGTGTTCATGTGGGGGGGGGGGGGGGGGGGGGGGGGGGGGGGGGTTCAGGTGTGTACAGGTGTGACTGCAGCACCTGTCCCCGCCCACACAGCCTCTCTTTCAGGGAAGGTCCTGGATCCTTCAGCCAGACGATGCTGTTGTCTCCTGTGGTCACGTGCACACCCCCCCCCCCCTTTCATTCAGCAGCTTCTGTTCATTCAGCATCTGCTGCCAGCAGAGGAGTGGGAGGAGGGGGAGGGGAGGGAGGGGGGAGGAGGGGGGGGGGGGGGAGTCTTATGAATGAAACCAGGCTGCTGACGTCAATGGGGACCGCTTGACGCATGAGTCACGTGTTTGTTTGAGGGGGTGGCGGAGGCAGAGGTGCAGAAACAGACGATCCAGGAGCTGAACGGAGGAGAAGAGAGGAGAGCAGCGACTAACATCTGCACCGCAGAGAGGAGGACAACAAACAAACAAACAAACAAACAACAACAGCATCAGAAACAACAGCAGCGGCCACGCACCGCAGGCTCCGTGCACCACAGCGGGATTTCCGAGGAGAGAACCTGGGATCCCCGCAGCCCCCGCCCACCCGCCACAGTAAGGGTCCGCCTCTCCCCCTCCTCCATCAGCATCAGCCATCATCCAGCAGGCAGCATCACAGCAGCACAGCAGCAGCAGCAGCAGCAGCAGCAGCAGCAGCAGCAGCAAGCAAGCAGCAGCAGCAGCAGCAGCATCAGCAGCAGCAGCAGCAAGCAGCAGCAGCAGCAGCAGCAGCAGCAGCAGCAGTCAGCAGCAGCAGCAGCAGCAGCAGCAGCAGCATCAGCAGCAGCAGCAGCAGCAGCAGCAGCAGCATCAGCAGCACAGCAGCAGCAGCAGCAGCAGCAGCAGCATAGCAGCAGCAGCATCAGCAGCAGCAGCAGCAGCAGCACAGCAGCAGCAGCATCAGCAGCAGCAGCAGCAGCAGCAGCAGCAGCACCATCAGCATCCAGCAGCAGCAAGCAGCAAGCAGCAGCATCAGCACAGCAGCAACCAGCAGCAGCAGCACCAGCATCAGCAGCAGCATCAGCACAGCAGCACGCAGCAGGCAGCAGCAGCAGCACCAGCAGCAGCAGCAGCAGCAGCAGCACAGCTAGCAGCAGCAGCAGCAGCAGCATCAGCAGCAGCAGCAGCATAGCAGCAGCAGCAGCAGCAGCAGCAGAGCAGCAGCAGCAGCAGCACAGCAGCAGCAGCATCACAGCAGCAGCATCATCAGCAGCAGCAGCAGCAGCAGCAGCAGCACACAGCAGCAGCAGCAGCAGCAGCAGCAGCAGCAGCAGCAGCAGCAGCAGCAGCAGCAGCAGCAGCAGCAGCACCAGCAGCAGCAGCAGGCAGCAGCAAGCAGAGCAGCAAGCACCAGCAGCAGCAGCAGCCAGCAGCAGCAGCACCAGCAGCAGCAAGCAGCAGCAGCAGGCAGAAGCAAGCACCAGGCAGCAGCAGCAGCAGCAGCAGCAGCAGCAGCAGCAGCAGCAGCAGCAGCAGCCCAGCAGCAGCAGCAGCAGCAGCAGCAGCAGCAGCAGCAGCAGCAGCAGCAGCAGCAGCAGCAGCAGCAGCAGCAGCAGCAGCAGCAGCAGCAGCACACAGCAGCAGCACAGCAGCAGCAGCAGCAGCAGCAGCAGCAAGCAGCAGCAGCAGAAGCAGCAGCAGCACCCTCAGCAGCAGCAGGCAGCAGCAGCAGCAGCAGCACCAGCAGGCAGCAGCACCATCAGCAGCATCAGCAGCAGCAGCATCAGCAGCAGCAGCATCAGCAGCATCATCAGCAGCAGCAGCAGCAGCACAGCAGCAGCACCAGCAGCCAGCAGCACAGCAGCAGCATGCAGCAGCAGCAGCAGCAGCAGCAGCATCAGCAGCACAGCAGCATCAAGCAGCAAGCATCAGCAGCATCACAGCAGCAGCAGCATCACAGCATCAGCACATCAGCATCATCATCCATCATCACATCATGCAGCATCACCATCATCATCATCAGCACATCCATCACAGCATCATCAGGCATCATCATCCACATCATCAGCATCACATCATCGCAGCATCATCACCATCATCCATCATCATCATCATCATCATCATCATCATCATCATCATCATCATCATCATCATCATCATCATCATCATCATCATCACCATCATCATCATCATCATCGTCATCGTCATCATCATCATCATCATCATCAACACCGTCATCGTCATCGTCATCGTCATCATCATCTCCATCTCCATCTCCATCATCATCATCATCATCTCCATCTCCATCATCATCATCATCATCTCCAGCTTCATCATCATCATCATCATCTCCAGCTCCTCCTGTCTGTGGTGAAGCAGGGAGCGCTCACGTCCGCGGCCGTCTGGGGGGAGATGCACACTCACTTTATTAATTAGTGTGACAGCCCAGGAGACGGACGAGCCCGGTGGAGCTCTCTGGCTCTGCAGCTCAGTGTCTCCTGGAGATGGTCTACAGAGAGGAAGAGTCTGAGTGGAGTTCTGAGTGGAGGTCCGGGTGGAGGTCTGGGTGGATAGTTATCAGCATAGTGATCAGCATAGTGATCAGCATAGTTATTAACATAGTTATTAGCATAGTGATCAGCATAGTTATAGGCAAAGTGATCAGCATAGGTATTAGGATAGTTATTAGCATAGTGATCAGCATAGTTATTAGCACAGCAGTTATCAGCATAGTGATCAGCATAGTTATTAGCATAGTGATCAGCATAGTTATTAGCACAGCATCAGCATAGTATCAGCATAGTTATTAGCATAGTGATCAGCATAGTTGCATCAGCATAGTATCAGCATATCAGCATAGTGATCAGCATCAGCCATAGTTATTAGCATAGTGATCAGCATAGTATATCAGCATAGTGATCAGCATAGTTATAGGCATATGATTAGCATAGCATAGTGATCAGCATAGTATATTAGCATAGTTAGTAGCATCAGCATAGTTATCATAGCATCAGCATAGATTAGCATCAGCATACAGTGATCAGCATAGTTATCAGCATAGTCAGATCATCAGCATAGTATAGCATAGTTATCAGCATAGTTATCAGCATAGTTATCAGCATAGTATCAGCATAGTGTATCAGCATAGTTATAGCATAGTGATCAGCATAGTGCATACAGCATAGTATCAGCTAGTTATTAGCATAGTGATCAGCATAGTTATTAGTTATTAGCATAGTGATCAGCATAGTTAGCATAGTTATCATAGTTATCAGCACAGTTATCAGCATCATAGTGATCAGCATAGTTATCAGCATATCAGCATATCAGCATAGTTATCAGCATAGTGATCAGCATGGTTATAGCATAGCATGATCAGCATAGCATTATCATCAGCATAGTGATCAGCATAGTTATCAGCTAGTCAGCATAGTGATCAGCATAGTCATAGTTCAGCATAGTCAGCATATCAGCATAGCAGCACAGTTATCAGCATAGTGATCAGCATAGTTATTAGCATAGTTATTAGCATAGTGATCAGCATCAGCACAGTATCAGCATAGTATTAGCATCAGCATAGTTATTAGCATAGATCAGCATCATGATCAGCATAGTATTAGTATAGCATATCAGCATAGTTATCAGCATAGATCAGCATATTAGCATTATTATCATAGTGCATCAGCATAGTTATCAGCATAGTAGTTATCAGCATAGTCATAGCATAGTATCAGCATAGTGATCAGCATAGTTATAAGCATAGTGATCAGCATAGTTATTAGCATAGTGATCAGCATAGTTATTATCAGCATAGTTCAGCATAGCAGCATAGTTATTCAGCATAGTTATCAGCATAGTGATCAGCATAGTTATCATTTAGTATCAGCATAGTGATCAGCATAGTTATAGCATAGTAGCATAGTTATCAGCATAGTATTAGCATAGCATAGTGATCAGCATAGTTATTAGCATAGTATCAGCAGATGATCAGCATCAGTTATCAGCATAAGTGATCAGCATAGTTATTAGTATCAGCATTATTAGCATAGTGATCAGCATAGTTATAGCATAGTTATAGCATAGTGATCAGCAGTAGTTATCAGCATCAGCATAGTTATTAGATAGTTATTAGCATAGCATGATCAGCATAGTTATCATCAGCATAGTCATCAGATCAGCATAGTTATTAGCATGAGCATAGTTATCAGCATAGTGATCAGCAGCATAGTATTAGCATAGTTATCAGCATAGTATTAGCATAGGTATCAGCATAGTGATCAGCATAGTTAGCATCAGCATAGTTATTAGCATAGTGATCAGCATAGTTATTAGCATAGTTATTAGCATAGTTATTAGCATAGTATAGCATAGTGATCAGCATAGTTATAAGCAGTGATCAGCATAGTATCAGAGTGATCAGCATAGTAAAGTTATAGCATAGTTATTAGCATAGTTATCAGCAATAGTGATCAGCATAGTTATTAGCATAGTTATTAGCAGAGTGATCAGCATAGTTATTAGATCATAGTTATTAGTAAAGTTATTAGCATAGTGATCAGCATAGTTATTAGCATAGTGATCAACTGATTATTAAAATCTGCTCAAAGTCCGTCAGAAACGTGTTGAAACTGTTTTTCTTCTCTGCATTTATTTTGGCTGAAGATCCTTGAGAAACAGTGGTTGATGCCACCTAGTGGTCAGCAATGTTCATCATTTAAAATCATTAAAATCAAAACAAACTTTATTAAAGTATAAACGGAATCTGGATTCTAAATCTTCTCTCCTGGACTGATTTT
This sequence comes from Hirundichthys speculiger, assembly GCA_018398805.1. NCBI lineage: Eukaryota > Metazoa > Chordata > Actinopteri > Beloniformes > Exocoetidae > Hirundichthys > Hirundichthys speculiger. Next base: position 82,654 of record JAGFBZ010002098.1, read on the forward strand.
ATAAACTTTTTTTCATAGAAAATGTGTGAAACATGGAAAACGCTGCGTATTTAAATGTATTCATAGATTAACGGATGGTAAATACTGTTTGGAAACACTGACCCTCTGCTTGTGTTCCTCCTGCAGACGTCTCCGTCTGAGCTCGCCGTGGTCATGGCGGCTCACCGCCACGCCTCAAGTGTCCTTCCTCTCCTGGTCCTCCTCACGTCCCTGTCACTCCTCCATCTGTCCACCTCAGACCCCCTCACCCATGGAGACGGAGATCGTCCACACGGGGGCGCCGTCCCCGGACCTGCTGGGTCTGGAGATGAGGACAGAAGGCCGGAGGAGAGGTCGTCCATCCGGACGGAGGAGGACGAGGACGAAGAGGAGCTCTTCAAGGACGTCGATCCCAGGAAGCTGGCTGCCGTCCTGCTGGAGGCGCTGAATCGCTCGCAGGTGGAGAGGAGGACGGAGGAGGACGGAGACGACGGGACGGAAGAAGAGATGAGGGCCGAGAGGAGGGAGGTGGGAAAAGACGAGGAGCACCAGGAGAGACAGAGAGACGGACGGCAGGAGTTAGAGCTGCTGATGGCGTCACGGGCCAAGCAAAGAGAGGAGGAAGAGGAGCGGAGGAAGGCCCTGGAGGAGGAGGAGAAGATGACCGAGAGGGTGACCAGCCGCACCATCAGCCAGACGGTCCAGAACCCGAACAGCTCCGCTGGAACGGCAGAACCCGGAGCGACGCCTCAACCGGGGGAGGAGGAGGAGCAGCTCAGCCCCGAGGAGCTGAAGAGCCTGGAGACCATGATGAAGGAGTTCCCACGTCTGAACGTCAAACGGGAGGACGGCTCCGCAGCAGAAGCAGAGGGGGAGCAGAGCCTTCGGCAGCTTCAACGACGTCGAGCCCGCCTTCAAGGGCAGCGCCCTCGCCTGGTCCAAGAAGAAGCTCAAGTGGCAGGAGGAGACGCAGAAGGCCCTGCACCTCCCGACGTTCAGAGGAGGCAACGCCGTAGATGAAGGGAAATATCCAGAGCAGGAGGTGACAGGAGGCGATGACCTGGAGGAGGAGGAGGAGCTTGGTCCAGAGGAGGAGGAGGAGCTCAGTCCAGAGGAGGAGGAGGCTCAGGCCAAGGTGGAGCAGGAGGAGATGATGAGGCAGGCAGCGGAGGCTCGGAAGGCCAAGATGGAGGAAGGAGAAGCTGGCCGACATCGCCTCAGACATGCTGCTGCGCTACATGGTCAAGCAGAACCACGGCGACAGGAGGTCCGGCTCGTCTCCGACCAGCGCCGCCGAGGACAAGAGGTCCGACGAGGAGCAGGAGCTCCCGGAGGAGAACGACATCGACCCCCAGACCATCGACAAGCTCATCGAGATCTCCAGCAAGCTCCACCTCCCCCCGCCGACGACGTGGTGGACATCATCATCACCGACGTGGAGAAGAAGAAGCGGAAGGACGCTCCGGCGGAGACGGCGTCCCCGTGGCGGCGTCCCGCGGCGCCTTTCCTCCTCGTTCCTTCCAGCCAGTCAGAACAGCTTCCCCGTCTCCAGGCAACCGTCTCCCGCCTCCAACCTCCTCAAGACCTGGTTTCAGGAGAAAAACAAACTCAAATCGGACGATTTCCAGAAGAAGCTTTCAAAACCTCTGCTGGTCGGTCACAGTTTCTGGCCCAAACCGGAGCGCCGGCTCAAGCCCTCCAAGCCCATGTGGACAGGATACCCCCTTTACCCCTACACCTACCCCTCCTTCCCACAGAAGACACCCCTCCTGGACTACTACCCCGTCTACCTGCCCCCCGTCCGCAGGCCCAGACCCCATTTCTACCTCCCTAAACCGGCCCCCCCCCTCAACAACTTCATGGACGACCCCTACGTCTTCCCCCCCAGGAGGCGGTACCACAGCTGGGTCCAGCCCCAGCTCAGGAGGCCCCCCCCGGGCCTCCAGCGCAAGGCCTTCTACGGCAGCTACCCCGCCCCCAAACCGCGGCCGCCTCCCCGGTCACCCCCGATCCCGGCTCGGCAGAGGCCGCTCCACGACCCGGTTACGGGACCTTCAGGGACCAGGAGCAGGGACGAGGACCTGGAGAGGTTCCTACAGCTGATCCTCAGGGAGCGTCCTCAGAGGATGGACTGAAGGAGGTAGAGGAGGACAGAGGGAACAGTGGACGGAGGGAGGGAGTCACGAGCAGAAAACTAGAACTGATCTGATTTTGTTGGTTTTTGTTTTGTTTAAAAGTGTTTTTTTTATTTTTTATTTTAGCGTTGGGATTACGGCATGATGAATGTGGTCTGTTGAAAAAACTTAGCATCATGCTACAGCATCCCAGCGTTCCCAGTCAGGACATTTCTGATGCCAGTAAAGGAGGATGAGTCGGATGAATCGTTATCTGTAATGAGATGATGAAACGGCAGAATTGTTAACAGACGTGTTTGATTAGATAATCTAATCTAATCTAATCTAATCTAATATAATATAATATAATATAATATAATATAATATAATATAATCACTTGTTTCTACAATCACAGATAGTCATCAGATTTTTTTGAAAAAAAAAATTTGGTCGTGAAAAAATTTGGTCGTAAAAATTACAAATTTTGCAAAAAAAAATCACAAAATATTATTGTAAATCTGAAGCTTTTGTCGTATGATCACAACTTTTTAAAAAGGTTTTTACCAAATTGGAACTTTAAATCTTGTAAAATCTGGACTAAAATCCCGACAATTTTACGACTTTGTTGCAAAATTGTGAATTTTGCAAAATCGCAACTTTTTTGTCTTAAAATTAAAAATGCTGTAAAATCTACATAAAACCACAGCTTTATGTTGCAAAATTGTGAATTTTGTATAAATATAACTTTATGTCCTATAATGGATTTTGTCATAAAATCACACATTTTGTGACATTGTACGGTTTTAATTTAGCGTTACGAACTTTTGTTGTGATGATCACTAATCACAGTAATTACATGAAATTAGTCCTCATGTCCATAAATCTGACCCTGAGATGTTTCGGTCTTCATTACCAGGATGCACCTTTCTGCCACTAAAACAGTTTTAAAATGAAACCCAGCGCCCCAAACCGAAGGGCAGCGGGAGCCACGCCGGCGCCAGATAACGACTCGATGACTCATTCTTTTGCATCACTTCATGCAGCTTGTTGCCATGGCGCCAACCTCTGTGTGGCGGTCTCCTCCTCCAGCTGAGGTCTGCGGAGGAACATGCGGCTGTGATTCTGACAGAAAACTCAAACTCTCAGACACACACGGTTGCCTTTATTAAAAAAACAAAAAACAAAGATGAATGATTGGTCCAAGCTGCTGGCAGTCCTGTGATTGGCTGGTTTGGTTTGTATCAAACTGATGAGCGTTTATGAGACATGTTGTCTGACTGCATGTGGAGGATTTAGCTCCATGTTCCTTGTTTCTGTGGCATCTGTGACGGGGGTCGGCCGTGGTTTTGTGTTTGGGAGCTGGATCCAGACTCCGACACTGTGGCGTTCCTCTCATGGCGGTTCATGCTCTTATTCCAGCCCTCGGCCCTGATCTCCATGGTCTCCCTGGTCTCCATCGGTACCCTGGTCTCCATCGGTACCCTGGTCTCCATCGGTACCTGGTCTCCATCGGTCCCCTGGTTCTCGGTACCCTGGTCTCCATCGGTACCCTGGTCTCTTACCCTGGTCTCCATCGGTACGGTACCCTGGTCTCTATCATCGGTCTCCTCGGTACCCTGGTCTCATCTGGTCTCCATCAGTAGTCTGGTCTCTCGGTACCCTGGTCTCCATCGGTACCCTGGTCTCCATCAGGTCTATCAGTAGTCTGGTCTCCATCGGTACCTGGTCTCCCATCGGTACCCTGGTCTCCATCCTGGTACCCTGGTCTCCATCGGTACCCTGGTATCGTACCCTGGTCTCCATCGGTACCCTGGTCTCCACCGGTACCCTGGTCTCCATCGGTACCCTGGTCTCAGGTCTCCATCGTACCTGGTCTCCATCCCCTGGTCTCCATCAGTAGTCTGGTCTCCATCGGTACCTGGTCATGGTCCTGGTCTCCATCGGTACCCTGGTCTCATCGTACCCTGGTCTGGTCTCATCGGTACCCCTGGTCTCCATCGGTACCTGGTCTCGGTACCCTGGTCTCCATCAGTAGTCTGGTCTCCATCGGTACTGGTCTCCATCGGTACCCTGGTCTCCATCAGTACCCTGGTCTCCACCGGTACCCTGGTGTCCATCGGTACCCTGGTCTCCATCAGTAGTCTGGTCTCTATCGGTACCCTGGTCTCTATCAGTACCCTGGTCTCCATCTGTACCCTGGTCTCTATCGGTACCCTGGTCTCCATCAGTACCCTGGTCTCCATCAGTACCCTGATCTCTATCGGTACCCTGGTCTTTATCGGTACCCTGGTCTCCATCGGTACCCTGGTCTCCATCGGTACCCTGGTCTCCATCGGTACCATGGTCTCCATCGGTACCATGGTCTCCATCGGTACCCTGGTCTCCATCGATACCCTGGTCTCCATCAGTAGTCTGGTCTCTATCTGTACCCTGGTGTCCATCGGTACCATGGTCTCCATCGGTACCTGGTCTCCATCGGTACCCTGGTCTCCATCAGTAGTCTGGTCTCCATCGGTAACCTGGTGTCCATCGGTACCCTGGTCTCCATCAGTAGTCTGGTCTCTATCGGTACCCTGGTCTCCATCGGTACCCTGGTCTCCATCGGCACCCTGGTCTCCATCGGTACCCTGGTCTCCATCGGTACCCTGGTCTCCATCGGTACCTGGTCTCCATCGGTACCCTGGGTCTCCATCGGTACCCTGGTGTCCATCTGTACCCTGGTCTCCATCGGTACCCTGGTCTCCATCGGTACCATGGTCTCCATCGGTACCCTGGTCTCCATCGATACCCTGGTCTCCATCAGTAGTCTGGTCTCTATCGGTACCCTGGTCTCTATCGTACCCTGGTCTCTCTATCTGGTACCCTGGTGTCTCATCGGTACATGGTCTCCATCGGTACCTGGTCTCCATCGGTATCCCATGGTCTGGTCTCCATCGGTAGTCTGGTCTCCATCGGTACCTGGTACCCATCGGTACCCTGGTCTCCATCAGTAGTCTGGTCTCTATCGGTACCCTGGTCTCCATCGGTACCCTGGTCTCCATCGGTACCCTGGTCTCCATCGGTACCCTGGTCTCCATCGGTACCCTGGTCTCCATCGGTACCCTGGTCTCCATCGGTACCGGTCTGGTCTCCATCGGTACCTGGTCGGTCCATCGGTACCCTGGTCTCCATCAGGTAGTCTGGTCTCTATCGGTACCCCTGGTCTCCATCGGTACCCTGGTCTCCATCGGTCTCCCTGGTCTCCATCGGTACCCTGGTCTCCATCGGTACCTTGGTGTCCATCGGTACCTTGGTGTCCATCGGTACCCTGGTCTCCATCGGTACCCTGGTGTCCATCTGTACCCTGGTCTCCATCGGCACCCTGGTCTCCATCGGTACCCTGGTCTCCATCGGTACCCTGGTGTCCATCTGTACCCTGGTCTCCATCGGTACCCTGGTCTCCATCGGTACCCTGGTGTCCATCTGTACCCTGGTCTCCATCGGCACCCTGGTCTCTATCGGTACCCTGGTCTCCATCAGTAGCCTGGTCTCCATCGGTACCCTGGTCTCCTGTGACTGGTCTCATCGGTACCGATCCTGGTCTGTAGATGCTTTTCCTCTGAACTTGAACGGACTCTGAGAACCAGGACGGGAGTTTTCTGTCTCTTGGCAGCCAGGACCGAACCAAGACCTGGACCTGGACCTGGACCTTGACTAGGGCATGAACCGAAGGGAAGATGAGGGAGTCCTAAACCGGTTTTAGCACCTTTTTTTCACCATCCGTTGACTTGTGGGTCAGATGAAGGCGGGAGGTGGAGATTAGATGTGTCTGCACGTTTCTGTATACTTGCATCAAAAAAAAAAAGCCTTTTTCTGGAGATGAACAAGCATTTACGTAAAACGAATAAAAAAATGTAAAAGATAAAGAAGCAATGAGGTGAGACGCCTCAGAAGCAGAGAGTGAATGTTCGTGCTCTTTCACCTGTACAGTGTTGCAACCATCTCAATAAACATGCAGGATGGAAACGTGTCAGTGACTACTGCTGTAGCGACACACTAATATCGCGATGCGATACACGATATTCGCCTCGCGATACGATACATATCGATATTCATCTTACGATACATTTACATTATTTTCTGAAAGGTTTTAAAGGGATAAAGTGATTTTGGTGACATCTTGTGAGTGTTCCAGTGACTTTGTTTGAATTAATTGAACTGAAAGCATCAATTACACATTATATGGCTGACAGGCAGCCAATGCTAATGCTAATGCTAATGCTGGACAAAATGAATAAAAGATTTGTTGAGAAAAATAGTTTCTTTTATTTAAACAGTGCAAATTGTTGCTTGCAAGCTTTTAAAGGTGGGACACGGGGGTTTTGGAAGGAGCTTAGAATATCGATACCCGCGTCTGTAAAAGCTATACTCGATAAAATATCGATATATATCGCAGAATCGATAAAACCGCTCAGCTCTAACTATTACAGCAGCGGTTCAGAGAACGCGGTGGAACATTAACGTTAAAGTTTTACGTGTTCTCTTATCTGGTGTCAAGAAGACAAACACATGCTGTTGATTGTCTCAGTCCAGGAATGTCATTCAGATGTGTTTAGGTCATAAAAACCTGAAGCAGCAGGAGGTTAAAGGTAACAAAGCTGAGGACTCACAGTTGTTAATAAACAGCCAGCATTCCTACAGGCAATAAAGTTTAGTTTTAAAGAATCCTCTGAGCTAATTATGTAAATGCTAACAGCCTGGAAGCAAACGATCTAGCTGGAGGATCATAGATGATCAGCCCAGGTCATCTAGGAATCAGTAAAGTCATTACCGATCATGACTCAGCAAAAACAGAGGCTAAGATGTGTCCACCTGCAGTACCACCACGGCCCACCAGGGGGCCGCGGCCCACACTTTGGGAATCGCTGGTTTAGAGGCATACGCGCCATCAGGACGCTTGAGTGACCGTGTTACAGAGCGGCCATCTTTAATCTGGCCGTCGCCTGCGCGGCGGTGAGATGGAATGAGGTGTTTTAGAAGGATGGAACCAAGTGGGAGCAAACAAAGAGAGAAGAGGCGGGGGCCTAAAACTGAACCCTGTGGAACCCCAGCACCAACACCACACTTCCAGGCTGAAGCCTTTATGAAGCTATGAGGAGCTGCAGTTCCTCCACTGACCACTAGGTGCTGCTTCCAAGAACAGAGCTCCATGTAAAAATGTCCAACTTTACAGCTGAAATAAACACATTTATGGTAAATTGTTTAGGTCCGTGGCTAGATTTGACATCCATGACAACTGCACGGGGGTGAACTTTGGTTTAGTTTAGTTTTTACCACATCAGGTAAACGATTCTCTGCGTTTTAGATCCGCTCAGATTAAAGCGAGGCGGCGGGAGACGCCACATCCATCAGAGACTGGAGCTGCCGTTACATGAAATGAAGAGAGGACTGGTGGTGAGGAGGGCGGGGGGGGGGGGGGGGGGGGGGCAGCGCTGCCCACACAGACGTGCACTGATTCATGATGTCACGTGGTGGCAGCTGGTGACTCATCCACCAACATCATCATGCAGCCACTGCAGAGCGTCAGAGCCCCGCCCACCCACCTACTCAGGTCTGGTCCTGGTCCTGGTTCTGGTTCTGGTTCTGGGGAGATGAAATGAGACTTAACTCAGGATGACACAGATTAACATGTTAAATGTAAGGGGTCTGAATCAACAGGGGGTCAAACCAGCAACAAACTTTACATGGCAGCATTAAATCAAATAGCTAACAAATAAACACAGATAAGCACCTAAACAACCAGGGCTGCAAAGGATGCTGGGAAACGAGCCAAACGGAGCTGCCAGATCACTAGCAGCATATCAATCAGAGAAATGCTTTATTGAAAGCATTTAATTGCAGCTCCCTTGGTAGAGCTCTTTAGATGTCCTTTCAAAATAAATATCATTAATAATAATTTATTAATATAATGTTAATAAATGTTATCATCTAGAAATTAGAGTAATTGTAGTTATTTTCAATGAAAATATTAGTCAATTAACAAAAACATTATAGTAAAATTACAAATTTTTATTAATTCCTCGGTAATTTTAAATGATTTTTTTCCTTTTTTTTTTTTTTAAGAGTTTTAAAGTTGAATTTTACAGTTTATTCCCTTAAATAACAGACAAATATTTGTGAAATTACGATATATTTGTGAACGTATTTTAACAATAAATATATGCATTTCTAATGGTTTTTTTTTTTTGTAAAAGAACAGAATTATTTTGTTTTTCACAGTTACAGTGATTTAATGTTATTTTACATTTGACATGTAAAATCACAGTCTAGTTTTGTAAATGTTTTCATTGTAAATTTTTTGTTAACATTTGTGTAAAATACAGTCTAGTTTTGTAAATTAAATGTTTTTGTTTTTTTTTTTAATCTGTAAAATAGACAGTAAAATTCTGTTATATTACTATTTTTTTTTAATAGTGCAGAACTCCAGGCAGGATGAGGTCTGGACTTTGACCAGAACCTTCTAGAACCCTGATTGTTTTAGTCCTGATGCAGATCTGCTGCTGTGTTCTGGATCAGGTTCAGTTCTACTCAGTAGCTTTGATCCGGTCAGGTCCGAACTCTATTCTGGTCCAGCTGAGTCCATGTGATCACATCCTGACTCTGGTTCCGTCCTCCACCCTGATCCAGACTGGGACTGGACCGGTTGAAGCTCTGAGGTGACGACCCGTCACGAAGCTCAGGGAGCTCTACGCCTCCTGTGGTCAGAGGTGGAATTACAACACAAGAAAATAAAAGAGTCCAGTCAAAGCTTCAGCTTTTATTTTGAAATAAAAAGCAGCAGAACAACAACAGGTTTGTCTAAACAAAGAAACTTAAAGTGGAAAAGTGAACTCTGGACCCAAGTGAAGAGGAACCTGAGGGCCGGTTCTGGTGGGTCCTCGGGTCTGGACACAGGAGACCTGGACCAGCACCACATGTGAACTCCTATTTCCGCCTCAACAGTTTCAGCGGGACCCTGAAGGGGTTCAGGGGGGGGCAGGACCGGGTCACATCTGGACCTGCTGAAGGTTTCTGAGAGCCTCCATCAGGCGGGTCGGACCCGACTTCCTGAGCTCCAGGTGGTTCTCTCTGCTCAGACGGGTCGCTGCTCGGTTCTGCCAACATCTCTCCGACGGGCCCGGAGTCCAGGGGGGTCGACAGGTACTGATACACCTGGAGGATGGAGAGAAGATCCGGCAGGTGAACGCTCACCTGGAAACAGGTCTCTGGTTCTGGATCTCTGGTTCTGGATCAGGATCTACTGGATGTTTATGACATATAAGTCGCTTTGAAATAAAAGTCACAGAACCAGCTAAACTACTAACAAAAAGCGTGACGTATAATCCAGAAAATACGGTAATAATTTTTTATTTACTCATTTCATTAATTTATTCTGTATTGAAAAGAAAAATGAATAAACTGATTATCAGAAATATGATCCTGAATCACGTTTTAAACCACTTTTATCTGGTACATTTACAACTTTACTCTCAAAAGAAAATTCATTTGTTTACAAATTTACAATTAAAAATAAAAAATAAATTTACAACTTCTTTCTCATAAAATTATGACTTAACTTCTGCATGATTACAACTTTATTTCTGCAATAATATAATTTCATTCCTGTAAATTTAAAACATCATCTTCTTGTTTGTAACAACTTTATTTTTCCTAAAAAATTAAATTTTCTCATCATTTCCAACTTCATTTTCATAAAGATGCTATTTTTTGTGTAAATGTATCACTTTAAACCTGTAACAGTTCCAGTTCCAACTTTGTTCTCATAAATGTGACAACGTTACTGAGTTGATGATGCAGCACCTGTACCTGGACCAGGTGTTGGTGCAGGTTCCTGCAGTCCAGCAGAGCGAGTTCCTCTGGTAGAGACATGAGCAGGTCCAAGACCACGGCGCTTTCTGGAAGAGACACCAGTCAGAAGACCTCAGTCAGTCCACACTCACAGAAGAAAATAAACTCTGAATTCAAAAACTTAAATGTGAAAATGGAGAGAAAAACCCTCATGATGACCAGAGATGACACGAATCTGAGGTACAGTAGGAAACACCAGAGGCTGCGGTTCCTCTACCGACCGCTAGAGGCTGCTTCCTCTGCCGACCGCTAGAGGCTGCGGTTCCTCTGCCGACCGCTAGAGGCTGCGGTTCCTCTACCGACCGCTAGAGGCTGCGGTTCCTCCACGCGACCGCTAGAGGCTGCGGTTCCTCTACCGACCACTAGAGGCTGCGGTTCCTCTACCGACCACTAGAGGCTGCGGTTCCTCTACCGACCACTAGAGGCTGCGGTTCCTCCCGACCTAGAGGCTGCGGTTCCTCTAGCTAGAGGCTGCGTTCCTCTACGACCGCTAGAGGCTGCGGTTCCTCTACCGACCACTAGAGGCTGCGGTTCCTCTACCGACCGCACTAGAGGCTGCGGTTCCTCTACCGACCTAGAGGCTGCGGTTCCTCTACCGACCACTAGAGGCTGCGGTTCCTCTACCGACCACTAGAGGCTGCGGTTCCTCTACCGACCCTAGAGGCTGCGGTTCCTCTACCGACCACTAGAGGCTGCGGTTCTCTACCGACCACTAGAGGCTGCGGTTCCTCTACCGACCACTAGAGGCTGCGGTTCCTCTACCGACCACTAGAGGCTGCAGTTCCTCTACCGACCACTAGAGGCTGCGGTTCCTCTACCGACCACTAGAGGCTGCGGTTCCTCTACCGACCACTAGAGGCTGCGGTTCCTCTACCGACCACTAGAGGCTGCAGTTTCCTCTACCGACCACTAGAGGCTGCAGTTCCTCTACCGACCACTAGAGGCTGCGGTTCCTCTACTGACCACTAGAGGCTGCGGTTCCTCTACCGACCACTAGAGGCTGCGGTTCCTCTACCGACCACTAGAGGCTGCAGTTCCTCTACCGACCACTAGAGGCTGCGGTTCCTCTACCGACCACTAGAGGCTGCGGTTCCTCTACCGACCACTAGAGGCTGCGGTTCCTCTACTGACCACTAGAGGCTGCGGTTCCTCTACCGACCACTAGAGGCTGCGGTTCCTCTACCGACCACTAGAGGCTGCGGTTCCTCTACCGACCACTAGAGGCTGCAGTTCCTCTACCATCCACTAGAGGCTGCGGTTCCTCTACTGACCACTAGAGGCTGCAGTTCCTCTACCGACCACTAGAGGCTGCGGTTCCTCTACCGACCACTAGAGGCTGCAGTTCCTCTACTGACCACTAGAGGCTGCGGTTCCTCTACCGACCACTAGAGGCTGCGGTTCCTCTACCGACCACTAGAGGCTGCAGTTCCTCTACTGACCACTAGAGGCTGCGGTTCCTCTACCGACCACTAGAGGCTGCAGTTCCTCTACTGACCGACGGAGGCTACTGTAGTTTTTTTGTTCTTTTACCCTTCACTGCAGATATTCTATTAAAATGCCTCTTATTCATAAATCTGTTTTCTCATCGTATCATGTACTTCTGTGAATAAACAAAACAGAAACCAGAAGCTGTGGCTCAAACACTTGTTTATTTGACTCCAACGTTGTGGAAAAAATTACTTGCAGATTACTACTGTAGGTAAAAACCTTGTAATTAACTAATTTCTGCATCAATTTGTCATCAAAGTTCCGATAATAAGCACATAAAATGCTGATTAAACTCCAACAGTTATGATGCTGGAGGAAGAACCCTGGAGCTAACAGCTAACAGCTGCTCCAACCTTCCTAAATAAACACCATAAATGATAACTGTTGTTAGCAGCTCAGTCCCACTGTGTTTCTGCTTTACCAGTGACAGTCCAGTTAAGTCCAGCTGCTCATACTTCACACTGGTCATGTTCCAGAATGTTCCAGTGGGACATTCAGACAGGACCTGGACACGCTAACACCTCCATGTCTCAGAGCCCATCCAGGAAGGTTTACGAGGCTTCACGTCTGTCTCCGGGACATCCTGGACAAACGTAGATAAGGTGTGAACAACGACCAGGATGTTCAGGACTGCTCTAAAAACAGCAGTGACCTTCAACAACTGCTGCTCGCTCGAGCTAAAAAAAGGAGACGGCAAACAGCTCCGACTGAGACGTCTTTACCTCAGAGGCTGGAGGAACCAGGTCAGTTAAACTGGAGAACCATGAGAGCAACACGCTCAGGCGGAGGCGGAAAGATGCTGAAACTGGTGGTGACGCGACTGTGGATGAAGAAAGCATCTTCTGCAGGACTGGCATCGCCTCGTTAACGCCTGGATGTGGATATTAAAGCTAACATTTAATTAAAAACTCAATCACCGTATGAGTTCATGGCTTGTTTGTGCACAGCTGAGGAGTACGGAGCTGGGTCGCATGAGCTTACGGTGCTGCGGTAACCGTAACCAGAGCCGGAACGCTAACGCTAACCAGAACAACAACGATTACCTGAGCGATTACGATAATGATTACTGGAGCGATAACGATAACAATAACTGGAGCGATAACAATAACGATAACTGGAATGATAGCGATAACGATTACCTGAGCGATAAAAATAACAATAACGATAACTGGAACGATAATGATAACGATAACAATAACCGCGGCCCATCTACAATCAGTGTACGATCTGTCTACGATCAGTCTTCGATCAGTGTACGATCTGTCTACGATCCATCTACGATCCCTCTACGATCAGTGTACAATCCGTCTAAGATCAGTGTACAATCCGTCTACGATCAGTTTACGATCAGTGTACGATCAGTTTACGATCAGTGTACGACCTGTCTACGATCAGTGTACGACCCGTCTACGATCAGTGTACGACCCGTCTACAGTCAGTGTACGACCCGTCTACGATCAGTGTACGACCCGTCTACGTCGTACGACCCGTCTACGATCAGTGTACGATCACGATCAGTGTACGATCCGTCTACGATCAGTGTACGACCCGTCTACGATCAGTCGTCGATCGTCTACGATCAGTGTACGATCCGTCTACGATCAGTGTACGATCCGTCTACGATCAGTTTACGATCGTGTACGACCCGTCTACGATCAGTGTACGATCCGTCTACGATCAGTGTACGATCCGTCTACGACGATCAGTGTACGTACGATCAGTGTCTACGATCAGTACGACGACGATCAGTGTACGACGATGTACGATCCGTCTACGATCCGTCTACGATGTACGAGTGTACGATCTACGATCCGTACGACCCGTCTACGATCAGTGTACGACCCGTCACGTGTACGATCAGTTACGACGATCAGTGTACGACCCGTCGACCCGTCTACGATCAGTGTACGATCCGTACGTCAGTACGAGTCTACGATCGTACGACGATCAGTGTACGACCCGTCTACGATCAGTGTACGATCCGTCTACGATCAGTGAACGATCCGTCTACGATCAGTGTACGATCCGTCCCGTCTACGATCAGTGTACGACCCGTCTACGATCAGTGTACGATCCGTCTACGATCAGTGTACGACCCGTCTACGATCAGTGTACGATCCGTCTACGATCAGTGTACGACCCGTCTACGATCAGTGTACGACCCGTCTACGATCAGTGTACAATCAGTCTACGATACATCTACAATCAATGTACGATACGTCTACCATCAGTGTACGACCCGTCTACGATCAGTGTACGATCCGTCTACGATCAGTGTACGATCCGTCTACGATCAGTGTACGACCCGTCTACGATCAGCGTACGACCCGTCTACGATCAGCGTACGACCCGTCTATGATCCGTCTACGACCCGTCTACGATCAGCGTACGATCCGTCTACGATCAGCGTACGACCCGTCTACAATCAGTGTACGATCAGTGTACGACCCGTCTACGATCAGTGCACGACCCGTCTACGATCAAGACCTTTTTATCAGCTCTTGAGAGTTTTGACCAAATATGTCCTACATACAAATGTGATCATTATGTCAAAAACCACCCACTTCTTCATAGATTCATCCACATTTCCTATTTCATGGAAATGAAATGAAAGACATGACCAGTCCCTGCAGGACTCCCCAAGAGACACAGTCAAAAATCTTCTCCAAGTCCAAACAACATTTGTGGGCCCGCTGGAGAAGTTCTCATCCCCTCCCAGAACCCTGATGAGGGTCCAGAGGTGGTTCAGTCATCCACAGCCTTTAACTTTAACACATATTTGACTTTACTTCCATCTGTGCTGAAGGAAACATCAAGGATGGACAGAAACTGTCAGCCAGGATGTTTCCTTCCTTCCTCCAGTGAGCTGCCGCAGCCTCAGAAAAGCATCCTGGTCTGTTACTGCCACCTAGTGGCAAGAACACACATCACATAAGTCACATGTCACTTCATAACGGAAGAAAGGAACTCAACACTTTCAATAGACTCTGAAAGACTTAACTAAATAATTCTCTTCAGAAAAGATGATTTATAAGTGACAAAAATGTCTTCCAAGATCTGTTTTTAAAAGATATATACATTTCAAATTAACTTAGCTCCTAATTTTGCTCCTGATCTGAAGAACCACTGCTTTAATTACAACGGACCACTATCCTGACATATCCTGACTACATTCGTCCCCAGATGGTCCAAACAGTCACCAGGCGGTGACTGTGACTTACCCATGGGGGTGAGGCGACGGGCCTCGCCGACATTGACTGACCCATGGGGGTGAGGCGACAGGCCTCGCCGACATCGACTGACCCATGGGGGTGAGGCGACAGGCCTCGCCGACCGTGACTTACCCATGGGGGTGAGGCGACAGGCCTCGCCTACATCGACTGACCCATGGGGGTGAGGCGACGGGCCTTGCCGACATCGACTGACCCATAGGGGGTGTGGCGACAGGCCTCGCCGACACTGACTTACCCATGGGGGTGAGGCGACAGGCCTCGCCGACATCGACTGACCCATAGGGGTGTGGCGACAGGCCTCGCCGACACTGACTTACCCATGGGGGTGAGGCGACAGGCCTCGCCGACCGTGACTGACCCATGGGGGTGAGGCGACGTGCCTTGCCGACATCGACTGACCCATAGGGGTGTGGCGACAGGCCTCGCCGACATCGACTGACCCATAGGGGTGTGGCGACAGGCCTCGCCGACACTGACTTACCCATGGGGGTGAGGCGACAGGCCTCGCCGACCGTGACTTACCCATGGGGGTGAGGCGACAGGCCTCGCTGACATTGACTTACACCATGGGGGTGAGGCGACAGGCCTCGCCGACATCGACTGACCCATGGGGGTGAGGCGACAGGCCTCGCCGACCGTGACTGACCCATGGGGGTGAGGCGACAGGCCTCGCCGACATCGACTGACCCATGGGGGTGAGGCGACAGGCCTCGCCGACCGTGACTTCCCATGGGGGGTGAGGCGACGGGCCTTGCCGACATCGACTGACCCATGGGGGTGAGGCGACAGGCCTCGCCGACACTGACTGACCCATGGGGGTGAGGCGACAGGCCTCGCCGACACTGACTTACCCATGGGGGTGAGGCGACAGGCCTCGCCGACCGTGACTGACCCATGGGGGTGAGGCGACAGGCCTCGCCGACCGTGACTTACCCATGGGGGTGAGGCGACGGGCCTTGCCGACATCGACTGACCCATGGGGGTGAGGCGATGGGCCTCGCCGACCATGACTGACCCATGGGGGCCTCGCCGACCGTGACTGACCCATAGGGGTGAAGCGACAGGCCTCGCCGACACTGACTTACCCATAGGGGTGAGGCGACAGGCCTCGCCGACACTGACTTACCCATGGGGGTGAGGCGACAGGCCTCGCTGGGCTTCTGGATTACACTCAGGAAGTTGTAGATCTTCTCAAAGTCCACGATACTTTTGACTCCGAACGTCCTGGGAGGGTTATTTTCAGCAGACGTTTGGCCCGACCTGGAGCGACCAGCAGCAGCGGTGCTGGTGGTGGGAAGGGTGGAGCAGACAGTCGAAGAGCTGGAGCTGATGGAGGAGGAGGAGGAGGATGTCCCAGCAGATGGTGCAGTGGTGGGGACGCGAGTGGGACCGGTGGCAGGAGAAGAGACGGGCGCCTGAGAGCTGGAGGACGTGGGTGTGGAAGTAGTGGAGGTGGAGACGATGGTGGGATGCTGGGTCTGGACAGGGACCTCTCCTGAAGCTGGACTCACAGTCAAAGAAGAAACCCTCTGTGGTCCCCCCAGCTGGGAGGAGGAGGAGGAGGAGGAGGAGGAGGAGGCTGGTGAAGGTCCAGCAGCAGGAGGAGGCTGCGGCTGAGGTGGACGGGTTTGGATGTTCCTCACTCGAAGCACCTGAGACGGTGCCAGGAGTCTCCTGGCTGGACCCATGGTTCTCACTGGAGTCTTGAGCACCGGGAGAGGACGGGCTGGAGTGCAGAGCTCACCTGCGGAGGTAGAGGTGTGACGTGTTCAAAGATTTAGTTAGAAACTGCTTTCATCCAGATAAACTGAACATCAACGCAGACTCAGAACCTGCAGCGAGGCGGAACCGCCTCCCGCCAGACGGGCAGTCATCCTCACCTGGGAGCGTCTGGCGAGGCATCGGCCTGAGGGGGACGAAGCGATCAGTGGGACGTTTGCCTGAGGGGGGTCTGCAGACCTGGGGGGGGTCACAGTTCCTCAGAGTGCAGGGCTCCGTGGATGAGACCATCAGCATCTGAGGAACCAGGAGAGGAGAGAGAACCGGTGAAGACTTTCTCCAGCAGGTCTCTTCAAAGAACAGACACCTCCGATGTACCGGTCCAAGACAGATCAGACCGTTGGCGCCACCTGCTGGAAATCAAGGTCAAGGGTGAATTCCAATTCCTCTCTTAACCCTCAATCTCAACCCTCCAAAGTAAGTATCAGGTCTATCTTGTGGCTTAGAAATGGGACACCCCTCAAGTGCAGTTACGTCTTCAGACTGAAATGTATCAGAGCCGTGTTGTCTCTGTCTTTCCTGAAATGACTCAGGGATAACATTGAAAAGAGCGCCGTTATATTCTCCAAATAATATTAGCAAATAACACAATAGAGGATACATTATTCAGTCCTCCGTCGCTACACAACAAGGTATACAAGTAACATGAAGCCGACCGGGACCCGCCGGCCGCCGCCGACCGGGACCCGCCAGATGCCGACGACCGGGACCCACTAACGACCAGGACCTGCTAATGACCAGGACCCGCCGGCCGCCGACGACCGGGACCTGCTAACGACCAGGACCCGCCGGCTGCCAACGACCGGGACCTGCTAACGACCAGGACCCGCCGGCCGCCGACAACCGGGACCTGCTAACGACCAGGACCCGCCGGCTGCCGACGACCGGGACCTGCTAACGACCGGGACTCGCTAACGAACGGGACCCGCTGGCCACTGACGACCGGGACCCGCCGGCCACCGATGACCGGGACCTGCTAACGACCGGGACCTGCTAACGACCGGGACCTGCTAACGACCAGGACCCGCCGGCCGCCGACGACCGGGACCTGCTAACGACCAGGACCCGCCGGCCGCCGACGACCGGGACCTGCTAACGACCGGCACTCGCTAACGAACGGGACCCGCTGGCCTCTGACGAGCGGGACCTGCTAATGACCGGGACCCGCCGGCAGCCGACAATCGGGACCTGCAAACGACCGGGACCTCCTAACAACCGGGACCCGCCGGCCGCCGACGACCAGGACCTGCTAACGACCGGGACTCGCTAACGAACGGGACCCGCCGGCCACTGACGACCAGGACCTGCTAACGACTGGGACTCGCTAACGACCTGGACCCGCCGGCCGCTGACGACCGGGACCCGCCGGCCACCGACGACCTGGACCCGCTGGCCACCAACGACCGGGACCTGCTAACGACCGGTACTCGCTAACGACCTGGACCCGCTAACGACCGGGACCCGCCGGCAGCCGACAATCGGGACCTGCTAACGACCGGGACTCGCTAACGAACGGGACCCGCCGGCCACTGACGACCGGGACCTGCTAACGACCGGTACTCGCTAACGACCGGGACCCGCCGGCCGCTGACGATTGGGACCCGCCGCCGCCG
>JAGFBZ010002099.1:0-211916 GCA_018398805.1 Hirundichthys speculiger
GGCTTGTGTATTTCACATACTTTCCATTGTTGAATTTCACGCCATTGTTGGCACAGTTTATGACGGAACATGTATTCCCACTCGACCGACTCGACATTATAAAAATATATATTTGTAGAAAGAGAAAAAACACTGGCTAATCTGCGAGCCGGTGAAAGTGTCCCTCTGTAGCACAACCCAGCAATGGGGACGGGGTACTTCCTGGGGGCTGGCCCGAAAAGGTCTATACTGACAAATATTTGATGAAATAATTGCAGATTGCTCTAATGCTACATCACTGGCTTGAAGTGGGGACCCACTCAACATAACGCCTGATGATTTTTTTCTTTCATTTTATCTAAATACATTCACATACAAACATAAACAAACATGTTTAGATTCATGGAAAAAAGTCCGCTAGCTTAATGCTAACTTATATGGGAAATTGCATAGCGATGCTAGCGGTTAGCATGTGCGGATTAGTGAATGTATTTTGTACTGTCAACTCTGTTAATGAACGAAACGTTCTCTAAATGCGGTGTTACAACATCTGAACATAAAAATAATACTCACAGGCAAACGTTTTCTGGCCATATAAAAAGGATGGAAAGTTTTCCTGCTGTCTGTCTCTCTCTGACAACCTGTCAACTGAAACTCTCCTGGACATTTGTTGTCTGAACCAGCTACGGAAACACTGAAGGCACAAATTAGCATTGCTACAAGAAAATCTGTGTGTTAACCCCCATATCCACTGTTTTCTGTCGTCATGTCATATCCATTAATTATCCATGCCTTTTAAAGACAAAGAACGGTCTTTGTCGCCATCTAGTGGCTGCTACCTTCTGCCGCCACTAGATGGCGACAAAGACCGTTCTTTGTCTTGAAAAGCATGACAACAGAATGCCCCCCTCCCCCCTCAATGAACTGCTTGTGAAATGTACACACTTTCTGGCAGTGTTTCAGCTGAAATACCAGAGTTTATTTACCAAAATATTGATATAAAATCAGAAAATTGTCTTAAAAATCTAAAAAAAATACAGAACAATTCTTGTATCTTAAGCTAACCTACCCTCATCGTATTTTGGAATTTCATTAATATTTTCAATGGAAAAAAACTTTTTATACAGTCGCTCTAGCACAAATATACATTAAAATATTTGCAGAAATTCAGTACATGCCTCTAAAATTCTCAAAAAATCATGAGTCATGCTTGCATATCCAGCAACATTACTACTAAATTTGGTGACTCTATTTGAAAAATTAGGTGCCATAAAAAATAAGTTACACTGCCAGAATTATGCCCATCGGTTACATTTGACATTTTGAAAATATAGAGTGGTGGACTTCTGAATTGACCATATGTTGCAGTGTATGAAATGTTTGGTTGAGTGAAAGGAACATGATCCTTCAGTCTTAGCTTCTTATGACCAACATGTGATTTTTTATGAATTTATTTCATTTGCGTGCGACAAAACCATCCACTTCCTGTTCTATGATAAATAGCGCTGGCACCGTTGGACGTGCATACATGAAATTGTACATCATGAATCAGCACCCTTCTGACTTCAGTCTGACCGCTTCTCAGGCTGATACGATGAAGAAGAAGGCAGAAAATGGACATAATAAGACCAAAATCATATTCCTATGACCAGATGGTGGCGCTATGGAGTTCATCCAAGATTGTCATATACACTTGTTCAGGGTGGAAGAATCATCAGACATATAGATTTTGGTGCAGATTGAACAATGCATGTGCAAGTTATAACAACTTTTCCATTCGTGGCGAGACATCAAACTTCGCCGTACTATCACAGCCACGCCCTTTGATAAAAAGTTACAGTTTTCACTGTCAGTCATCTTCAATGTCTTTACTACTGATTTGAACTGGTTTGAGGTCTGTCGGCTCATCACACTCGAAGGCCAGGGATGCCTAATGCAAAACTTGACATTTCCTGTTGCCAATAGGTGGCGCTACAACGTTTCCTAAATCTGATAGCTGCTATGTGTTAAGGATCGGACTACGATCATACTGATCCGTTTTGGACCAGATTAAACACTTTATGGCCGAGTTACAGTCCATTTCTCTTTCATGGCGAGTCTTCGAAATGACATCAAACTTCGCCGCGTCACTGCAGCCACGCCCTCTGGTAAAAAGTTATATGCTTCGCAAACTTTCTTCGGCCATGTGTCTAGATTAGAACAAAAAAGTTTGGAGTCAATCGGACCAAATCTCTGGGAGGAGTTCGTTAAAGTACGAGGCCTGGAAATGACCAAAACATTGGAATAACTGCATGTTCCATTAAAAATAGCGGACTTCCTGTGGGAGTTAGAGCAGGGGTCCATGAGACTTTTTTGTAGGTCTGAGGATGATACATCAGTCACACAAAGTTCATGTCTGTAGGTGGAAGCATATCGAGGGGCTCGTCGTTTTAAAAAAACAAGGTGGCGCTATTGAGCCACTTTTGTGTGCCCATGCGCAGCACCCATAAAATATGTAAATTTCGCAGACAATGAATACGTGTGCAAAATCTCGTGAGTTTTCGAGTATGTTAAGGCCCCCAAAAAGGCGATTCATTTCGGAGAAGAATAATAATAATAATAATAATAATAATATTAAAGCTGCAAGCAGCGTTTATCGGGCCCTCGCACCCATTGCCACTACCCCCCAGGTGTCCACCACCTTCCCAATCCAGTCGGGAATAAAGACAATACAGTAAATATCCAATTTGGCTTTAAAAATGGAAAGGCTGCTGCACAATTCGAATCCAGAGGTATGAAAACAAAAAGAACTGAAGTTGAATCTACTCAGAGCTGAGTTCTAACCTGCCATATCAAAACCGTAACTGTCACATCTGTGTATAATCTTAAACAAATATAAAGAGTCAGAGATTTGATATCCACGGCAGATTTACAGAAATCTATCCAGCCTTCATCTCCAGCAGACTTGACTACCATAATGATCTTTTGTCTGATTAGACAGCTTCAGATCATGATGAACCCTGTTGCCAGAGTTCTAACAAGAACCAGGAAAACTAAGCACATTACTGCTGTTACCTCAGACTCATCCATGCACAAAATGTCGATTGTGACTGAGGCCAGGCTAGGCTCATTTTTCAGTATGAGCTGTAGGAATCCAAGGCTGATCTGATGAAGCACGGATACAAATACCCTAAATAATGTGACCGAGATCACGGTCCTTTGACAAGACAGTAGCACTGTCCAAGATTGTCAGATGCACTTGTTCAGTGTAAAAGAGTCATCAAATACATGAATCTTCAAGCAGATTGGATAATGCATGTGTAATTCAGAACAACTTTTCCATTCATGGAAAAAGATCTGTTTAGTAGAGCCTATAGTTAGTTTCAACAATAGTGTTTTAGGGTCATTAGTCATAGCTATGGTTACAGGAATGGATGAAGACCAGACTAGAGCAGACGGCTCTGAAACACAGCCTCAACATATCTATACTGCTATAGGTCTATGTGGCAGGGAGACACCAACATGATCCACTGACTGGTATCCTTAACTTTTCTCTTCCCTCCTTTACCTTTCTTATTCAGCTGTATCCATAGTTACTTTTTTTTTTTTAAAGATTTTTTTGGCTCTAGTGGCCTTTATTGACAGTAGAGAGACAGGGAGGGGGGCAGAGAGAACGGGGAAGACACGCGGCAAAGGGTCGCTGAGCCGGGAATCGAACTCACAACCAGCCGCACGAGGACTTTAGCCTCTGCACATGGGCCATCTGCCCCAACCACTGTGCCACCGGGGGGCCCCATAGTTACTTTTTTTTATCTCATATCACTCCTGTAAAATGCCAATAAAAGGATTTCTATTTATTTAGATTTCTAGTAAATTACCGTATTGGCTCAAATATAGGAGACAATTGATTATAAGACGATTGCTATTTTTCAAATATCATTTTGGAAAAATAAAAATATGATGAAGACAATAAGGTTATTCATAAAATAACTCATGATTTTACAATTACTAAAGGAAAGAAATAACAGAGATAACATTCTGATCTATTAAACATTTTATTGATTTCATCTTTTTTAGGAAGCATGGTACCATACTTAAGGTAAGGTACATGTCAGGTTTTCATGTTATTTAAGATCAATGTATAGTATTATTTAAGAAACTCTATTCTCTTAAAATATGAGACTATGACTCAGTGAATAATATTCAACCACTCATTTCAATTACTGTTAACTCATTGGCTGCCAGCCAGCTGCAGAGCTTGTTTACAGATATTGTATTTTATGACTATCTGAACACTGAAGCTGCTATAATAAAGAGTAGTGTCTGTTCTGTCCTGAGGAAAGTTTCCTTCCTTGCAGCACCTTTATAGAGTTACGATGCTGCCACACTAACTATGATGTTTAAAACTCTAATATGTATTTTGACTAGGCCTGTCAGTCACATACATTTTTTAATCTCGATTATTCGAAAAGATTTTTATAGTTAACTCGCAATTAATCATAGATTAATCACATCTTTTTAATGTTCTGGTTATCCATCCATCCATCCATCCATCCACCCATCATCTATACCCATTTTGTCCTATACAGGGTCACAGGGATCTGCTTTATTTTTTTTAAGACTTTAAACCAGAAGTCCACAAATGCTGGCATACTTTTTAGAGGCTTAATTCAGTCTATAACAACCATTGTTATGACACACACACATACAAACTATTTATATATTTCATACTCCTATTTTATAGTTACTTATATGCTTGCATTTTAAACAGAAAAGAAAATCTATATTTATATCACATATGATTGATTAACATCTATTTATTAGCATTACTGGGAGTGAGAGCCATTAAATCTTTACCGCCATAATTGTAACGCTTTGGATAAACATATTAAATAATAATAAATAATATTACCACCTAATCAGTGTTTTCACAACTTTTGAAAGTAGAAATTGCGTTGAGTGAAGTAGGAGTTGCAAGGCCCAAAGGGCCCCCCTAGGGGGGTCTGGGGGCATGGTCCCCCAGGAAATTTTGAAATTCTAGACTCTCGGAGACGCATTTTCCAGCATTTTGAGACGCAAAATGGGATGTTCAGATACCTTTTTTTTTTTTATTAAAATAACCCTAGCCATAACGTTGCATGTCTTTTGTTAAACAAGAGTAAAGAAAGTAATTGCAAGTTTGAAAGAGCAAAGTGTGATACATGTATTTAATAACAAATCAAATGAAAATAAACTAGTTATTTTATAACTCCGTGTTTGCTTGGTTTATGATAACATTAACGTCCTTGATATTAGTGGACAGTAGTGGATCCAACGCATACTCACTATTGGCAACATTTTGGCATTGTGCTTAGTAATATGCAAGATTACCAACAATTTAAATGTGAATTTTCGAAAGTAAAGGTTAAGTTAAAACATGTAAACTCAGTCAAGCCCAATAATCTGATTAATTTAGCAACTACTTAATTCAGTAAAGGGCAATTTGTACAAGAAGAAAAAAAAACAAATTGCAACTTCTCCATCATTTTTGTTCAAAACAACGGCAAATTAATTTATAGGAAATACAGTGCCTTGCAAAAGTATTTGGCCCCCTTAAACTTTTTAACTTTTTGCCACATTTCATGCTTCAAACAAAGATTTTTTGTCAAGAATCAACAAGTGGGACACAATTGTGAAGTGGAACAAAATTTATTTGATATTTTAAACTTTTTTAACAAATAAAAAACTGTAAAGTGGGGCGTGTAATATTATTCATTCTCCTTGCGTTAATACTCTGTAGCGCCACCTTCTGCTGCAGTTCCAGCTGCAGGTCTCTTGGGGTTTGTCTCTATCAGTTTAACACATCCAGAGACTAAATTCTGGTTCATTCTTCCTGTAAAACAGCTGGAGCTCAGTGAGGTTGGATGGAGAGCGTTTGTGAACAGCAGTCTTCAGCTCTTTCCACAGATTCTGGACTGGATTCAGGTCTGGACTTTGACTTGGCCGTTCTAACACACCTTCCATTTCAGTCTGATTGCTTGCTCAGAGCTCCTTGAGATGTTTAAAGCTGGGAAATCTTTTTGTATCCACATCCAGCTTTAAACTTCTCCACAACAGTATCTGGGACCTGCCTGGTGTGTTCCTTGGTCTTCATGATGCTCTCTGAGCTTTAACCAGAACCCTGAGACTATCACAGAGCAGGATGCATTTATACGGAGACTTGATTACACACAAGGTGGATCTATTGATCATCATCAGTCATTCAGGACAACATTGGATCATTTGAAGATCCTCACTGAACTTCTGAAAGTAAAGGGACCCAATAATATTGCACGTGCCACTTTTCTTTTGTTTTTATTGTTGAAAAAGATTTAAATATCCAATAAATTTCATTCCACTTCATGATTGTGTCCCACTTGGTGTTGATTCTTGACAAAAAGTTGAAATTTTATATCTTTGTTTGAAGCCTGAAATGCGCAAAAGGTTGAAAAGTTCAAGGGGGCTGAAAACTTTCAGAAAGAACTGAACAAACCATCAGGTCTGGACTCGTCTCCTCTTTAACATATGTAGTTGCAGAGGCCGTTATTAGATTATTAGATGTTATTACTCTGGATGCATCATCATTAAAAAAAGCAAACCATTACATTCAGTGTTTTTTTTCCATGTTTTGGGTGGTTGATTCAACAACTTTCAGAGAAAACGTCCATCCTTGGAGCTGATCAGACGTTTCTAGAACTCTGGAGCTTCATGTGTGTTCACATAACTGGCCTGCTGAGTGGAAACGGACAGATTTGTAAAGTGTTTTTATTAACGCTGCTTTTTTTAAAAAAACACGGATCTACAGCGGTTGAGCGACCGTGAATGATCAGGCACGTTCCACAGTGAACGAGCACGCGCGCATTTTCAAGTCGGATATAAAACCGGTCATCGGGGCCGCTACGTCCGCAGCGCTGTGGCTGTTGCTCCGGGAAAGCAGATCGAGGACACTTTATCTAAGAACGTGGTCTGCAAACTAACATACAGGTGATCTAAAGTAAGTGTCTCCACCTGTATGTGCTGGAAACTGTCCGATTTGACTGCAGCTTTTTGTCTCCACCTCCTGCTGCGGCCGCCTGATCTCGTCTACTCGCCAGGCGAGGCGCAGTTCATCTCAAACGCACCTACTGCTTCTACTGTGAGATACCTTCACGAGGAGCGACCAGGATTTCAAACAAGTTTGATTTCCTTGCGAGCACACGACTTGTGATCGGGAGCTCGTCAGGAGGTGTTGATCTCTCGTCGTTACCCCACGTATACTGCACGAAGCACGACCCACGTTAGGGTCGAAATTCGGCCCGATCCAAAAAATACTCGCACGACTGGAAAATCGGCTCAAAACGAGCCGACAGTCACACAGTGTATGCCCGGCTTAAGGCTTATTAACACTGTATCAAGCTACCGCAAATGTGGACATAACACTTCCTGTAGCGTATAAATCCTCCTGCTAAAAAACCAGGCAGGATGCTTTTATTGTGAAATCAGCGTGCCACTTCCGGTGGCTACTTAGCCTTAGCTTCACTATCGGCACGCAAACAACAATCTAAATTAAATACTCCGTACCCCCAGCGTAATCATAAAACACTCTTAACAGCACTATGAACAGGTAACACATATAAACATAGTTTGAACTCTACATAACATATTTTGACCCGTGCAGAGTCAGGTGAGCCAGGAGATTTAGCTAGCGTCAATGAATGGCATGCAGGCAATTAAACTCCGACCTGTTCTCCACATTAATCACTAGGACTCATCTACAGTTACCTCACACAGTACAATACTAGTAATGTAGCAGATAAATACTCACTCTTTCATTCACGCACAGATCACTTGTACCGAAGTTATTGCACTTCACAACTTTAAATTACGGCAGTAAACAGAAGCGCACTTTTCTCTACTATGTGACGTCACTCCACTCACCCCGTCACGTACGTTGGCTCGCCACAATAATAATATTACCGCACTGAATTAACAGATATGTAACAGCACATTAGACATAGAAGCCCATATGGCAACAGGACTTGACAGTCTTTATACTTACAAATTTGGGCCTTTTGTACACCTTGTAAAAACAGTTTATCTAGCTATGAAAAGTCTAGCTTTGTTGTCCTGCCTTTTAAAGACAAAGAACGGTCTTTGTCGCCATCTAGTGGCTGCTACCTTCTGCCGCCACTAGATGGCGACAAAGACCGTTCTTTAAAAGTAAACCCCCCCCAAGAATGCCCCCTCCCCCCCCTCACTGCTGTCCTTAACTGACACCTATGTGTCAGGATCAGCTACAGACCAGAGTTTATTTACCAAAATATTCATATAAAATCAGAAAATTGTCTTAAAAATCTAAAAAAAAATACAGAACAATTCTTGTATCTTAAGCTACCTACCCTCATCATATTTTTGGCATTTAATGAATATTTTCAATGGAAAAAAAAACTTTTTATACAGTTGCTCTAGCACAAATATACATAAAAATATTTGCAGAAATTCAGTACATACCTCTAAAATTCTCAAAAAAATCATGAGTCATGCTTGCATATCCAGCAACATTACTACTAAATTTGGTGACTCTATTTGAAAAATTAGGTGCCATAAAAAATAAGTTACACTGCCAGAATTATGCCCATCGGTTACATTGGACATTTTGAAAAATATAGAGTGGTGGACTTCTGAATTGACCATATGTTGCAGTGTATGAAATGTTTGGTTGAGTGAAAGGAACATGATCCTTCAGTATTAGCTTTTTATGACCAACATGTGATTTTTTATGAATTTATTTCATTTGCGTGCGACAAAACCATCCACTTCCTGTTTGACGATGAACAGCACTGGCACCGTTGGACGTACATACACGAAATTGTACATCATGAATGAGCACCCTTCTGACTTCAGTCTGACCGCTTCTCAGGCTGATACGATGAAGAGGGAGGTAGATAATGGACATAATAAGATGAAAATCATATTCCTATGACCAGATGGTGGCGCTATGGAGTTCATCCAAGATTGTCATATACACTTGTTCAGGGTGGAAGAATCATCATACATATTGATTTTGGTACAGTTTGGACAATGCATGTGCAAGTTATAACAACTTTTCCATTCATGGCGAGACATCAAACTTCGCCGTACTATCACAGCCACGCCCTTTGATAAAAAGTTACAGTTTTCACTGTCAGTCATCTTCAATGTCTTTACTACTGATTTGAACTGGTTTGAGGTCTGTCGACTCATCACACTCGAAGCAGGGATGCCTAATGCAAAACTTGACATTTTCTGTTGCCAATAGGTGGCGCTACAACATTTCCTCAATCTGATAGCTGCTATGTGTTAAGGATTGGGACTACGATCATACTCATGATCCGTTTTGGACCAGATTAAACACTTTATGGCCGAGTTACAGCCCATTTCTCTTTCATGGCGAGTCTTCGAAATGACATCAAACTTCGCCGCGTCACTGCAGCCACGCCCTCTGGTAAAAAGTTATATGCTTCGCAAACTTTATTCGGCCATGTGTCTAGATTAGAACAAAAAAAGTTTGGAGTCAATCGGACCAAATCTCTGGGAGGAGTTCGTTAAAGTACGAGGCCTGGAAATGACCAAAACATTGGAATAACTGCATGTTCCATTAAAAATAGCGGACTTCCTGTGGGAGTTAGAGCAGGGGTCCATGAGACTTTTTTGTAGGTCTGAGGATGATACATCAGTCACACAAAGTTCATGTCTGTAGGTGGAAGCATATCGAGGGGCTCGTCGTTTTAAAAAAACAAGGTGGCGCTATTGAGCCACTTTTGTGTGCCCATGCGCAGCACCCATAAAATACGTAAATTTCGCAGACAATGAATGCGTGTGCAAAATCTCGTGAGTTTTCGAGTATGTTAAGGCCCCCAAAAAGGCGATTCATTTCGGAGAAGAATAATAATAATAATAATAAACATTCGAAATACAATAGGGTCCTCGCACCGAGGTGCTCGGGCCCTAATAATAATAATAATAATAATAACATTCGAAATACAATAGGGTCCTCGCACCCTCGGTGCTCGGGCCCTAATAATAATAATAAACATTCGAAATACAATAGGGTCCTCGCACCCTCGGTGCTCGGGCCCTAATAATAATAATAATTAAAGCTGCAAGCAGCGTTTATCGGGCCCTCGCACCCATTGCCACCGCCCCCCCACGTGTCCACCACCTTCCAAGCCAGTCAGGAATCAAGACAATACAGTGAAAATCCAATTTGGTTATAAAATTGGAAAGGTTGCTGCCTAGCTTGAATCCAGAGGTATGAAAACAAAAGGAATTGAAGTTGAATCTACTCAGAGTTGAGTTCTATGTTGTCAAAACAAGGCTGTAACTGTCACAGCTGTCTATAATTTTAAACAAATATAAATAGTCGGAGATCTGATCTCCAGAGCAGATTTACAGAAACGTATCCAGCCGTCATCTCATGCAAACTTGACTAGCATGATGATCTTTTGTCTGATTAGATTCAAACACGCTTTCTTTTCTTGCATCATGACAGGATACTTTTGGCATTATGGTATACTTCTTGTTCACAACTTTCTACACCTATGTTGATTGATAATTATCATAATTCTTTCAACAACACATTTTTCAAGTAGTACTTATCAAAGGAGCTCCATCTGCCAACTTGATTATAAACAGTGCATTATAAACATCTCAAATTCAAGAACACACAGCCTCAAACAAGTTAATTGTACAAAGAGATTCTGTATTTCCAACATTGTTTACCAGACTGTAGCTTCATTACATAGGATGGAACCTTGGAGCTATCCAGCTGCCCTTTTTAAGCCAAATTTATTTGTTATTATTTTTCTGTTATGGTCAATACAAAAGTTTTTTTCTACACTTTTAATTTTCCTTTGTGCCAGGAATATGCAATGCACATAATCTTGCCTTTTCTGGATCAAACAAACTAGTTACAGCTTTAACCTTTACACAAACAGGGAATGAAATGATCTTATTCTTAACTCATATACCATAATGACCCACAAAACATAAATATTTTCCTATAGAAATACCCACTTTTTTCCACAGAAGTTTGTAACAAAGACCACAATGTGACCACATTACCACAATGTGTGGTGATGACCTGGTACAAAGAAGTACATTTTGCAGTTTAGCTTGGGAAACATATGTAGATTGTACACAAAAAATTTAGGAGAATTCGACCAAATATCTTGGAGGTGTTTGTTTACACATGAGCACATGGAGCACATGACCAAAATAGTCATAAAAATGCATATTCAATTGAAAATACAGGACATTTTTGTGGTATTAGAGCATGGTGCCAAGACTTTTTTAGTCAGATCCATCAGGCACACAATGTTCATTCTTGTAGGTGAAACCTTATACTAGGGCTTGTCAATATAGCAGGTGAATGAAGCAGGTAGCTCTATTTAGCAAATTTTTGCACACCAATGCCCTGAATCCATGAAATATGTAATTTATAGGGCTGGGCAAATTAATGCGTTATTATCGCGTTAACGCATTCATTTATTAACGCCAACATTTATTTTATTGCGCGTTAACGCATGTTGCTCACATGCTTTTGTTTTGAAAAGTATGTTACTGGCTGCTGCGGAACCAGAAAACAATTAGTGGAAAAACATGCAGTAAAGCTAAAACAGACATGGAGAATGGTAAAAATCCGTGAACTTTATAGTTCAGGTAGCAGCTCAGGTAGCAATATTAACAATTCTGTCTGAAAAAGAAAATTCTGGATTGCAAAAAAACGTTCGCGTCATTCCTCCATGTTACATCAGATCTGCTCCATGTGTTCACTGTCCTGCTGTCCTCTAGCTGGTTACTTCAGTGTGGCTCCATCTAGTGGCACAGATGTGTAATGACAACAGAAAGTCCAGTTCTCAATTATAAAACAAATTCTGTTCTGTGGCCCATTTTTTCATTTCGTATTTTTGATCCAAGTCTAAAATTGAAATATAAAAAATGTGTTAGATTAAAAAAAAAACAAAAATGTAATAAAATGTCAGTTTCATTTTCTTAAATTTTTGATTGACTACTGAAAATGGAAAGAATAAATGATATACGGATTGGTAAAGTTACTGAACTTTAACATGGACATTTTCATTTTAAAGTTCTCCCAGACAGAGGATTTGACAGAAACAAGGTTATTTGTAACAACTGACAAGTTGAACTCTGTTAAAAGTTTCTGCTGTTACCTCAGAAATTATCTGTTTTAATGTTCTGATTGTGCTGAGCCACAATCATTTTGTTGGATTTTGTTTGTAGACTTTAAATTTTTTTTTATGAAAACAGGATGACATTAATACCCTGGCAGTGGCAATAAGCTTTATTTTATTTTACATTTTTTAAGCTTTCTGTCGTGTTCGGGTCAAATCTGACCAATTTCCTACTTCCATCAATCATAAATATTGTGTTTTACATTTGATTGTCTCAGGGCCTTATGACATCCTCCACACTAGGCATTTGAACATATATAATTGCTGATCACCACTTTCATTGAATTTTGAGTAGTTTATTCAACTTTGTAACACCTGTGGTGTTCCCGGTCAAAAATGACCACCATAGGAAATGAATGGGTGACCCTAGATTGTGTTCATCCATCAGATGGTACACAACCACAAATATATTACCACATGCAAACAAACACATACCACTCTACATGAACCCTTTCAGACTGAACAAATAGGTGTCTCCTCTTCCCATCTCATTCCTGTGCTTATGTGCCCCCCCCCCCCCCCCCCCCCCCACCCACCCACACACACACACACACACATGAACTACAGCTTCCAAACTAAATGTATAACACTTGTTCCACATTTCAAAGTAAACAATTAGGTGTTAGTTATGGGAACATTGTGTTTCAAGAGGAGACTCTTTCTGGCAGAGCTTGGGAAAGCTTTAGTGACTCCTCTGATTCAACGGCGCCAGCACCTTCCCCGTGCACCAGCCTCTGCCAGTCTGGTGAGGAGTCTGCAGCCCCAGCCACTGCCCTGCTGCTCTCTCCCCCCCCAAAAACAGGGGCAGAAATGGAAGAGATGTGACCTCTGTGCCCCTAGAGACAATAAAACAACTCTTATATGTTTCAAATGTGATGCCTATGTTTGCAAGGCACACTACAATCTGATTGCAAAATGTCACTCCTGTACTCCCCCCTGTATTTTTTTGTATATTCACTGCAGTTATTCATGTAAACCACTAGTTTGAGACATTTTTTACAGCTTAAAAGGGAGTTAAATAAAATTTGGTGATGATCAGTGGTTTTTCTGTTTATGTAGGAGCAGTTAAAACAGGCTGGTCAAATTTGACCGGGAGCTCTAAAGTAAGGGGGGAGAAACGAACACGACACAAAGGTTAAGATGAGATTTACACTAAATGTGTGTTACTGACAAGTGCTGATGTTAAACATGTTTGAACTACAAATGTTATAACACTTTAGTTCATATGGCAGCAGAACATTTAAATAAAAGTGCATTTTACACTACTTTTGATTTCATTATTTGATTTTGCATATACAATGCGATTAATCGTGATTAATCAGGGAAATAATGCGATTAATCGTGATTAAAAATTTTAATCATTGCCCAGCCCTAGTAATTTTACATCAAACCAGATGCATATGTATATTATCATGACTATATTAAGGCCCGTTGATTCTGGCCCAAGAAAATTTGAGAGCTACCCCTGCTAAATGAGCAGACTGTCATCTTGGAATAATACTTCAAACAGGAAACACCAAACAGGACTTCTTGGCCCTGAAGAGGGTGGTCCGTTCAGCAGAGCGGACCATCAGAACCACCCTCCCAAACCTGCAGGACATTTATACTAAACGCTGCAGGACCAGGGCCCTGAAGCGGACACTATCTTTTTTCCCCTCTGCCATCAGGCCGGCGTCTCCGCTGCCTGAGAACCAGGACTGAGCGGATGAGGAAGAGCTTCTTCCCTCAGGCCATCCGCCTGCTTAACTGTGACCACTACTCACATTAAGCATAATATTGCACAGTTCCTCTGCTCTGCTTTATTTGGACTTCATAGTTTTTCTCATCTCCTGCATTGTGTGTTTATTTATTATTTATTACTTATTTAAACTTAATTCTTTTTTTTCTCCTGTTTCTTCTTAAAAGAAAGCGTTTGCCCTGTGGGTACAATAACAAATTTTACTGCGCAATGTACAAAGTATAATTGTGTATGTAACAAATAAAGATCTTGAATCTTGAATCTTCAAGATTCTCTGCCTACAGATGGTGCCAGAAACAGTTAATGACTTTCAAACAATGGCCCCTACCCCTCCCCCTCTCTTACAGCCGCTATTCACATTGTAATGTGACATTCTGAGGCTGAGAAGCCACAGAGAGAAGACTTTATTTACCAAAATATTCATGTAAAATCAGAAAATTGTCTTAAAAATCTAAAAAAAATACAGAACAATTCTTGTATCTTAAGCTACCTACCCTCATCGTATTTTTTGAATTTCATTAATATTTTCAATGGAAAAAAAACTTTTTATTCAGTTGCTCTAGCACAAATATACATAAAAATATTTGCAGAAATTCAGTACATGCCTCTAAAATTCTCAAAAAAATCATGAGTCATGCTTGCATATCCAGCAACATTACTACTAAATTTGGTGACTCTATTTGAAAAATTAGGTGCCATAAAAAATAAGTTACACTGCCAGAATTATGCCCATCGGTTACATTGGACATTTTGAAAAATATAGAGTGATTGACTTCTGAATTGACCATATGTTGCAGTGTATGAAATGTTTGGTTGAGGGAAAGGAACATGATCCTTCAGTCTTAGCTTCTTATGAGCAAGATGTGATTTTTTATGAATTTATTTCATTTGCGTGCGACAAAACCATCCACTTCCTGTTCTATGATGAATAGCGCTGGCACCATTGGACGTGCATACACGAAATTGTACATCATCCATCAGAACCCTTCTGACTTTAGTCTGACCGCTTCTCAGGCTGATACAATGAAGAGGAAGGCAGAAAATGGATATAATAAGACCAAAATCAAATTCCTATGACCAGATGGTGGCGCTATGGAGTTCATCCAAGATTGTCATATACACTTGTTCAGGGTGGAAGAATCATCAGACATATTGATTTTGGTGCAGATTGAACAATGCATGTGAAACTTATAACAACTTTTCCATTCGTGGCGAGACATCAAACTTCGCCGTACTATCACAGCCACGCCCTTTGATAAAAAGTTACAGTTTTCACTGTCAGTCATCTTCAATGTCTTTACTACTGATTTGAACTGGTTTGAGGTCTGTCGGCTAATCACACTCGAACCAGGGATGCCTAATGCAAAACTTGACATTTCCTGTTGCCAATAGGTGGCGCTACAACGTTTCCTAAATCTGATAGCTGCTATGTGATAAGGATCGGACTACGATCATACTCATCAGTTTTGGACCAGATTAAACACTTTATGGCCGAGTTACAGCCCATTTCTCTTTCATGGCGAGTCTTCGAAATGACATCAAACTTCGCCGCGTCACTACAGCCACGCCCTCTGGTAAAAAGTTATATGCTTCGCAAACTTTCTTCGGCCATGTGTCTAGATTAGAACAAAACAAGTTTGGAGTCAATCGGACCAAATCTCTGGGAGGAGTTCGTTAAAGTACGAGGCCTGGAAATGACCAAAACATTGGAATAACTGCATATTTCATTCAATATAGCGGACTTCCTGTGGGAGTTAGAGCAGGGGTCCATGAGACTTTTTTGTAGGTCTGAGGATGATACATCAGTCACACAAAGTTCATGTCTGTAGGTGGAAGCATATCGAGGGGCTCGTCGTTTTAAAAAAACAAGGTGGCGCTATTGAGCCACTTTTGTGTGCCCATGCGCAGCACCCATAAAATATGTAAATTTCGCAGACAATGAATACGTGTGCAAAATCTCGTGAGTTTTCGAGTATGTTAAGGCCCCCAAAAAGGCGATTCATTTCGGAGAAGAATAATAATAATAATAATAATAATAATAATAAACATTCGAAATACAATAGGGTCCTCGCACCCTCGGTGCTCGGGCCCTAATAATAATAATAATAATAAACATTCGAAATACAATAGGGTCCTCGCACCCTCGGTGCTCGGGCCCTAATAATAATAATAAACATTCGAAATACAATAGGGTCCTCGCACCCTCGGTGCTCGGGCCCTAAAAAAAGATATCCCCGTCACGGCTGAGGGATCTTTCCTTCCTTGAAGCAACCATGCAAAAAATATCTTTCACCTAAAACCTTCTGCAGGAATAAAGCATCTGCGGCTCAGAAGCCTCGGTTCCATTTTTATCCATCCATCCCGTCCATCCATCCTCTAAATGTTTATCTGGGTCAGTGCGCCGGCGGCAGCGCGGCTCTGAGACCATCAGTCACCTGGCAGACCATCCTTGACTTCCTCGACACCTTAGCAGTCACAAGAGTGAACATTTTGCAGACTGGAAGGCAACATGAGACGGGAGGATCAAACACAACAGTTACCTCACAACAATCTCAAGTCCCGCTCCTCATTTCACACATATGCAACAGCTGTGAGAGCGGTTTGGTGATCCGAGCGACACTCTGAACGGCTGAGAAAACATCATTTACTCTGATCGGATCAGCCAGTGGACTGTGAATAAAAGGATGACTCTGCAGGTGAAGGATCAGAAATGAAGACTGATCTGACCTTTTTACTCAAACCACCTTCAGTTCTGCACAAATGCTCTGTACCCAGGCAACACACGTGGTTGTATTTTATACTCCATTAAGGCACCAAGCACGTGCTGCATGTCTCTGGGTTGGTTTGATGATATCACATTACACTTTATCATTAAACCTTTCAAGCAGATAATCTATTATCCAGTCATTAAATCTAAACTAAATTTACAGACACAAACACCGCTACACTGAAACGAACAACAAATGGGGCTTTTGAGTGGAAATTAAAAAAGCGTATTTTGTCTCAGGCCCTTCTGGCTCTTGAAAATGATCCAAATTCCTTTCACAAACACTCGTCAAGGTTATGAATCTCTGATCCGCGAGCACTTGAAGCAGATGAGAATTTACAAATTCTCCAGCTGCCTCATTTTCTTTATTTCTTTGAGGGGAAACAGCCCTGCACTTAGTAATCAAATATAAATAGAGCTAAATTATGTTTTCATTTGCCGCTATCATTTCTAACATCTAACAGTGCCAGTTAATCTTTCAGTTCCTTCGAGGGCAGCTGGATCCTGCGTCAGGAGCGATCAGAGACCGGAATAAAATTTGAATGAACTTGTTAATTCAGGGTCTTCTATTATTTTGAATAGTTCACACTGGTTTCTCAGATGGCTGGGGTAAAATGTGGTTAAAAAGCAGAGGTAAAGCTTGCATACGTATGTCATAAATAGAGCTGAGCGATTTTATCGATTCTGCGATATATATTGATATTTTATTTTCCCCAGAGAGTATCGACTTTTCAGCCGCGGGTATCGATATTCTAAGCTTTTTTCAAAACCCCCGTGTCCCACCTTTAAAAGCTTGCAAGTAACATTTTGCACTGTTTAAATAAATGAAACTATTTTTCTCAACACATCTTTTATTCATTTAGTCCAGCATTTGCAAGCTGCCTGTCAGCCATATAATGTGTAATTGATGCTTTCAGTTCAGTTAATTCAAACAAAGTCATTGGAACACTCACAAGATGTCACCAAAATCACTTTGTTCCTTTAAAATCTTTCAGAAAATGATGTAAATGTATTGTAAGATGAATATCGATATATATCTTATCGTGAGTCCAGTATCGATATACAGTGATCCCTCGCCAATTCGCGCTTTAAGTTCCGCGGTTTTAGATATTTGCGGATTTTTCAGAAATATATAATATAAAAAAAATCAAGACAAAATTGCGGAAACATCACAGGATGTTGTGCGTGTTCTCTCACAGTGAAGAAATGTTGTGAGCCAGCCTGGCCCCTTTAAGAAGGTGGCCTTATGGGTAATGGTGTGACCTTATGGGTAATGTAGTGTGTGTGTCGTGGGACGGCAGAATGAAAACAGGGTTAGATGAAAAGTGTAGTGAGCATCAACAGCAGCCCAGCGTGTATAGATTTACATTCTCTGTTAACCGACAGGAGCCCAACAATACAACCTGTGTGATGTTACAAGTTCCTGCAGTGCCAGAATAAAGTGCTCGTTCCATGCAGAGAAAACCAGACTTTTTCTTTTGTTGTTGTTAGCGTGTTAGCCTCTAATTACGAGCCAAAAATAGCACAATACTAGCGGTTTCTTTACTACGGTTCAGAGACTAGAGGCTGTGAAGTAAACAGAAAGACCACAGTTAAGCCTTTGTCTTGTTTCGCTGCAGTGCATCGCTACTTTTTTGTGGTTTTTTGTGGTCTCCGGCTCCAGTCCCCTGATTTTGATTTTTGTGGTGGGGCGCCGGTCCCCATTAACTGCGAAAAATAAGGGATCACTGGATATCGTATCGTGAGCCAAATATCGTGTATCGTATCGTGAGATTAGTGTATCGCTACAGCCCTAGTCATAAAATAAACACTATATGTTATTACTTTTCAGCCTCATTGAACTGAGCCCATTTCTGTATCAAACTGACTTCAGGTCCGCCACAGAGTAGACGCTCGGTCCTCCCCTACGGGGACCGACCCCGTCCTCCTGCAGGGGACTGACCCCGTCCTCCTACAGGGGACTGACCCCGTCCTCCTGCAGGGGACCGACCCCGTCCTCCTGCAGGGTGCCTCAGGTTTGGATTTCAGGTTTGAAGGTGCTGACCTTCATCCTGACCGCCACACACCCAGCTGGGACCCACCGCTGCGGACAAGCCCACAGATCACGGTCCAGCGGAGCTGAAGGGGCACCACATCCGTCTGAACACATCACTATTCAACTTTCGTGTTGTTGATTTTTTTTTTTCTTGAGTGTGTTTTTTTGTGCTTCTCTGTATATGTTGCTTTGGACCAGATCAGCAGGAGGCATTAGGAGCCATGAAGGTAAAGGAAGCACCTCCATTCATCTTTGCGAGTTACCGCGCTGCCAGCGAGCGCCGATAGGCATCTGGATCCTGCTGCTAGCAAAGGAGAAAGGCAAAGTGGGGGAAATAAATACCTGATCATATCTGGCGAGGAGAGGAATCCTGTGACACAACAGCCCTCATGTGCCGACGCCGAGATCAGGGCCAGAGATACGCGACAGTGGGAGGACTGGAACGGACCGAAGTAAAACAGAAACACGGCAGCTCGTCTTGCCACGCAGAAATAGTGGCAAAATAAAATAGAATTATTTGAAATGAGAGCAGGAGGACTGTTTGATCCGACAGGCTATTAGAGATAATCACCGTAAACCAGTGGTCTCCAACTCCAGTCCTCAAGATCCCCAACCCTGCATGTCTTAGATGTTTCCCTGCTTCAGCACTCATGATTCACGTGAATGAGTCATGAACACACTTGTGCAGACCCGGGTGACGGGCTGATGATGATCCATTCATTTGAATCAGGTGTGCTGAGGCAGGGAAACATCTAAAACATGCAGGGTTGGGGCTCTCGAGGACTGGAGTTGGAGACCCCTGCCCTAAATGGTCCATCTTTTAATCTCTTATATTCACACTGTACAGAACAATACCTTTTTCCTTACAAAACACTCCAGTCAGTGCATCAGTGGGAACGTGGGGTTCAGCATCTTGTGCACGGAAACCTCAGCGTATGTTCATCTGATTACAGGAACATCCTTGAAACTAGGGGTGTGAATAAAAATATCGATTTGGCGATATATCGTTATTTTCGAATGCCAAATATAATATCGATTTTTCAGCTCCTAATATCGATTTTTTTTACAATGCTGTCAGTATATTGTATTTTGTGCAAAAACACAATAAATAGGTTGTTTTGAAGCAAATGGTTTTGACTCAGTTTGTCCTCTGAATGATCAATATCATCTGATGAACATATACAGCAACTTGATTTTTCATCTTTACTTTTAATTTTGATATTAACTGGGTAGAACATTGCAATATATTGTGATATCGCGATAATATCGTATCATGACCCAAGTATCATGATACATACCTTATTGAGAGGTCCTTGCCAATACTCACCCCTACTTGAAACCTCTTCTGAATTTAGATTTACTGGGATCGTTTCAGATTTTTGTTCAAAAGGCTTCCAAGCAACGAAGCAGGACAGTCACAAACCATGAATCTGCCTCCACCGTGCTTCACAGCAGAGCTGGGGTTGTGCTGGAATTTACTTTTAAAATGCAAATGTTTTGACAAAACCACCAGTGCAGCGTTTGCATCACTTCAGATGTTGTATTGGCCTTCAGTTTTTGTGTTTAATGAGTCTCCCAAAGTGTTTCTCACCAACTGATGTGTCCTTAGAACAGCCAGAAACAGTCAGAAAAGATCCTCTCTAAGCTTTTATTTACAGGCAGGAGCACCTTAACAATCCATCCCTCCTATCTAACTGTATCATTTGACTCCACATAGCTTTTGGAGAATTGGTAGTACAGATATTTACTAAGCTTTCTACTCACTCTTCATTTCCAGCGATTGTCAACAACTACTTCAGTCAACGTTCGAAGCAGTCGGAAGTGATGCAACGTGGGAGTGCAAGGACACTGTGGAGCACTGGTTGAAAGGAGAATCTCTACAAGACATGCAGGATCTAAAACTTCTATAAAGAAAAGCTAATTTACCAGCACCAGGTATTGGTTCTGTTTAGGGATGCATGATAACTGTTTTTTAAAACCGATAACGTTCAGCTCCTAAAGGCCGATACCAATAACCGATAACACAAACATATACCTAAGATCATTACATCAATACTATGAACAAAATCAAAAACAGTTTTGACTCTTTAAATGAACAGATATTTATTTTTTCCAATAAAAAGCTACTGGAAGCCTCTCAAACATTTTCATAAAGCTATCAAACAAACCTATTTGATATCTCACATTAACTTAAATAAGGTTCATTACTGACTGATATAAAAAAATAAAGGCTCCTTGAACTGATGGAAATACATGCATCAGAATTACTAACTGATAAAATGCATTCCTGAATGACAATAAAAAATAATGCACAGGTCATAATGTACTGACACAAGTTAGACTTGTCTGTGTGAATAAACCTCTTCATAGTAACAAAAAATTATGTTTAAAGGATTTTGGCATTCAAATGAATGCCTTTAATTAAAGTAAATGAGGTTCAGTAGTTTTTTTTTTTCAATCTCATGGAAGCTTTAGATGAGAGAGATGATGGCGAGGAGCAGAGAGGAGAGGAGAGGAGAGGAGAGGTGAGCGGAGGGTTGTTCCTGACTTGCTCACGTTAGCTCATCTTAGCTCATGTTACCTCATGTTAGCTCACGTTAGCTCACGTTAGCGTGATTTCAAAACTCCATGGAAGTGATGGTTATGTTTCAGGTGGCTGATCGGGTTTGACGTATTAAAGCTTGTGCTATTTTTTCTCTCCTTCGCTTGGAGCATTTGTCACAAATAACCAGCGAACTATCTTCCTCTGAAACTTTAACGAAGTTCCATATAATCGCTGTCATGTTTGTTTGTTTTCATCAGCCCACTGTGCCGCAATGCTGCATTCAAGGTGTAACGTAAATTCCTCCGTTCCCTCGTTTGCCAGTCATTCTTTTGGCCTTACCTATGTTTAACTATTTTTTATGTGTAACATGTGGGAGAATACTGCGAATATCAATTCAAGTCAGCAACTACCAAAATTATGACCGAGTTAAAGAGTTGTTTTCTGGCATGAGGGGGTATTCTTGATTTTCCTTACTGAGTAATCCTTTTTCTGATTATGCCGACGTCACTCGTACATAACATTCACTGCCGGTCATTTAAGGCTCAGAGGGTGCGAGACACTGCTGTGTTGACAAAAATATATATGTTATCGGGGCTATTCGTCATGATATCGGACTTATCGGGATGACGTCATAATTTCCTGTTATCGGCCCGATAGTTATTGGGTCGATAATTATCGTGCATCCCTAGTTCTGTTCTAAGGAAATATCGTCCTGCAGAAGTGACAGTTTGAAAATCCACGCCGTGGGTCAGTCCAGGAAGCACAAACTGTTCTCAGCTCAGCTGCGGCTGAAGGACGATCGCGGTGATTTGCCGTATGATATAACAAATGTCACCCTGCAAATGTCAGCATACGTGACGTCCGGCATCAGCAGCTACCGAAGAACCCCGCTGGGACGCAGAGAGTCTGCTGGACTCGTCTGCCGAGCTCTGGCGCAGATCAGGCTCTGCACAGCGAGCCAAAGAGGTTCGCTCGTCTTTACCCCACTTGGCAGGAAAATAGCGGCGAACCCCCTGACACGTTCACCTCCAAGGCGAAAGGAGGCACTTTCAGAGCCAGTGGGTCAATTGTCGCCTCAGTTTCAACTATTTCCAAACCTTTTACTTTCTGTGAAGCTTTATTCTCTCTCAGTGACAGTCCTGGCGGTGTCAAGGGCTGAGAGGAGTCAGAGGAAGATGAGTGAGGAGAGGAGGAAGAGGAGGAACAGCCGGTCTTTCCTCCCGTGGAGATCTGGCAGCTCATGAGAGAAGGGACACTGCTGATTGATCCTCAGATAGAAATGTCCAGCTGATGTCAGACCTTTGATTCCTCCGTTGTCCACTTATTTTTCTCTCATCCATCATTCTAACCTCTTTGTGAAATATGAAGGTTTCTCCAACACTGTCAGGTTTTTCGGACACAGATTTGATCTTTCATAAACTTCAGAAGAGCCCGTGCAGCCGTTAAACAAACTTCAGTAAAACAGCAGATTATACAAAACTAATCAGAAAACCTAATTATGACGCCCGTTAAACAAAAGTGAACATACAAGGTCAGTTCAAAGCCGCATCGAGCCTCCGTCCACAAGCTGAAAACTGCCGGGAAGTTTGTTTTTTTTCTTTTCTTTTCACATCAAAAGCTTTTGTAAAATTGTCAGAGCCTTCCACAACAATGCTCTCCAATTTTCAGCTCCCAATAGTCACCAAGTTTTTGTTCTTGAACATCTTTTCAGAGACGGCTTTCAGCTTGGGGACAGGAAATGAAGGCTGCAAAGAGAGCACGTGCGTGCGTTGTCGAGCGCTTAAACTGCCTGAACAGCAGTGGAGTTTTTTTTTGTTTCTTTTTTTTAAAACTTTTTTCCAGCTAAGCCTTGTGTTGTTTTTTAAGAGAGGGGGAGGAGTAACCCAAAAGTGTGAAAGGGAAAATCACCCTGACCTGATTCTGTCAGGCAGCACAAGGAGGCCACGGCAGGTTTAGACTTCAAACCCAGACGGCTTATTATGTATTCAATTATCAACACAAAATGAACAGGCGTCAACACCTGTAGCTGCGTCCACCTGCAGCTGCGTCCACCTGCAGCTGCATCCACCTGTAGCTGCATCCACCTGTAGCTGCATCCACCTGTAGCTGCATCCACCTGTAGCTGCATCCCCCTGCAGCTGCATCCACCTGCAGCTGCATCCACCTGCAGCTGCATCCACCTGCAGCTGCATCCACCTGCAGCTGCATCCACCTGAAGCTGCATCCACCTGCAGCTGCATCCTCCTGCAGCTTCATCCACCTGTAGCTGCATCCACCTGCAGCTGCATCCACCTGCAGCTGCATCCACCTGCAGCTGCATCCACCTGCAGCTGCATCCACCTGCAGCTGCATCCACCTACAAGGCCTCTAACAGGCTCACAGAGCAGCGGGCCGGTGAATTAGCTACGACCTGCACATAAACAGAAACTTAATCAGTTTGATGGACTGGTCATATCTGTATTTTTTTATTGACGCCATTGATCTAAGGCAGGGGTGTCAGACTCATCTTCACTGAGGGCCACATCAGCATCATGGTCGCCCTTGAAGGGCCAGATTGACAGCATGAATGTAAAAAAAAATGCAATGTAAATCAAAATAAATTAAACTACACCTTATTATATTGTTAAATAACAGTTTCTGTTTTTATTATGTATTCAAGTTTCAAATGTTTAACTCATTATTATATTAAACTCAGGGTTTGTGGTTGTTGGTTTCAG
Source organism: Hirundichthys speculiger (assembly GCA_018398805.1). Classification (NCBI taxonomy): domain Eukaryota; kingdom Metazoa; phylum Chordata; class Actinopteri; order Beloniformes; family Exocoetidae; genus Hirundichthys; species Hirundichthys speculiger. The sequence goes on from JAGFBZ010002099.1 coordinate 23,991, forward strand.
AAGCAGAAGCGGATATTTGTTTTTCTTGCAGGCTAAATTTAGCATACTTAGCTCCGTGTTTGCTGTCAAAATGCTGACGTAGACTAAACTCTTTCACGACTCAAACCGCCTTATAACACAAAAGACATTCTGTTATTTCATCTTGAGATTTCCCATCGTTCATGAAACTGTCTTCCTTGTGCATCAATTTTTCTTTTCTTGGACATGTTGAGGTTAGTTTGTAAAGGTTTTTCTTAAGTCCATCAGTTCTGGAAATCGTCTTGCTCATAGCTACCGTTATCTTTGTGGGTAAAGACAAAATGCATGATGGGAGACGTAGTTTATTGTCAATATGCGCTTTAAAGCGGCGTAAGCTTATTTTAAGTCTTAAAATATTGGTTTAAAATTTAATCCAATAATGCACAAGCTCTCGAGGGCCACATAAAATGACATGACGGGCCACGTTTGGCCCGCGGGCCTTGTGTTTGACACATGTGATCTAAGGTCTATTAAAAAAAAACCACAAAAGTTATTGATGCATGCTTTTACTGGAAACAAAGTTTCCTCAACTCTGGTATACAAGAGTGTGAGCCAATCAGAGGCAGAGAGAGGTGGACGTGGAAGGGTTGGTGTCCTGCAAGTCTTAGATGTTTCCCTGCTTCAGCACACCTGATTCAAATGAACGAGTCGTTAACGGTCTTGTGCAGACCTGGATTACAAGCTGATGGAGATCCATTCATTAGTGTTGGAGCCAAAATACATCTTTTGTTTTGCCTTCTGTGTCCAGAAGATGGAGCTCTGCTTTTTGTTTGTGTGTCTGCTATTGCGTCATGCCATTGGTTGTCACAAGATTTAAGCATTTAAGGTGAGCATCAAGGAGGAGAGAGCAAACAGTTTTCGACCATGAAGACATGTTTTGGGGTTTTGTTATCCCTGGTTTGAATTTTTGAGTATGATTGAATATTATGCAGTGGAACTGCAAATCAGAAAGAGAAAATGGGGCTGGATAGGCTATACCCTGCGTAAGCCGGCAAGTAATATGACACGCCAGGCCCTCATGTGGAACCCCCAGGGTAAAAGAAAGAGAGGCAGACCAAGGAATAGCTGGAGGAGAGACCTAGAGAAGGAAATGAGGGAGGCAGGATGGGATTGGACCGAGATAAGGAGGAGAGCCCAGAACCGGTTACGCTGGAGGAAACTGATCGATGGCCTATGCTCCGCAGGGGGCGAAGGGCCTAAGTAAGTAAGATTATTATTTTGGAATGATATGCAATAATTGGATTGGCATATCCAAATATAAGGAAAACTCTGGACATTGAATTTTTTGCTACAAACACGCACGCGTTAAAACTACACAAAGGCCGGTTGCTCCCACCTGTAGAGCTACAGGTAGGCTCTACAATTAGAATCAATTGTGTTGTGGCAGGAAAACATCTAAGGGCCTGATTTACTAAGATCCTGAATAAAGAGTACTAAATTGCGTGTGCACTGAAAAAGTTTGCGCGTGCTGTTGTTGTGTGTTTTGCGGGTGATCAACTAAGAATGCTCGCGCAATTGATAACGGGTGCAAACCGCAGTATTTAAATGAGGTGTTGCGGTGTCTTACGGTTTGCGCCATGGAGAGTCTGGATGGAAAGCAGGATAGACGCAAGCGCAAAATGAAATTTGACGAGTTGGAGTTAGAGATATTAGTGGAAGAGGCAAATAAACACATTCATGAACTAAAGCAAAGAAATTTAAACATTACCAAAAGAAACGCAATATGGGAGAAAATCTGCGATAGAATAAATACAGTTGGTAAGACAAAAAGAACAGCAGATGAGGTTAAAAGAAGTGGGTGGCAAGATATAAGGCGAAGAACTAAAGAAAAAAGTGGCCTTTAACAAGACAGGTGGAGGGCCTGCGGAAGAGATGCCTCTAACCAGCAGGTGCAGCTCACCTTCTGGAGCCAACTGCAGAACAAGGTAGGCGCACAATAAGAAACACTTTTTTCTCCATGAAAACACGTGATTTATTTATTATCACAAATAAAAAAATGAATATGCTTCCCAGTGTTTCCACTAGAAAAAATTGGCACCGGACAATGTGACCGGCAGGTTTCCAATTTACCGACAAATGTTTGAAATTCCGCTCACATAGGCTATATGAATTTATTGAGGTTAAAAAATAAATCATATGCAGTAGTACGATATCAATGCAAGTCATTTAATAGTGTTTTTTATTAAAAAAACAGGCTATTTCAAATAAAATAAGTCCCGTCAATGACTCACGAGCGTAACTTAAAAAAAATAAATATTGCAGAACCTTGCGCTCTTCTGACTCCGCTGCGCTGTTTTAATGCGGTTCTGCAGAGGGAAACCTCTCTCTGCTGGCACACTGGAGACAGGGATCAGCAGGCTATCTGGGCCAGTTGAGCCCACTCGGGGTAGATTTCACTTAAATCCCCGATGAGAACTTCACAGGCCGTTGAGAAGTTCAAGCCTCCATAACCGCGGAGCGCTGTCATTACGGAGATGCGTCTCTGCGCGCAGCTGTGGCATCAGTGAGTGGAGCTGTGGCTGGAGCCGACTCGTCCTCACACGCTACTCATTCGTAAAAAAAGTATATGTTTTTTCATAAAATCCATCCATCCATCCATCCATCCATTAGCTTCCGCTTATCCGAAGTCGGGTCGCTGGGGCAGCAGCTTCAGAGGTCCAGATCCCCCGGCCGCTTCCACCAGCTCCTCTGGGAGAATCCCGAGGCGTTTTCATAAAATGATGTGGAAATAACCCATTTTATTACAACTGAAATTGTGCTTGGGAGGAGTATTTTCACCGGACATTTTGACCGGAGAGATTATAAAATCCCGGACTTCCGCATATTTTACCAGACAAAGTCCAGCAATTACCAGACAACGGAAACCCCGGTGCCTCCTGTGGCAACCTTTTGCTGAATAATACTCGATTTAACATTCAAATAAAATATTTCTCCTTTTGCATGTGCAAACAAATTTACACGAGTCCGAAAGACTCTCTCTCTGCGTATTCTTTGATTTTGGCGATGTCCGTGCCTCCTTGCCACAATAACAGCAGCCATCGGTGCGTAATGCTGGACAGAATAGCACCTTCCTTTCGAACGTACTAAATACAGACGCAATCACAATCCCCGCAATTACTTTCAGGGTTGGTAAATCTCATTGCGTGTGGTAAATGGACCTATTTGCATTTTCCCCTCCCAGTATTTTGCGCTTTCTGGCAGGTACGCCCCATATTGATTATTCATCAGGGCAAAGTACTAAATGAACAGCGTGTGCTATTTTGCTCATTTGAGAGGCGCAGTCCTCTTTGCACGCTGTTAGTAAATCAGCTTGCGCATTGGTTTGCGGGTGATGTCAAGTTTGCACACGTTTTTACGCACGCAAACCTTTAGTAAATCAGGCCCTAAGACGTGCAGGACAGTGGCCCCCCAGGACTGGGACTGTCCAGCCCTGTGTTAGACGAATGCCGAGGGAGTGAAAAAGAACCGTTGGTGGGACTCTGACAGGGTCACAGTGTCTCTGCCAGCAGTCCAGATCCTGAGTGTCATGAAGCGGAGAATCAGATTACAGCTGAAATGTTGCTCTCACCAAGAATAGACAATCCTATTAACCTGATAGATCAGAGCCACATCTGGACAGATGTAGGGTCTGAAAACGATCCATAAAGCCTTTCCATCCGCCAACGGTTGCGTCTCAAACTGTCTCTGCACGCAGTTGCCACAACCAATAAGAGCAACGGGCAAGATGGCGATGGAAACGAGTTTACAGGAGAGCAGCAATGCCAACTCAGCGACTCTGCTGCTCAGTTAAGTGAAGATTCAGACCTTTTGGGCTCGATCTTACGCCAAACCTCCTAAAGCCGCTATTAAGGGATAGCGGGTATAGTGGAGGGGCGTTCCCCCACAAAGAACGCAATCTTCCACCTCCCAAACCCGCGATCTTACCTGCGCTACCCGCTATATTTATACATAGGAGTGGTTAGGGCGTTCCACCTGTTTAACCAATCAGTGCGTCAGTAGCCATTGCCTTTAAGAGCAGGTTGCGCTACCTGCTATTAGCAATCTTCCGCTTCCCTAAAGCTGCTACCTGCAAACCGCTATGGAGCGTTTTCATCCAGATCGGAGCAGCTCTCATGTGCAGCTCGTCTAGGACTCTGCTGTAGAGCTTCCTCCTCTTCCTTCCTCCTCCTCCTCTGCACGGATTTATACATAACTAGCTCCAACTCATGTGGAGCAAATGATTTGATCTTTTTTTTTTTTTTTGTATTCCAAGAAGTTTCAACAACTGCTCAGAAAAAAAAAGAGCCGGTGAGCTTCGAGGAAAGCATTTCTTTACTAGAACAGACCTCCGCCAAGCACAACAGTTCCCCCATATAGTGATTTACAGATTGCGATAAAATCTGCCTTCTGGATCAGATCCGGATCAGCCTTTGAAATTTGATAGAGGTTCCCATTGTCAATCCCTGAGTGAAATGTCATGAGATTTGGGCAATAATTAATGGAGATATTGAGAAACAAAATTTCCGGCCCCATTCACCGCAATGTTATCGAAAATTTGAAAGTGATCCAGAATCCAGGATTTCTTCCGGATCACAGGCAAAATGAAATCAGTTCTTCCTTTTCACATTTCTGACAACTCCTGAAAATTTCATCAAAATCCATCCATTATTTTTGAGTTATCTTGAACACAGTTAGACAGACAGATAAACGCCGGTAAAACCTTAACCTCCTTGGCGGAGGTAAAAATATTTTTACACAGACAATTCCTATCGGCTACCTGAAAGTCCCAGATAGTTGGTGCGCTCCCAGTAAACACGCTCAGGCAGAGCCGCGAGGCCCTCCTCTTGCGGAAAGCGCAAATGACACGCCCATTGCCACGCCTACAATGTGAATAAGGGAGTGGGCAAAGCGGATAGTGGCTTTAGGGAAGCGGAAGACTGCATTAGCGGTTAGCGGAGGTTCCTAGATCCGCAATTTGCCGGTAGCGGCTAGCGGGAGGTGTACGATCTGGCCCTTTGTGACAAACGACAAATCCAGCAACTGCTCTAGATTTACTGTAGGCTTTGATGTGAAAGCATGTATTGTTACTCTGCAGTGAGCTCTCACAGACGGCCCGGTCCACAGCAGACAGATGTCTGAAGGAGATGTTCATTCCTCCAGTCCAGACTACAAATCGTGCATGCGCCAAGCCGCTGCAGGCTGATCCAGGGTGGGATGCAAATGTAAGATTTTCTTTGTCTAAAATAAACCACTGCATTTGACTGGCGCAGCTTCAGTAACTGACTCACCTCGTCCTCTGCACCTGAGCCTCTATGTGACTTCAGTTGAACAACTAGTTGTCCAGCTCATCATGTCTCAGTCTACTGTACACTGAAATGTACAGGAAGGAATCAAACCCTGAATTTAAAGGCTGGTAGAAGCCGTTTATTGAAACTGATTCAAGAGTCGACTACTTGTATTGAAAGGATGACTTTCAATACAAGTGCTGCAGCGCTGCAGCTCTGTCATTGTGTGCTAGCTGACGGGATGAAAATCATTGATTTGCACTCTTGTCTTTTAAATAAGGGTTCAAACCAGTTAACAACTTTCCAAATTAAGTTTGTGCTGCGTTCAGAAAAGCAAACGAGGCTCGAGTATTTTATAAAACATTTATTCAGTTATTTATCGACCGCCTCGCTCACTCAAACCGTCACAGTCTGCATGAATTTATTCATCTAAATTAATGGACTCTGTTGTTTTCTCAGTGTGATACAACCTTCCAAACGAGTGTGCGTTGCACATCTCAACAGAGCCTGTGTGGGCACCCCTGATACAGACGAGGCCTTTTCTCATTTATCATGGCTAGGGTTAGGGTTAGGGGTTAGGGTTAGGTCAAAAACGCAGTTCTCACGAAGGAGAACTCCGGAAGCACGGGCTCTCGGGGACAATGTCAAGAAAAAAAAAAAATAGAATAAAAAATATTTAAAAGTGGATACCATGCATGTCAGGCCAAGGGGCAGAGGCGCCGCTGGGATATATATTTACTAAAAAATTCCCATGACCAAGGGCCCCAAAATCCATAACACCAGGGTGGTGGAGTGGGGTTTCGAGTAAATGGTAAATAAATTAAATGTCATTATGATATTAGTTTCCCACCCACTGAATCAATTTAAAATTAATATATATAATTATAAATAAATCTCACAAATAAGTGCTAAAAGATAAATAAGTGCTATTAATAATAATAATAATAATAATAATAATAATAATAATAAGAAGAAGAAGAAGAAGAAGAAGAAGAAGAAAAATACAAAAACATGCAGAAAATGTAAAACCATTCATTTAAAAATACAAAATGACATACAAGAACAACATTCATAGATCCAGTTGGGGAAAAAAAGATCCACGTATCTGTAAGAAAGAAACTTTAAAATGATTAAAATCGTAAACCCCATCCAGACTAATGATAAAAATCAATAAATACTCCCTGGTAAAATGGATCTTACTTTTCATGGAGGAAGTCCCATCCAGTCACTGTATTAAGTGCTATAGATAAAACTTTAAAACGATACAAGTAATGCATCCCCTGTTGATTAAAAAATCAAGACACAACATGCATAAAACTTAAACATAATTAAAATAAAAACATAATCAATTTAAGACCAGGTCATATAAAAGTTTGAGGGGATGCATTAACTTGATCCTATTTAATATACAATAAATATGTAAATAAATAAATAACTAATTAAATAAATAAAACCGTTAAACTGAAAAACAGTGACTAGATGGGTGCTTCTAAAGGCTCATGATAGTTTAGTGGGGGGCCCCCGGAAACAGGGAGGGTACATTCCTAATGAATGAATAAAACTATTTTATGTTAAGAGGAGGTGAATCCATCAACCACACTTTTCATTCAGGCCCGTAGGGTCCATAGTTTGTAGCAGATGGATCCACCTCTTTTCCACCGCTCGCCTCCGCCCCGTGGTCCAACCAGCATTACTCTCCAGGCCCATGCTAAAAACATTGTGTTGGCCATGGAGTTTAAAATGTTTATAAAGGACACTACTGCCACTCCCATTATTCATAATATTTAAATGTTGTTTAATCCTGTCTTCTATTGTATTTCTAGTCTCCCCCACATACAACCTATGGCAGGCCCCACACCTAATAGCATATATTGCATTTTTAGTTTCTGGTTTCAAGGCCTGCCACAGGTTTGTGCCTTTTTGCGCGTATGGATTAAAAATGTGGGGAAGAGAGATAAAACCAATTGCCCCGTTGGACCACCGTCCACCCCCCGTCCTGCATGGACATGTTTTATCCTTTTTGTAAAAAATTAAATTAAATTAAATTATTTTTTAAATAAATAAAATGAAATAAAAAAATTAAATGAATTTGTTTTTAATCTGAAATTAAAGAAAGAAGTGTGCCACAGCAACGTTTCGACCTAAAAAGGTCTTCTTCAGGCCTGGCACATCCTAAATTATATTAAAAAAAAATGGCTTGGTCTTCAGGTTTGAGTTCCAACAAGTTTCCTGGCTTGAACAAGAATGAATGAACTAGAATATCACAGTCCTATTTATACCTGCCCCTCTGTGGCTTTTAAAACTGAATGATTTTACGCAATTCTAATTTTGCGCTTCCAATCGCCTTTAATAAAATTTAGAAAATATCTTATCTTATAGAACAGGTAATCTTTTAACTAAAATTATGACATTTCAAATCTAGAATCTACTATATGTGCTTTTCATAGATATGTTTCCATTTAATTTTAATCGATGAATTTACATGCCCAAAAAGCTTTTTTAGACCCAGGCTAGGGGGTTAAGATCAGGGACTGGGGTTGGGAATTGGATTGGGGTTAGGTGGGGTTAGGGTTAGGGTTAGGGTCGGGGGAGTTAGGGTTAGTGGGTTAATCGTCACAGTCGGTATGCATTTATTCATCTAAATTAATGGACTCTGTTGTTTTCTCAGTATGATACAACCTTCCAAACGAGTGTGCGTTGCACATCTCAAAAGAGCCTGTGTGGGCGCCGCTGATACAGACGAGGCCTTTTCTCATTCATCATGGCTGCGCTGCTCTGACCTGAACAGCAAACGGCTGTAAAATGTACAAAGCGTTGGCCGACTGCTGACACTCACGGAGAGAGCACCGAATCTGCTGATTAAAAATGTTAATTGCTAGCTTGAAGGGCTTCCCTTTGTTGCCTTCTTTATCTCCTTCTGCACATGCAGCACGGACCCACGGCTCTGGAGAGCTCGCAAACACTCAACCGAGCAAAGCAGCGGAGTCAGAGTGAAGTCCGCTGCCCAAAGACGTATATAAAAACATCACAGTAAGTCATGGAGGCGGTGAAATTCACACACGGAGTGTATATTCTGCCTTTAACCTCACCTTGCTCCGGCGGCGGTATAATTCAGCATTGGAGCACTTTGCTGACCTTTTTAAAAATAACTTCTCTGCGGTTTATGTTGAGGCTCATAAGGATGGATGATGATTGTAACCTGCTTGTTTTCTGCGGCTCCACAAGTCAGCAGTTTGGTGTAAGTGGCAATACGGCGAATGTCAAATATAAATTGCCCGGCTGCAGAACTTTAACGTCACGTGACGGCGGAGACGACGAGGCTCGGCGTGATCTATGGGCGGCCATTACTGAGCGATCAGCGGAGTCCCGCTGCGGGCGCTTTTTCTCGTTTGCTTTCTGCCCTCTCTTGTCAAATTGAGTGCGTGGTAGAAATAAATATTAATAGTGTTCCCATCCGACTATTTGTCTTCTTTTATATATCGTTACCCACATTTGTGAGACGTGAGGTTTTCATCGAAGCCCGAACCCGACTCCGTTCGGGAGTCTGATCAATACTCCACAGCGGAGTCTGCGTACGCTCGCGTCCACTCACCTGAAATATCGAACCACAGCAGCGGCCGATGCGTCTCCGTCATGATGATGCCCACCATGTGAGTCACGGGCTCCGTTTCCATGACAGCAAAGGTGAAGTGAGGCTCCTCGAAGGTAATTGGTTCGGTGGAGGGTGGCGGCTTGTTGACCCACTCGATGTCGAGTCGAGACGTGGACGAGTGCGATGGGCTGCCTTGGTCTGTGGCTTTGATCTGGAAATCAACAGGAAAGTTAAGATGTTAAAGAAGGTTTGTTTTTTCCTTAGATAACTCTGGGCATCATCTGGCTCTTCCTTCCCAAACAGCAAAAAAAAAGGACTAGTTTATATGACGGAGTTTTAGGGCCCCACTAAGGAAAAAAATGTGGACAATGATTTTTTTTCCCCTTCCTAACTTAGAGAATAAAGTCAAAATGTCGAGAATGAAGTTGAAATGTCGAAAATAAAATCGAAATGCAGTTTCCACAATAAAGTTGTCTCACAGATTTATTCAAACCAGCTTTACTCTACAACATAATGTCTGTGTCTAAGTGCTTTTATCACATAGACACAGATTCTGGAATTCTGGAAACTTTATTCTCTACTTTATTCTCAACATTTCGACTTTATTCTCGACATTTCAACTTTATTCTCTACTTTATTCTCAACATAACGACTTTATTTTCAACATTTCTACTTTATTCTCAACATTTCGACTTTATTCTCAACATACCGACTTTATTCTCGACATTTCAACTTTATTCTCAACATTTCGACTTTATTCTCGACATTTCAACTTTATTCTCTACTTTATTCTCAACATAACGACTTTATTTTCAACATTTCTACTTTATTCTCAACATTTCGACTTTATTCTCAACATACCGACTTTATTCTCGACATTTCAACTTTATTTTCAACATTTCTACTTTATTCTCAACATTTCGACTTTATTCTCAACATACCGACTTTATTCTCAACATTTCAACTTTATTCTCAACATTTCGACTTTATTCTCGACGTTTCAACTTTATTCTCAACATTTCGACTTTATTCTCAACATTTCGACTTTATTCTCAACATTTCGACTTTATTCCCGACATTTCAACTTTATTCTCTACTTTATTCTCAACATTTCAACTTTATTCTCAACATACCGACTTTATTCTCGACATTTCTACTTTATTCTCAACATTTCAACTTTATTCTCGAAGTGAGGAATGAAAAAAAAAAATCATTGTCCACAATTTTTTTTCTCAGTGTGGCCCTAATACTCCGTCGTAAGTTTAAAGGGGACCTATAAGGTTGGACATATTTGAAAGTCAATACAAACTGAATTGGTCACTTTGTCCAAGTCCGTCTGTTGAACAGCTGATGTACGACAGTGTGATAGGACATCTTTATCTGAGGTTATAGTTACCTAATTTTAAGAGCTGAAGAGGATGAGATGTGTTTTTTTTTTCTTTTTACAATTTACAGTCTATAAAAAAAGAAGCCACATTATCTGATCTTTCAGTCACTGGAAGGTTGGCGGTTCGATCCCGGCTTCAACTGTCCACATGCCAAAGTGTCCTTGGGCAAGACACTGAACCCTAACTTGCCCCCAGTGGGTCTGGCAGAACCTTACATGGTAGCAGCCGCCCGCTGGTGTATGTATAAGGGTGAATGAGAGGCCATTGTAAAGTGCTTTGGGGGCACCTTGATGGTGTCTGCGCTATATAAGTGCAGCTCATTTACCATTATTGAAGCAGCAGGTTTACGTAAGCAAAGACAAGAGGCTGACAAACCTCTCAGCTTCAGCCTGATGGCAGATGAAGCTGCTAAACACATCAGGACTTCCCTCTTTACCATCTGACTTTCTCCTCAAACCAGCTGTTACAGCTGTCAAGATCTAATCATCGTCTGCTGGTGTGCTCCTGATTCCTCATCACCCTGAGAGAACCCATCTAATGATGATGATAAAACAGTTCATTGTTGCCACAAGGAAGTGTTTTTGTTTTTTGTTTTTTTTGTTGTTGTTTTTATTCTAAGATGATAATTAACTTTTACTTGAGCATAATTTCATCCATGGTCTTTTGCTGTATCTACTTAAATTCAGTCCCATCAATTTGATGAAAAGAGCAAACTAAGAAACCCACATAGATAAATCAATACGCCACTGAAAATAGTTCCTAACAAATTCAGTGTGACATGAAACCTCATTAATATATAGTATACGCTAATTATATTAGATGTTCTGGGATTTTCTGCCATTTAGAAGCTATAACTCTCTTTTTTTCTAATTTCTTTCTAAATAGTTGGTATCAGTAGGACCTAGAAACAGTCTAAGACAGTGATTCCCAAAGTGTGGGCCGCGGCCCTCTGGTGGGCCGTTGCAGTACTGCAGGTGGGCCATGAGTGGTCTTTAAATTAAATATGTTTTTAATTACTGTAAAATATTAACGACATGATTTAAAGACATTAAGAAGTAACAAAACAAACCAGTTAAGTGTTATTCTACCGTCATCTTAACTTAATATGACAAGTGTCACCTTATTTGTTGACCCCTTACATTAATATCGGATCATGGTTCCTTGTCCTGTATGTTGATCACAGTTGTGTTTAAAGGTTCTGGTGGGCTGTGGAAATTTTTCACATTTCAAATTGGGCCTTGGTATTCTGAAGTTTGGGAACGGCTGCTTTAGGGACTTTAGGGTGTAAACATTTTTTAAAACAAGACAATGCTTGCGGACACCTACCGTGAGAATACTGTAGTTCCCGGGCCAGAAATCCCCGTGTGACGTCACCACGCCTGTCATGGGGTCGATGTTAAACCGCCCGTCGCCGTTGTCTTGCAGCCGGTACGTCACGAGAGCGTTCAGGTCCTCGTCGTCGTCGCGCGCCACCATCCTGCACACCTCCAGCTTGCCGGCGCCGTGGCGCTGCTCCGGCAGCTTGACGTGGAAAAGTTTGTCCGTGAATTTTGGCTGGTTGTCGTTGGCGTCCAGAACCCGGATCACGACGGTGGCGGTGGATCGCAGAGGCGGCGATCCGTTATCAGACAAGATTACCTGAGGTGGGGGAGGGGAGAGTTAACGTAGATGCCATAATGATTTAAACCCATCTGAGACGTTTGGAGTTTGTTTTTTTGTCGATCCTTTTTGTTCATCTAAGCATCAACACATGTTCAGTTCACAAACTAGACTGAAATAAAAGTGTGAATCTGCTCTCACAAGGTGGGAACAGAGAAGAAAAAAGCATCAGATCAGACACGTAACTTCTCAGGTCCCCTGATAAATGTTGGAATCATAACTGCTGCTGTGAGCACTTGATTACTAAGTGATTGAATTAATCAGCATTTAATTTTATTATTAAACCACTATTGAAAACTTTTAACCTTAAAAACCTTTAAAAAAAAAAAAATTATGATTGTTGTTTAAAATAAAAAAGTAGAAGCACAGCTCTAGTTTGATAATTGGTGTGAGTGTTTACCTCCACCTGTCTGTATTAGAAGTCTTCGGAACAACCCGACAACCCGAAAACCCGAGGTTCCTACCCGACCCGAATCGGGTCTCGGGTCCATTCAAAAGACGTGACTCTGGGTTCGGGTCGGAATCGGTACAGTTAGTCTCGGGTCCAGTCGGTGCTCTCTGACAGGCTGGGTCCACATTTTAGCGGTGGCAGCCAATGTCAGGACTCGGGGCAGTTTAATTGATTATTCATTAACGTGGCGTATTTGTCATGAAACAATCGTGTTGCCGTAGCGTGTTATTAGCGTTTTATTAGCGGTTTGCCCGGCAGCTGTAAAGCACAACGGATCGCCAACATGACAATCCTGGATGAGAGAACATATTCACGACACGTCCTGACCGGTGTAGGCTATTAGCGTTAGCAGTTGCTACCAATAGCATCTGTATCCACAAAGAAAATAACGACGTGGATTTATTGTTGTTTACATGAATGAATTTTTTTTTTTTTTTTTTTTTTTTTTTTGCTTCCGGTCTGAGTGAACGCTGGCGCAATTTGCTGCCGCTGCTCTCCGGCTCTTGTGATTTAAAATCGATATTGGACTTTGCAGTAGATATACTCTGAGTGAACGTGGCTAGTTGGTTTTAATCTGGTCTACCATCAAAATCAGTCTGTCAATATTTTGTGTTTGGATTGCTGTAACGTTACCTGTGGCGTGTTGCGGACTCTCACTCGTCACCTGCTGTCCGGTAACGTTACTCTCCACCCGTAGCCTACACATCATGTGGATCTACAGCCTGGATGTGCGGCTTGTGCTTGTCTGGATTACCCTGTCCATCATATTAAATCCATCGTCAGCCTTGCTCCAATACACGGCTGCTGAGCTCCTCCAACTCCGGTTCCGCCTGTTTGATCCACCGCTGGTACTGCATCTCTGCCCGGACATCGCCCGCCCTCCCCATCGGAAATACATCCACCGTGGATCCCGACGAAGCTACCATATCGACGACTCCACTGCCATAAACACCATCTGGTCTACAACCCGCCGTCCACCGAGAAACTCCGGTAGGAAAGCGGACTGCAGTGTGTTAGCGAGCCTAGCCAGGTCGGCTAACGTTAGCTTCACCAACGAGCGCAGCGATGTCAAAGTTGGACTATTTAACATCCGCTCCCTTACGGGCAAGGGACATCTTCTGCAGGACCTCCTCCTTGACCGCAAGTATGACTTTTTCTGTGTAACAGAGACATGGCAGCATCCCGATGACTTTTCCCAGTTGAACGAGTCCACTCCACCTGGGTTTGTTTACATGTGTCAGTCAGTCCGTCGTCTCACCGGCAGAGGAGGAGGTCTCGCGATAATCTACCGCGATACCTGGAAGGTATCGCCTGTCACAGTGCCAGCACATCTGTCATTTGAATCAGTGGCTCTCCAACTGAACGGACCAACTCCAACTGTTTTAGCCACTATCTACCGTCCACCCAAACCTAACAAGCATTTCATTAATGACTTCTCTGCTTTTCTCACTCATATCTGCTCACTCTCCTCCAATATAATCCTTCTTGGTGATTTTAATATACATATGGACAACGTCAATCATGCTTTTACTAAGGATTTTACATCTTGCCTGGACAGCTTTGGACTACAACAGCATATAGATTTCCCTACCCACTCTAAAGGGCATATACTGGATCTGGTCTGCTGCTCTGATGTCACTCCTTTTAACTGTTCTGCTGCCGATCTCCCCATTTCTGATCACAAGTTAATTTCATTCAATGTAAGCATAACACTATCCAAAATTAAACAGTCACGTCTTATTTCATTTCGCAATATCAAAAACATTGATTTGGCAGCGCTCACAATAGGTATTGACAATCTCCCCAGCATCAGCCACTCTTGCACTCCTGATCAACTGGTTTCACACTACAATGATGGTCTCCACATTCTGCTGAACTCAATTGCTCCTGTAAAAACTCGGACTGTGTCATTCACCCACTCTGCTCCCTGGTTTTCACCTCAACTACATCAACTCAAGGCCAAAGGACGTCAACTGGAGAGGCTTTACAGAAAAACTGGACTTACTGTCCACAAGCAAATGTATCATGCTCACATACTTCATTATAAAGACACCCTCTCCTCAGCCAAATCTAACTACTTTACTGGACTAATCAGTGCTGGTGATGGTAACACTAGGGCCCTGTTCTCTGTGGTCAACAACTCAACTCTACGTCCTCCTGACTCTCTTCCCCCTCATTTCTATTCCACTGATCACTGTAATTCTCTGATGTCGTTTTTCTATGCAAAAATAGTCAAGATTCACCAGCAACTGACCCCTCATACCTCCTGCTGCAGCCCATCTCCTCCGATTCTCCATGCTCCTCCCTTTCAAACCACTCTCAAGCTTCCAACTTCCTTCTGCTGCTGACGTGTCTGACCTCATTCAGAAATCCAAATCATCGACTTGCCAGCTTGACCCCCTGCCGACTCCTCTGGTCATGACCTGCCTCCCCTCTCTGCTGCCCCTGATCACTGCCATCATACATTCCTCCCTCACCTCTGGTACTGTTCCTTCATCTCTTAAATCTGCTGCAGTAACACCCATACTTAAGAAACCAGGTTCAGACCCCAACAACTTCAATAACCTTCGTCCGATTTCTAACTTGCCATTTCTTGCAAAAATCCTGGAAAAAGCAGTGGCATCACAGGTTCATACTCATCTCTCTACCAATAACCTCTATGAACAGTTCCACTCTGGTTTCCGCCCACGTCATAGTACAGAGACAGCCCTCATAAAAATCACTAATGACCTCCTGATGGCAGCTGATTCCAATCTACTTAGCATCCTCATCCTCCCCGACCTGACAGCAGCCTTTGATACAATTTCCCACACCATCCTCCTCGACAGACTAGCAACTATTGGTATATCTGACACACCCCTGGACTGGTTCAAATCATATCTCTCTGGCCGTACTCAGTTCATTCAGTTGAAAACTTTTACATCCCAACCATCTCCCCTCTCCTCTGGTGTTCCCCAGGGCTCTGTCCTTGGTCCCATCCTGTTCATAATCTATCTCCTCCCTCTTGGTCACCTGTTCCGTAAATATAATATCCAATTCCACTGTTATGCAGACGATACCCAGCTCTACCTTTCCACCAAACCCTCCTCCACCTCCTGCCCCTCCTCCCTCTGTGACTGTTTACATGAAATTCAATCCTGGTTCTCTTCAAATTTTTTCAAACTCAACAGCGATAAAACTGAGGTCCTCCTAATTGGCTCCAAATCCACCCTCACTAACCCTCCCAGTTTCACCATCCCCATCGACACCTCCTCTGTTTCCCCCTCCCCTCAGGTTAAGAGTCTGGGTGTCATCCTCGACAGCACTCTATCATTCCAATCCCACATCAATAATATTACCCGGTCTGCCTACTTCCATCTACGTAACATTAATCGCCTACGTCCATCCCTCACTCCTAACACCACCGCCATCCTGGTCCACACTCTGATTACATCCCGCCTGGACTACTGCAACTCCCTTCTCTTTGGTCTCCCCCACAAATCCATCCATAAGCTCCAACTGGTCCAGAACGCAGCCGCCCGTATCATCACCAGGACACCATCGATCAGCCACATCACACCTGTTCTCCAGCAACTCCACTGGCTCCCAATCACACATCGCATCGACTTTAAAATTCTGCTCTACACATTCAAGGCCATCCATAACATCGCTCCCCCGTACCTCTCTGACCTCCTCCACATCAACACTCCCATCCGAACTCTCAGGTCTGCCTCATCCCTCAGCCTCATCGTGCCACCAGCCCGTCTGTCCACTATAGGGTCCAGAGCCTTCAGCCGCTCTGCCCCCCGCCTTTGGAACTCCCTCCCTCCTGACATCAGAAACATTAATTCACTATCCATCTTCAAATCCCGCTTGAAAACCCACCTTTTTAAACAAGCTTACTCACTCTAACCAACATTGTGCTGCTGCAAATTTTAATTTAATATTTTAACTGTTTTTACATTTTTAACTGTTTTTTTAAATGTTTGTACGGTGACCTTGAGGGTCTTGAAAGGCGCCTTTAAATAAAATGTATTGTATTATTATTACATCACGTAGCCTATGTAGCAACTGAACCGGGTAGAAGAAGACAACTTTAGGTAAGAAAATCAAGTTTTATTCAACGCTAGACAACTTTTAAAATTAGCAACTATGGGCTGGATTGTCTCGGTTCTATTCGGGTAACTCGATTCGGTTTGTGGTCGGAAACTAAAGACTCGGGTCGGGTCGGTTCCGGGTCCAAATATTGCGGATCCATTCGGGTTCGGACCCCCTAACTTATGATAACAGCTCGGGTCAGGTCAGTTTCGGGTCGAATTTTCACAGGTCCATTCGGGTTCGGGTCCATGAAAGTGGACCCGTAAAGACCTCTAGTCTATGTAGATGTCATCCCAGCGTTTACCTCCACCTGTGTGTGTAGGTGTCTTCAGGGTACCGACTGACATGCTGACCAGTGATCTCGTCCTCTAACCATCTCATCTCAGTGTTGCTGCCTCCATCTGTTAATATAGTCACCTCTGTAGTTCATGTACTAACAATGACCAGTCAGAATAGAAGTGCTGGAATTCTTAGTTCTAAAGTTTATAAATAATTATTATTTATACTTTTTGTCTAGTGTAGTGCTGCCAGGATGTATGTGCTCTCCTCTCTCTGTCCTCCATACTCTCTCTGTCCTGTCTCTCTCTTTTCTTCAGCTGGTCTCATCAGGAAGGTCCTCCCATATGATCCAGGTCCTGATCAAGGTTTCCGTCTCAAAGTGGAGTTCTTCCTTGCCACTGTTTGGCTTAAACGTTTTTTTTTTCTCCTGCTTTGGGAGTTTTTTTTTTTTTTTTTTTTTTTACTTACTACTCTCTTTTATTAGAATTTAATATTATAATTTTAGTATAATTTTAGTCTCTGTAAAGCATCTAGAGACAATTTGTATTGTCATAGACACTATACAGATAAAACTGAATTAAATTGAATTTGTCATTCTAAACGATGTCTTTAATAAACATTGACACATTAAAAAGTTCCCCAGCAGAAACAAAACTTTGAAAAACATTTCTGACATTGCTAAAATTGAAGCTGCGCTTTTCTTTTTGTTATTTACAGAAATCCAGAGAAACATGACATGTGGTAGAAATTACAGCAGAAACAACGAGTCATTAATCAAGTCCATTCACACAAAAGTTGAATATAGTAAAGGTTCATCTGCAATTTTCTAAACATGTGGAGTCAATGGATAATTTAGAAACTAATGGATTGATTTGTGTTGAATATAACAACTTTTGCAGAAGAACCAAAATGTTTTTTCTCTTCTTTTGACCAATTTCAGCACATCAGTCTGTTCACAGATCTAATTAAAACCAGTTCATTTAGTAAATTAGCTGTATGAGTGAGCACAAAAACATTACGGAGACATTGTCACACTTGATTTCACAGCCAAACAGTCGTCAGGGAGGAGGAGGAGGAGGAGGAGGGGGGGCTGGTGGACACTGAAAGAAAAGGTGAGAGTGTTTCCTACCAAGGAAACTTCTCTTGAGCATCTGCTGCCCTGGTGAACGTCGAAACCCGTCCTCCCTCCCTCATTACAGCGGCGTTTGCCCCCCCACCCACCCCCACCCACCCCCCCACCCCCACCCCACAGCATCATCTGAGCTGAAATCACAGTTTGTTTTTAAGAATCTGACCTCAATGGTGTGTTCAGGTTTATCCTCTCGATCCAAGGCTGTGTGAGTGCTGATGACACCTGCGAACACAGACAGAAACAACACTTTTAGTGAGCTGATCCCCAGAAGTGAGAGCGTTAACTGCACCAGGACGAACCAGGGTTGAAGCAGCGCGTCTGCTTTTAGGTTTTATCAGCGCGGGTGTTTCGCCCAGGGCAGACCGGCAGCTTCCTTCATGGAGTCTGTATGCTCACCGTCAATTTGGCCTCTCGTGTATTTACATTAAACTTTTATACAAGGAAAAAAAAACTCATACTTGTGAAGAGAACATTTCATCTAGACTTTGAATCTTATTACTTATTATAAAAGAAGTTTTATCCTCTGATAAAACTGATAAAACATGAACCCTTTTCTGACATCGAGCATCACCAGAACAGCTGGACAGCTGTGTTTGTTTAAACAGGTGTCCAAACACGTCCAGCTGCTCCGCTGTGAAATCTGACTGCAGACGTTCAAGCTGCAACTTCAAAAAATCTAATGCAATATTTAAAACACAGCAGAGGTTGTAGATCTTCTGCAGCGGCTCTGTGTTTTTACTGGGTTTAACATCAACTGCATCCTGGTACATCAGCTGGAGATTTGGTTTTCTTGGTTCTCAACGTTTCCCACAAAACACATTTCAAAGGAAGAGTCCACCCAAAAATAAAAACCCAAAAACATCACATATCTGAATTAAAATGTTTGCAAGTGTGCTTCTAAAGACTGGAATTAATAAATCTCGGTTGTGTTCAGATACGTTGGGTTTTCTGCAAACAAAAAATAATCCCCACAGTACTACTTCACTGTACATGTTATATTTCAGCTTCCTAAAAGATTTTACAACACGTTTTTTTTTCCTTTGTCTTTATTTAAACCAGCGGTTCCCAGCCCTGGGGCTGTGGACCGGTATTGGGCCGTGCAAGAAAAAATTATTTATTATATGACTCTAAACAAGCTTTTATTTTGAAAAATCTTTTATTTTTAAAAATGACCGGATTCTCTCAGTTACATCTCGGTCACTTGAGCACCAAAATTTAACCCAGCTAGCAAAATGAGTGAGAAACGGACGTCTTTGGAAAGTTTTCTTCTGAAGGAGAAAATGCACAGTGAAGCGAGAGAAGAACGGCCTACGACTTCCAAGAAAAAGAAAGATTTTAACAGACAAAACCAGGAGTCCTACTGAAATATGGATTTTCTAGGACAGGTGATTTTACATACCAAGTCTGCTCTGTGTGTGTGTTTTTTTTTTTTTTTTTTGTTATTTATTTAACGGGTACAGAAGATGTTTTCCAGATACTTTGACGTTATACTCGTGTGTCCTGAGAGACAGCTGCTAATAACCAGAAGGGTATTAACAAAGTTAATAAACTGAGATGAGGGGTCCCCAGCCAGTGAGAGGGTGTGACATCAACTTTTCACACCTTGGTGTGAAACTGAAATCACCAGGCATGCTGGGAATTTGAGTTTTATTATTTCTTTGTCTCCTTTGTCTCAGAAAACCATGCGGTCTATGTAACTCATGGCGTGTGGCCCAACACATGTTATAGGCATAATGTAACGAGGAAGCGCCCCCCCCCCTCCCCCTGGTCCATGGTAAAAGACCCGAGACCTTTGTCTATTGTTCTGACACCTGATAACCCTTTTTCTCCCAAAAAACCCTGATCAATTATCTGATTTCATTGCTCCTCTGTCTGGATAAGAGGGCAGGTAGCTAGTTCAAGCTGTGTGACTGTAACTACACACATGTAACTCCAGCTTGATTAGTCTTTATTTAACCAGGTTAGTGCCACTGAGCTCTTAAAAGCGGGACACACAGTTCAGACTCACCAGTTAACCTGACGTACATGCTTTTGGACTCCTGCTGGTCTGTTCAACGCTGTTTCTTCCTTTGCAGCATCGTCTCATTTCAAGAACGCCTTGTTTCCATCGCGTTTCACAGCAGAATAAATTAAGTGAAGAGACCCGACGGCAGGAGAGCGGCATTAACGCCGCTGCCGGGGCGGTTGGGGTCAGGCGTGAAGGGGCGGGAAACCACAGCGCGCGCATTTGTACCCATCAGCACTCAAGAACACTTAAGCAAAAACATTATCACTCATGTGCGAAGATGATAAAACCTGCTTTTTGTTGAATTTTTTCCCAACCAAACATTCGCCCCCCCACGCACGAAACATGCATTAACTCAGTCACGAAGCTGCTCTTTTGACCTCACATTACAGTGACATCACGTGGACGTCTGAAGCCAGGACGTGGCTGGAGGTTGTGGAAAAATGCTTTGTGAAAAATAAAAGTGTTAATTGCCACTCCTGGACCGTTTTCACGTCATTCCTCCACATAAGTGGTGTCAAGTTCAGAGCGTCGCATCATAAAGAGGGAAAGTGCAGGAAAAGTAAAACCCTAGAAAAAGTGACTAAGTTCACTGGAGGAACAGTTGAACATTTAGAGATGAAGCTGCTTCAGGAAGCCACCGCAGCGTCATGCGTTTCAGAGGTGGAGGTGTCGCGGAGCACCGTTTCCTGAAATGATTTTTACAGATGGGAAAGGAGTCTGGGACTGACCTTTCACCTCTTTATTTATCCTCCCCCCCGTTGTTCACAGCAGCTTGTCAGTGGGACGTCTGAGGTCTGAGAATGTCCACAGCTGTCGCCGCAACATCCTACCTGATCGCTCTGAATAAACCCGGGATACTTGTGACGGTGATCTAAGCGTGTGCATTTAGCCCACATTTGCCAAATGTGGCCCGTCACATCATTGTATGTGGCCCTCGAGAGCTTGGACATTACTGGCTTAAATTTTAAACCAATATTTTAAGACTTAAAATAAGCCAAGGCCGCTTTAAAGCGCATATTGACCAAAACTACGTCTCCCATCATGCATTTCGTCATTTCCCACAACGATAACGGTAGCTATGAGCAAGACAATTTCCAGAACTGATGGACTTAAGAAAAATCTCTACAAACCAACCCCAACATGTCCAAGAAAAGAAACATTGATGCACAAGGAAGACAGTCTCATGAACGATGGAAAAACAATTACAAGTTTGTATCTCAAGGTGAAATAACAATATGTCTTTTGTGTAGTTGTGAAAGAGTTTAATCTACGTCGGCATTTTGACAGCAAACACGGAGCTAAGTATGCTAAATTTAGCCTCCAAGAAAAACAAAGAACTGCTTCCATTTCTAACACCAAGGTAATAGATACTGTTACAACCACAAACTCTGAGTTTAATATAATAATAAGTTAAATATTTGAAACTTGAATACATAGTGAAAACAGAAACTGTCATTTAACAATATAATGAGGTGTAGTTTAATTTATTTTGATTCACATTGTATTTTTGTTACGCTCATGCTGTCAATCTGGCCCTCTGAGGGAAACCATGATGCTGATGTGGCCCTCAGTGGAAATGAGTCTGACAACCCTGATTTAGCCTAACCCTAACCCTAATCCTAACCCTAAATGCATTTATAATCTGAGATAAAAACCTGCGTTAATTGAAGGCTGGAAGTCAAAACTGCAGACTGACGGGCAGCTGCTGCGTCACTACCGGTGTTGCTAAAAGAAAAAAAACAGAAGTAGTTAATAGCAGTTGGCCTTTGGGAGCAGCCAGAAGTGTTGGGGCAGAGAAAGCTTGATGAGGTGAAGGGGCTGTTGTGTGTAGACAGAGCTGGGGGTCGTAGGTGGAGTGAAAGACCCCCGCCGGGGGTCAGCGGGTCTTTTTACAGCAGTGTAAACAGGCCGTGCTGAGAGGACAACACTGGGACAGGTGGGGCACATGAGAAAGTGTGTTTCTGTCGTTAGCGCCGACGTGGGAATCTGGGCTAAAGTCTCGTCTCTCCCACGTCACCTGTTTTCACTCGGCCGTGCAGAGCAGCTGTCAAGACCACGCGAAGATAAACGGCGCCGTCTGAGACGTCGGGGGCCCCGGTTTGCTTCCTCGTCGTTCTCCCTGACTTCACATCCAGTCTGCAGCGTCCCTCCTTCCTTCGTTAACGCCTTCATGTCATCCACTCGGCCTGTGAGGATCATTTTTCTCAAAATCTTGTGCAACATTTCAGAAATGTCAATGAGCAAGACGGAGACGGACTTACAAACAAGTGAAGTCTTTCAAACGGATCAGGCTTGCAGCAGGGCTGCCTGATTTATACAAATTACTTGTTGAGCCGAGAATGCAGATTTCTTCCAATAACACGGATGCAAATCAAGTCATGCGGGCAAACAAGCGCTCGGAGAGATGCAAACGAGCCAATTTAGCGCTGACTGCAGAGAGACAAGACATGAAACCGATGCAGCTGAGCAACTTGAAACAGCCGTTTGCATCCGGACAACGATCTGGACACATCAGAGCGGGAAACCCTCTTCTTTGTTTTCCCGAGTCACCATTACTGAAATATGATCAGAGCTTTTCGTATTTTTTTGGAAAACTACACAGGGTGAAACAGCATTATTTCTTCAGAGGACATTCAGCAGCAGATTAAGAGCATCACATCTGACAGAGAGCATTTATGGAAGTTGTACATTCAGCTCTGTCAAAATAAATGACTGTTTGTGAGCGCAATAAAGTCTGAATGTCACAACATTGCACCCTATTGACTTCGCACAGTTTTTGGACAAAGAAGCTGCATTTAAATTAGGGGTGTGCCAAAAAATCGATTTGCATAACAATCGAGATTCTCATTAGCTATGATTCAGAATTGTTATACAGTGATCCCTCGCCAATTCACGCTTTTAGTTCCGCAGTTTTAGATATTTGTGGATTTTTCAGAAATATATGATATATAAAAAAAAAATAAACAAAATATTGGGGAAACATCACAGGTTGTTGTGCGTGTTCTCTCACAGTGAATAAATGCTGTGAGCCAGCCTGGCCCCTTTAAGAAGGTGGCCTTATGGGTAATGATGTGGCCTTATAGGTAGTGTAGTGTGTGTGTTGTGGGACGGCAGAATGAAAACGGGGTTAGATGAAAAGTGTAGTGAGCATCAACAGCAGCCCAGCGTGTATAGATTTACATTCTCTGTTAACCGACAGGAGCCCAACAATACAACCTGTGTGATGTTACAAGTTCCTGCAGTGCCAGAATAAAGTGCTCGTTCCATGCGGAGAAAACCAGACTGTTTGTTTTGTTGTTCTTAGCGTGTTAGCCGCTAATTACGAGCCAAAAATAGCACAATAGCAGCGTTTTTTTTTCCTACGGTTCAGAGACCAGAGGCTGTGAAGGTAACAGAAAGACCACAGTTGAGCCTTTGTCTTGTTTCGCTGCAGTACCTCACTACTTTTTTGGGGTTTTTAAACATATTTTAAACACATTATTTAGGCTTGGGGGGGCTCCGGCTCCAGTTCGCGCCGGTCCTCATTAACCGCAAAAAATAAGGGATCACTGTAAAATGTCTCAAAATCAATTTAAAATAATAATAAAAAAAATAAAATCCGCTGGCTGTCAGCCTCCATTTTGTAACTACGCGGGACGTCCTGACGCCTCCACGCAGCCGGCTTTGAAATGCACCAAAACAAAAATGGAAGAAAAGGAGATCCAACCAGCCCCGTCCTCGCTAAAAGTTAAAATTTGGCGTCATTTCGGTTTTTACCGAATGCCCCGAACACTGAGCTGGACATGATGCACACAGTGTGCAAGCATTGCAAAACTACGATCAAGCACTTCGGCAACACAACAAATGCGCGGGTTCATGTTACGAGGAATCACCCAGAGATCTACGACACGGAGCAGAGTCAGAGTCAGCTGCCAGCTGCAGACCAACGAACACTGCGGCGCTTCACGAAGCTTTCTGCCAGCTCCGAGCAGGCAAAAAAAAAAAAAAAAAGCAATACTTAGAGTAGGAGTTAAGGACTATTTTTTGGTAAATGCACTTTCCTCAGAATTTTAAAGGCAGCATGTTTAACTGCACTATTGTTTTCAATAAAGATGAAGCAGGATGTGATATTGCTTTTATGTAACAGTTGCAACAATTCCATCTAAGTATGGATAAATGTTTAAAACTTAATTCTGATTTGTTAGTTAAAGGGTCATTTCTAACATTTGAAAAGCTAACTAAAGATTTTGATATTCCTATATCTCATTTCTTTAGGTATTTACAGGCCCGTAGCTTTGCAGTGAAACACTTCAGAACTTATCCAACTCTACCTCCTTCTTGTCCTCTTGAGGATTGTCTGCGCTCTCAATCTTTTACCAGAGGACAGATCTCTCAAGTTTACAATTTATTACACCGCATAAGACCTGAATCTCTGGACAAACTTAAAGGCATGTGGGAACTAGACTTGAACTTAAAGATCTCAGATGATGTGTGGGATCTTAGTATCCGCCGCATTCACTCAACATTCATCTGTATACGGCACTGCGTAATACAGTTCAAAGTCTTTCATCGTACTTATTTAACTAAAGCTAAATTGGCAAATATATATAACACCTTTGATGATGGGTGTCCCGAGGTGCGGACCATCTCCCGCCAGAATGAGTCACATGTTTTGGTCCTGTTGTGCCTTAAACTGGCTCTGGAACTCGATTTTTGAAGCCTTCTCTTTTGTTTGCAATAAAATAATAGATCCTAATCCAACAACGGCAGTGGTTGGTGTTCTCCCAATCCAGCATGGCATAACTTCATACCAGGCAAATGGAGTCGCCTTTTCATCTCTTTTGGCCCAAAGGCTAATACTAAAATGGAAAAACACACAGCCTACTTCTTTTATCCAGTGGGTGAGAGAAGTCATGATGTGTTTACAGATGGAGAACTTCAGATATAGCTTACAGGGCTCTCAAAGAAGATACTATAAGACATGGTCACCCTTTGTAGAATATGTCAAGACACTGCCGTTTACCAGGGTTTGATTTTTATATTGCTAGTCCCGATTGTTAACCATTATCATGCGTTAACTGCAGCCTTTTTTTTTTTTTTTTTTTGGGGGGGGGGGGGGGGGGGTTATTTTCATTTAGTTTATTTTATTTAGTCTATTTTGTTGTATTAATTTTTTCATTTGTCATGCTTTATCCAAATTTTCTTTCTACAACATTTGCTCTGCCTGCCACTGTTTAGCACGGTTTGTTAGTGTAACCTGATTTACTTGACACTTTGATTCATGCAATTTTTGTATTTTGTATAAAACTGGAAAAGTTATAAAGTTTTAAAAAAAAACTTAATAAATGTGAAAAAGATACTTTAATGTCTCCATTTGTCATTCTGTCTTGCAAAGCAGATGGGAAAAGATCACGATCAGAAATCATTATGAATAAAACTGCTTTGGATCGAAAATCGATTTTGAATCGAATTGTGACCCCAAAAATCGGAATCGAATTAATTTGTGAGATAGTAAAAGATTCACACCCCTAATTTAAATACATTTTGGCATTTCACGGTGAGGTTTCTTGTTCTTGCACACTCTTTCAGTAAAGTGACTCATATGCCAGTAAAAAAAAAAAAGAAAAAAAAAACCTTCTTGGAATAAATGGAGTAAATGGATGAGTTGTAAACCTTGTCATCAGTTTCAGGTGTTGCCAGGCACCTCAGGTCCCAAACGCGCTGTGATCCCTTTAACAGCTGAATGGACTGAAGCGATCCTGCAGCCTCCAGCCACCGTCAGCGCTGGATTTTATCAGCAGGCTGTCTCGCTTCAAAATCTGACGTCCACCCACTGAACGAATGCTTGCATATCTGAGCTCTTGTCTCATGCTTTTTGGGTTTTTTTGCAACACAGATTAGATTACGCTTGCACAGCGATTCCACTAAAAAGCCAAGAATTCCCAGTTTGAGTTTAAGTATCTTAAACAGCCTACTGCAGTCTGAAGAATAAACTGCTGCCAAATACAAATGAAATGGGTACATTCCTAACCTGTCTGGCCTTGTCAATGCACAACTTTTTTTTACTTCTTTTCTTATCTTGCAAATAATGAAACCCATTGAACGGATGTCACAAAGACAGTCGGGTTTCTGAAGGTTACAGAAGCTCCATTCTGCGAAACAAAATACTTTAAAAAAAGGACTGGAGGGGAATAGTTTTATTTCTTTGAACTAATCATTCCTGTCACTGGGTGACACAAGTAATTCAAGGTTACTAGCAGAAAGAATATGCTGCAGCATCCTCTCTCGGTCCAAATCATAAAGCCGTGAGTCATTTCGTTCCTGCCGAGGCATGACGGGTTTCTGCGGCGGCGGCCCTGCGCGTTAGTAACAGGTGATTCATGGGTGAAAATAAGACGTGGTGGGTCATGCTCTAAATGTCTGGTGTTGTGATCACAGTGTCCTGATCTCCCTCCCTGTATGTGGATTATTCATGAATGTTATGAGGTATTCCTTGTACAAACTGTTCTTGGATGAGGGTGGATATATTTAATCCCCTTTTGATTTATATTACATACTTAAGTATGGAGACAATTAGTATCAAATAGCCTACTTAACATGTTATCCCAAAGCCAACAGTATTGTGCTGCCAGAACAGCCTCAAACATGACTGGAATTACTTAATCCTATTCAGTTTATTAGAAACCAGTAGAGCTGTAACAATACACGATACTCGGCTCACGATACGATATATATCAATATCATCTTACAAAACATTTACATCATTTTGTTGAAAGATTTTAAAGGGACAAAGTGATTTTGATGACATCTTGTGAGTGTTTCAATGACTTTATTTGAATTAATTGAACTGAAAGCATCAATTACACATTACAGCGATCCCTTATTTTTCACGGTTAATGGGGACCGGCGCCCCCCGCGTAAATCAAAATCAGCGAACAGGAGCCGGAGCCCCCCGAGCCTCAATAATGTGTTTAAAATATGTTTAAAAGCCCCCAAAAAAGTATTGAGACACTGCAGCGAAACAAGACAAAGGCTCAACTGTGGTCTTTCTGTTACCTTCACAGCCTCTGGTCTCTGAACCGTAGTAAAGAAACCGCTGGTATTGTGCTATTTTTGGCTCATAATTAGAGTCTGGTTTTCTCTGCATGGAACGAGCACTTTATTCTGGCACTGCAGGAACTTGTAACATCACACAGGTTGTATTGTTGGGCTCCTGTCGGTTAACAGAGAATGTAAATCTATACACGCTGGGCTGCTGTTGATGCTCACTACACTTTTCATTTAACCCCGTTTTCATTCTGCCGTCCCACAACACACACACTACATTACCTATAAGGCCACATCATTACCCATAAGGCCACCTTCTTAAAGGGGCCAGGCTGGCTCACAGCATTTCTTCACTGTGAGAGAACGCGCACAACATCCTGTGATGTTTCTGCGATTTTTAAAAAATTTTTTAATTTTATATTTCTGAAAATTCCGCGAATAACTAAAACTGTGGAACTTAAACCGCAAATTGGTGAGGGATCACTGTATATGGCTGACAGGCAGCTTGCAAATGCTGGACAAAATGAATAAAAGATGTGTTGAGAAAAATAGTTTCATTTATTTAAACAGTGCAAATTGCTTGTAAACTTTTGAAGGTGGGACACGGGGGTTTGAAAGAAGCTTAGAATATCGATACCCGGGGCTGACAAATCGGTACTCGATAAAATATCAATATATATATATATCGCAGAATCGATAAAATCGTTCAGCTCTAGAAACTAGTGACGCTCAGAGACGACGTCTCTGAACAGTTGCCTTTCTATTGTAAAAACGCAGGTGGTGCAACTATGTAAAAACCGCCAGAGCACATCTTCAGGGCTGAAACGGCCAAACTCATGAGGCGATCCAATGATCTTGTCAAGACTGCTGTTCTTGAACGTGCTTCGCGTAGAGCATTGCTTGTTCTGACTTTATTCACTTAAAAACTCAATCTACTCTTCTAAAACTCCACTTCCGAAACGGCCTCAGATTCAGTTGCAGCTTAACAGCAAACCAACCTTGAGCTCAACACATAATGAAACAGCCGAGAGAAGCGCGGAAAAGTCGATAAACTGCAACAAAGAGCGGCAACATTATTGAAAGAGCTCTGAATGTTCTCTGCTGCAGCTCCAGCAAACTAAAGCTGCACTCGTTTGACCCTCATCAGCCTGTTCAGTCAATGTAGCACGTATGGGAACGATGCGAGACGATCTCATTTGAATACCCGACTCACATGTGTTGAATCATGTGGATTAAACTAACAGAAATAAGTTTGTAGTTCAGCTAACACTGCTGATGCACCAGAATCCCTGAGAAATGCGATGTGCTTGCAGCCTCCAACTGAATTTATTATAATATTATATCCAGATGCTGTTAGACACATAAAACATAAATGATACGGGGAGTGTCATTTCAAAACGTTATTTCCTGGAACTTCTCCCTTAACCGTTTTTATTTGATCAAACCCTGATGTGAACGAATGGAGCTCGAGATAAGAGTTCCTCATCATGCGTCTCGTCTCCTGTTTATCGTGACCGAAGCTGCGTCGGTGCCAGAGTCAAAGACGTATCAGAGAGCATCGCTGGATTCATGACATGTCCCTAACATCTGTGCACAGGAACATGACTGCTAACGTTCACCAGGTCTTGTTTTATCTCATGAACAACAAATGTTGAAGTTGATTTGTCAGCAGGCATAAAGGACTCTGACGGTAGTTTGTCATATAATACCCTATACCGTCACAAGGTTTTTGAATCCTAACTTTTACTTTTTTTAGTAGGGCTGGGCAACAATTAAAATTTCTAATCACGATTAATCACATGATTTCTCTGAATTAATCATGATTCTTCACATTGTATATGCAAAATCAAATAATGTATTCAAAAGTAGTGTAAAGGTCACTTTTATTTAAATGTTCTGCTGCCATATGAACTAAAGTGTCGTAACATTTGTTGTTCAAACACTTTTAACATCAGCACTTGTCAGTAACACATATTTAGTGTAAATCTCATCTTAAAAAATGTAAAATAAAATAAAGCGTATTGCCACTGCCAGGGCATTAATGTCATCCTGTTTTTATGAAAAAATTTTATAAAGTCTACAAACAAAATCCAACAAAATGATTGTGTCTCGGCACAATCAGAACATTAAAACAGGTAATTTCTGAGGTAACAGCAGAAACTTTTAACGGGGAGTTCAACTTGTCAGTTGTTACAAATAACCTTGTTTCTGTTGAATCCTCCGTCTGGGAGAACTTTAAAATGAAAATGTCCATGTTAAAGTTCAGTAACTTTACCAATCCGTGTATCATTCATTCTTTATATTTTTAATTGTCAATCAAAAATACAAAAAAAAAAAAGTGAAAAAGTGACATTTTATTATGTTTTTTGATTTTTAATCTAACACAAAAAAAAATGAAAAAATGTTTGTTTTTTTTTAATATATATTTCAATTTTAGACTTGGATCAAAATTACAAAATTAAAAAATGGGCCACAGAACTGAATTTGTTTTATAATGGAGGACTGAACTTTCTGTTGTCGTTACACATCTGTGCCACTAGATGGAGCCGCACTGCAGTAACCAGCTAGAGAACAGCAGGACAGTGAACACATGGAGCAGATCTGATGGAACATGGAGGAATGACGCCAAAGTTTTGTTGCAGTCCAGAATTTTTTTTTTTAGACAGAATTGTTAATATTGCTACCTGAGTTGCTACCAGAACTGTAAAGTTCACTTATTTTTACCGTTCTCCATGTCTGTTTTAGCTTTTCCTCTTGTTTACCTGCCAATTGTCTTCCGGTTCCGCAGCAGCTAGAAACAGACTTTTCAAAACAAAAGCATGTGAGAAACATGCGTTACACGCGATAAAATAAATGTCGGCGCTAATAAATTAATGAGTTAACGCAATAATAGCGAGTTAACTTGCCCAGCCCTAATTTTTAGTGCAATTTATTTATTTGGATTTTTTTTTGCACTCATTGCAGTTGTTTAAGTGACACTTTTTTACTCAAAGAACTGTCTGAATCAGATTCATATCAGCGGATTGTTGTCCCTGTAAACCCACCAAAGTGTCATATTAAAACAAGAGCCAGACACAGCCTGTTGTGTGTCATCATCATCATCATCATCACCATCATGTATGTTGTTGCACGAAGCTTTTTGCAGGACGAGGAAGAAGTGGCCTCAAAGTTTTGATGGCAAGGCTGCGTTTGTTAATTTTCTGCAGTCGAGGAAACACCAAAGTACACCTGAGAAACAATAATCCTTTTTAAACCAAACGCACTCCATTCTGCACATACCTGCATGAGTGAGTGAATATCAAATACACCTGCATTTACACAAAAAAATCCAGTTTTAATATGACACACAAAGGCAGGCCAGGAAGGTGTTGAAACAGCTTGAGTGTGACGTCTCTCTCTCTCTCTCTCTCTCTCTCTCTCTCTCTCTCAACACAACTGGCCTTCCCTCTCTTTAATCTCTTGCTACACTGGCCCCAGGGTGTGGACAAACACCACAGGAGACAATAGGAGGACCGGACGTGTAGAGGCTTGTAGCGTCGGAGCTAACGCTGCACTCATTTGCCCAAATATCAAAGTCCCTGCCGGGTGATTCAGTCGGGTGTCAGAGCTGAATGCACTGACACCCGAGGCATTTCAGGCACATTGTCAACTTTTTTTCCTATTTTTCTTAAGGTCACTGATGAGTAAACTTATAAGAAACTACCTCAGAAGTTCTTTCCACTTCTGCTCTCTCTCTACTTCCCCGCTCCTTTTTTAAAATGTTTTTTTATTGCATATATAAATATGTGCAATTCCATCTTGTCTCCTGGATCTACATGGGGAACAATCATTTTTCTACAAGCCACTTTGTAAAAAATAACAGTCTGTTAGGCTTAACAGCGACAGACATAAACATCCATCGAAATGTAAATCTGGCCGCTGGGACGAGGCGGCACATGTGGACATGTCAAGACAATTTACAAAAGAGGAAGAACAGCACCCGTCCAGTTGTTTTACGACCACAACGGGAGATTGAATAAAAATGTAAATCAATCAGAGTGAAGCAAACCACCTATAATTTTGTTGAAATTGCCTGTGAATTGGACGGATGACACATCCTGGTGTAATTCCATTAGGGCTGAAACGATTCATCGAGTTACTCGATTAATTCGATTACAAAAATGCATCGAGGCAAAAAACTCTGCCTCGAAGCGTCGTTTTATTCCGCGTTTTTATGGCGCGCTGGGATCTCACGCTTGTTCCACACGGGCCGTTGTCAAGGAAACACACCACGGGCGCGTATTTACTCGGCGGCGGCACGATGGCGGAGAGTCAGGGTGGCCGTAAACGGCAGAGATTGTCGAAAGTTTGGGATCATTACATCCTAAAAAAGGAAGAGCACAAGGTGCAGTGTATTTACTGCAAAGTTGAACTGGCATACCACAACAGTACGACGTCAGTGAATCAGTATCTAAGCCGAAAACATCCGCTCCATGCTGCTTCACCAAGAGTCGCTGAAACAAGGTAAGTTAACGTTACATAGCCTGCCCTACTGTATTTGTAGCGATGTCGTGTTGTGGTTTAACAAAATATGATGTTTAGCTTGATGTTTTTAAGTAGTAAACGTATTCACGTCCAACTGCAAGAGAGCATAGCCCCCAAAAACTGCTGCTTTACACACACACGTATGCACCTTCATCTCATCTCCCTCTCCCTCACACGACAGGCATACCCCAGACAGAGTTTCCGTTGTCCGGTAAAATATGCCGAAGTCCGGTATTTTATAATCTCTCCGGTCAAAATGTCCGGTGAAAATACTCCTCCCAAGCACAATTTCAGTTGTAATAAAATGGGTAATTTCCACATCATTTTATGAAAAAACATATACTTTTTTTGACGAATGAGTAGTGTGTGAGGACGAGTCGGCTGCAGCCACAGCTCCACTCATTGATGCCACAGGTGCGCAGAGATGCCATCTCCGTAATGACCGAGCTTCGCGGTTATGGAGGCTTGAACTTCTCAACGGCCTGTGAAGTTCTCATCAGGGATTTCAGTGAAATCTACCCCGAGTGGGCTCAACTGGCCCAGATAGCCTGCTGATCCCTGTCTCCAGTGTGCCAGCAGAGTGAGGTTTCCCTCTGCAGAACCGCATTAAAACAGCGCAGCGGAGTCAGAAGAGCGCAAGCTTCTGCAATTATTTTTTTAAGTTATGCTCGTGAGTCAATTGACGGGACTTATTTTTTTTGAAATAGCCTGTTTTTCAGAAAAAAACACTATTAAATGACTTGCATTGATATCGTACTACTGCATATGATTTATTTTTAACCTCAATAAATTCATATAGCCTATGTGACCGGAATTTCAAACATTTGTCCGCTAAATTGAAAACCCGCTGGTCACATTGTCTGGTGCCAATTTTTTCTAGCGGAAACACTGCCCCAGAGATCCTCTCTTTTTGTAATATTTAATGTTCAAACTTGCAGTGAGTTAACTGTGTTGTACTTGTTGGCACTTGCACTAAACACGCTTTTTGAAGCCAATAAAAAAGTCAAATGCTGGATCATTCAAAGCCACATAATTTTTGTTGTTTTGGTTGTTTAAAATACGGGGGAAAAAAAATCCGATTCATCGATTAATCGATCGATAAGGTGCTAGATTAATCGATTACAAAAAGAATCGATAGCTGCAGCCCTAAATTCCATCCAGCATCCCACGGTTGCCGTATAAAACCGCCTGTTCAACTGTAGCTCACTAAAAGCTTTAGTGGACCGAGGACTGATCTTTTCAGTGAAAGCTGCACTGAAGCTCAATTTAGTTTCTCACCCTTTATCAATGATCCAGTTAATCAGGTTTGGGATGAATGTAAATATGAAGAGAACATGTTAAGAGAGCTATCGGAGGAGGGAAACACTGGAGGCCGATTGTTCAGAGGTGCTTCTAGAAGGTTTCCTGAGTTCAGAGACTGAAACTGAAACTGTGCCTCCTTAGCCAGAGGCAAGGACCAAGAACCAAAACAAAACAAACAAAAAAAAAACTATTTGTCCAACAATGCAAAAGCATGTCACAGGTCGTTGGATGCAGTAACAGATGAACTATCTGTGACGCACATACTGATCATTGATTGAAGACAAGAGGTAGAAATTTCTCCAATTAAAGATAAAAATTGATGTTTCTCGAGTGCTAATGAGGTACAGGCATAATTAGAGAGCGAGAGGGAGAATCAACTGCTACTTTGGATCAAGTAGTCTGGATCCTTCATCCCTTTCACTGCAACTCCATAGAAATCTTTGTAAGTCCCGTGTGCCCAGTAAAGGTTAGAGTGCTGGTACGTGACCAGTTAAAAGAGCAGACTTACTCTCACTGAAGCCTCAACTGCGAACTGAGACAACCCAGCTGACGTCACCATGGTTACTCTAAACGTCCCTTCAGAGCCACATAAAGGATGTAATACAACTGTTTTCACAGGCCAGGACTCCCCAGCTCCAGTCCTCAAGGGCCACGGCCCTCCCCATCTTAGATATTTCCCTGATTCAGCACACCTGATTCAAATTAATGGGTCCTTAACAGATCTGTGTAGACTGTGATGGTGATCCATTCATTTAAATGAGGTGCGTTGTAGCAGAGAAACATCTAAGATGTCCAGGGCAGCGGAGTTGTGAAGCCCCGGGCTAGGCCCTCCCTTTAACAGGTTTACTTTTTCTTTTCTGTAATATGAGTCCTTACCTGTCTTGGGATCAATGTCAAAGAACATTTGATGAGATTCCAGCATCAGGAAGGAAAGCTTCCCCTCAGAGAACGTGTCCACGTCGGTGGCTGACACCTGGATGACGGACTTAACTTCCGCCACGTTCTCCTGGACGGAGGCGAAATACACGGGCTGGGAGAGTTCTGGGGCGTTGTCGTTGACGTCCAGCACCTCCAGGAAGACGTGGGTCCAGGAGATCAGAGGCTCGGTTCCCAGATCGGTGACGTACACAGAGAGCCAGTAGTGTGGTACCGTTTCACGGTCCAGAGCCTCTTTTGTCCAGATCACGCCTGAGAACACACGGAAAGATGGTGAAACACTGGTTTCTGGAGAAATGAATCACTTGTTCGTTTAATATGCTTCATCCAGAACAACAGCAACGATCCCTACGGAAATATGAACCACTTGTATCTTACAGTGCCTGTTTGCAATTTAGGAAATCTGGATGCAATAGATGAGTGAGATTTCTTTTCTATTCCCCGCTTATCAATACGGGCGAAATATCCGTGTTGCCAAAACCAACCCGTGTTTATACAGCAAGATGTGAAAGGCTGGTTGATTGAGGGAGGTAAATGAGGGAAACTGACTTTTCTGCGCACACATGCATTCAGAAGATGATGGACAGTGGTTCCCCAGAGGGACGATCTTGAAACCCAGCAACAAGGAGGTTATATTACCACTCGGCTCCACCGTGACAGAGAACTCCATCTGGCCTGATTTTATCTGAACCTCAAGTGCAGCGGCAGGCTCGTGGAATGCACTACAATACGCTGCGGGGTCGGAGGGCGTCCGCTAAAGAAGATGCAGATGGAAAGCTACCTTTACGACCCCGGAGGAAGTACCGTGTTGCACAACCACAGACACGTCTCATCTTACCATAAGCTCAGGGAGACAAAATGAGGAAACGTATGCAGTAAAGATCTGTTCTGACATTCTGTGTCTGTCTGTAGGGAAACCATTAATATACAGTGCTTCATTTAAAATTAAACTGACTTCATATATGGACAGGCTAATCTAATGTCAGTGCCAATTACACCTGACACTGTACATACCAGCCAATACGGTAATGGTAATTTTTTAAAAGTCAGATAACGTGATCTTGCCTCCACATACTTTATTACACTACATATCTACGCTCTTAATTTCCAGTCTAATTCCTGGTTGTTGCTCACCACTCTTAGGGCCTGATTTACTAAGATCCTGAATAAAGAGTACTAAATTGCGTGTGCACTGAAAAAGTTTGCGCGTGCTGTTGTTGTGTGTTTTGCGGGTGATCAACTAAGAATGCTCGCGCAATTGATAACGGGTGCAAACCGCAGTATTTAAATGAGGTGTTGCGTGTCTTACGGTTTGCGCCATGGAGAGTCTGGATGGAAAGCAGGATAGACGCAAGCGCAAAATGAAATTTGACGAGTTGGAGTTAGAGATATTAGTGGAAGAGGCAAATAAACACATTCATGAACTACAGCAAAGACATTTAAACATTATCAAAAGAAACGCAATATGGGAGAAAATCTGCGATACAAATGCAGTTGGTAAGACAAAAAGAACGGCAGATGAGGTTAAAAGAAGGTGGCAAGATATAAGGCGAAGAACTAAAGAAAAAGTGGCCTTTAATAAAACTTCGGCAAACAAGACAGGTGGAAGACAGGAAGAGATGCCTGCGGAGGAGATGCCTCTAACCAGGATTGCGCAGCAGGTGCACCTCACCTTCTGCGAGGAGCAGATAACTGGGATACTGGGTTATGACACGCTAGAGCCAACTGCAGAACAAGGTAGGCGCACAATAAGAAACACTTTTTTCTCCATGAAAACACGTGATTTATTTATTATCACAAATAAAAAAATGAATGTGCCTCCTGTGGCAACCTTTTGCTGAATAATATTCGATTTAACATTCAAATAAAATATTTCTCCTTTTGCATGTGCTTGTGACCGGCTCCAAATCAGCCCTTAAGTTTCAACTATCTGGTTTTCATTCATTCCAAACAAATTTACACGAGTCCGAAAGACTCTCTCTCTGCGTATTCTTTGATTTTGGCGATGTCGCCTCCTTGCCACAATAACAGCAGCCATCGGTGCGTAATGCTGGGCAGATTAGCACCTTCCTTTCGAACGTATTAAATACAGACGCAATCACAATCCCCGCAATTACTTTCAGGGTTGGTAAATCTCATTGCGCGTGGTAAATGAACCTATTTGCATTTTCCCCTCCCAGTATTTAGCGCTTTCTGGCGGGTACGCCCCATATTGATTATTCATCAGCGCAAAAGTGCTAAATGAACAGCGTGTGCTATTTTGCTCATTTGAGAGGCGCAGTCCTCTTTGCACGCGGTTAGTAGATCAGCTTGCGCATTGGTTTGCTGGTGTCAAGTTTGCACACGTTTTTACGCACGCAAACCTTTAGTAAATCAGGCCCTTAGTATCTCAAAGTAGGTATTACCTGTGGGGAGTGATGAGGTTGGAGCCAGGATGTCAGGGTACAGGTATTTGTAACTGGAGAGATAAGGAGCTTTCATCGAGTTGATCTTCTAAACTTTTGTTCTGTCCTTTCCTGATTAAACATATAACTAGAAAAGCACTCAGAGTGCGCAGACCAAACGAAACAATTATCGAAAATTTGAAAGTGATCCAGAATCCAGGGTTTCTTCCGGATCACACCCAAAATGAAATCGGTTCTACCTTTTAACATTTCCGACAACTCCTGAAAATTTCATCAAAATCCATCCACAACTTTTGGAGTTATCTTGTACACAGTCAGACAAACAGACAGACGCATAAACGCCGGCAAAAACATTACCTCCTTGGTGGAAGTAAAAAGGTGCAATCATAAAAACAATAAAAAAAGGCAAAAAATTACCTGTCTCTTCATCAATGGAAAACACCCCGAGGCCAGAGCCATCATGGATGTGGTATCTGACGATCCCGTCTCTGCCATGGTCCTTGTCAGAAGCCCCCAGTGTCACCACAGATGTCCCCACTGCTGCATCCTCCATCACCGCAGCCTCGTACACAAACTCCGAGAAGACTGGCCTGTGGAGGTTCTCATTTACATCCAGAACCTCAATCTCAACAAAGCAGGAGGATGAGAGGGAGCGGGGCTGGCCGTGGTCCACGGCTCGCACTGTGAGGTTGTAGGATGGCCACCTCTCAAAGTCCAGCTCTCGCTCGAGCGTCAGAGCTCCCGTGGAGGAGTCGAGGTGGAAGATGCCGTTCTCCGTGTTCTTAAGATTGTAAGTGACGAGGCCTCCAGCGCCGAGGTCCAAGTCCACACTCTCCACCCAGACAAGCAAGGCACCGACGGGAACATCTTCTGCAACTTTTACATGGTACACTTTGGGTACAAATTTGGGCGGGTTGTCATTTACGTCTTGCAGGACCACCACTACGCTGATGGTGGAGGACAGCTGAGGGCCGGATCTGGCTGAGTCTCTCGCTTCGATCAAGAGGTCGTGCCTGGGCAAGTTCTCTCGATCCAGTGAACCCATCACGATCAACTCCCCGGTCAGCTCATCAACCCTGAACATGTCCGTAGACGTCAAGAGGGAGTACTGGACTTTACCGCTCAGATCAGTGTCCAGGTCAACAGCACGAGCTGTGAAAATAACCAAATTCACCTCTGTGTTTTCGGGCACGCGAATCACATATCTGGATTGATCGAAAGCAGGAGAGTTGTCGTTGACGTCCACGACATTGATTGCGATGAATTTCCACGCAGATCTCTGTGGTATTCCCAAGTCATAAACTGTGACGTTTAGGATGTAGAACTCCTTAGTCTCTCTGTCCAGAGCGCAAACTAACCGAAGATCCCCAGAGAAGGTATCGATTATGAAACAGCCATTCTCATTGCCACTTGATATGGCGTATACCAGCTTACTGTTAAACCCGGAGTCACCATCCGTCGCTTTGAACTGGAGGATGGCAGAATTCAGCGGATGGTTCTCGGCAACATCAACTGAACTGGGAATGCTTGTGACGAACTTGGGAGAGTGTCGGTTTGTGATGTGGATGTCTGAAAATGACTCTTCTTCCTGATAAATTAAAACTGGTTTGATTGATTCTATCAGTTTATCAGTCACCCGTTTAACGATGCCAGTTTCCAAGCAGCAAAGCGTCGCATCGTCACCTCTGTTGGTGATGGTCACCCGGACAACTGAAGCCTCGGAGTGAAGCTTGCCGTCTGTCACGACGGCTCGCAAAGTAAACGAGCCCTCTTGCGGGGGGATGGGCCGTTTAAGGGTGACAACTCCCGAAACTGGGTCGATGCCGAAAACCTGGAGCTCGTTGCCCGACTCTATCACGTACTGTAACTGCTGCAGCTCGTCCAAGTCGATGGCTGAAAGCTCGGTGACTGTGTCCCCCACGGGTAAATCTAGGGGAATCGTGATGTTGCAGTCCACTCTTTCAAACATAGGGAAGTTGTCATTGACGTTGTTCAGCGTTATTGTCACGGGGCATTCACTGACATGACTAAAGGGGTGACCGCTGTCCGAGGCCCAAACCCTGAGGTGATACCGACGTTGCATCAGCTCGTAGTCCAAGTGTTCGGAGGTCGAGATGACCCCTGTGAACGGATCTATCATGAAAGGTAAAGGACCTGGACTTGCGATGGCATAAGTCACAAAGCCGTTCTTGCCCCTGTCGCCGTCTGTAGCGGTAACTTTCAGGACGCTGCTGCCGACGGGAGTGTTTTCATCCAGCGTGGCCTGATAGGACGTCTGCACGAACTGGGGGCTGTTGTCATTTTCGTCCGTTATCTCGACCACGACGTGAGTCTCCGCTTCACCGTGATTTGCCACCACATCGAATTCATATCGATTTTTTCTCTCGTAGTCAAATTTCCCAGCTGTTTCGATAATCCCAGTTTTGGGATTTATCTTGAAGCTCGAGCTGTCTGGATTATTTTTTATGCTAAATGTTACATTATAGCGTACGGAGGTGACCGAAACTTTGAGGACATGAGTTTTAGGGGGAGCGAACTCACTCAAGGATGCCATGTAGGTGTCTTCCAGAAAGGCCAGTGGGCTGTAATGATCTGCTGGAATGCGGATTTGTGTAACTGGAGAGAGTAAACTTGGCAAACTACTATCTTTAGCCTGAAGGGACAGATTAAGGCCAAAAGGGGTTTGAGACCACATAATCCTCTTTGTAGAGATCACTTGGAAGTCAGTGCCCTGCACACCTAAGGGGATTATCTGAAAACACTTCTGGGGATCCCCCCCAACAATATTGAGGGTTTCCACAGGCTTAGCTCGTGCTTCCACATGGACACTGATATCTACTTTTCCATCTGCAGAGATTAAAGGTTTTGGGGAAGGCCTGATCTCCAAAGAGCCAACTGAGGATTTTTGCACGTTCACTGAGACGCGGGCGACGTTGCCGAATTTCTGAACTCCGGATATCTTTTTTGTCCTGTCCTCCGCTAAGACAGTGAGGTCATATCTCTGCGTCCTGGTGTGATTGAGCTTCTTGACCAGTGTCACCGTGCCCGTGAAGGGGTCAACGGCAAAAGGGTGGGCTCTGCTGGTGAACGAGTAGTAAAACTCAGCGTTGCTACCGACGTCTGCGTCTGTAGCGCTGACTCTGACCACACTTGACCTGAGCGGAGCGTCCTCCTGGATGACCACGTTGTACGAGGCAGGGTAGAACAGAGGTTTCAAGTCGTTGGTGTCAAGTACCTTGACGAGTACTTTTGTCTTTGCCTGGAAACTGCTCTCTGTCGCCTCGACGGTGAGAGTGTAAGTGTCTCTGACCTCCCTGTTCAGGAGAGCCGAGTTACTGCTGCGGGTTTTGATCCTGAGAAAGCAGAAATCCCCGACTGAGAGCGCTTCTGCTTGGAAAAACTTCTCATCGTCACCTGCAACGATGTTATACGCGATGTTCCACAGTGAATCCGTTAGATGGATGCCCATCTTCACAGGTGTGTCCACGTATCTGTGAGGGGAGGAGTTTTCGTTGATGGTGGCGTTGTAGAGGTGGTGTGTAAACTTGAGCGGCGAGCTGTCCTTTCCTTTTCCCATCGCTACATGCAGGAAGAATATCATCAAAATAAGAATCGTTGCTGACAAAGTTGCCTTCCTCGGTGCCTCCATGATTCACCCACACCTGTGAGAAAGACAAAAGAGGGAAGGATTTACAGTAATATGCTATAAATCAGCAACAAGTGAAGCCTTTAAAATACAATGGAGTTGTTAAATAATTTCTGTATCAACTTGTTAATCTGCAGCTACACATTAGATGCATAATTCTCGAATCCACACTATTATATATACAGTAAATAATCAAACAACGGCAGAGGGGAGCTCTGTGGCGTATCCAACTCGTCTGAACTCGCCTCTGCAAGAAAGATACTGTAGAACAAGTAAAACCACTGTTTCAGGACCAGTTTAATGCCTCCAAGCCTTTAAAACAAGGCGGCAGTCAGAACCCATCTTGGAAATCTTTCTTCGGGAGGACGAACACGAAAAACAAACGCTAATTGAAATTATTACCGGTGTGCTTTTGCTGCGATGCGACTGTGTGGAGGGATTTGTAGTTTGATGCCTCGGTATGAAGCTGACAACCACAGCTGCTTCAGCGAAGGAAGCCGTGCGTACTGAGGCTTTGTGGTGGTGATTAATGGCATGAAAGAGCAAACCGCACCATGCTCAGACTCACGAGAAACAACTAAATTGATCTGAAATTCAAAAAGCAAATCAACGGTGCACTGAATTTCAACCCGGCTGCTCTTCTCGAAAGTCATCTGTGAATCTCTCCTTAGATGGCAGTTTTTCTACGTACGAACAAGGACTCAGGGTTAACCCGCATCGCTTAAAACAAAAAATTAAAAACAGGTCAAGCATTTTTTTTCTCTGTTGACTAAAAAAAAGCACCAGCTTCTGAGCATTTAAAGTATTTTTCTGGTCTGCTCTACGTTCCAGCTGTGGTGCAGTGAGAACAGTGAGAAAATCTCAATATTCCCACAGTATCATTTTGAAAGCAGTCTGTATCTTTATCAGTGTTTTACATAGCTCGGTGGTGTTGCTCCGATTACATAACCAATGTTATCAAAATCATTGGAGCTCATCCTCTGATTGTAGCAGGGATTTGGCATTCCATTTCTTTTAAAGAAATAAAAGTAACCAAAGAATGAGGAACCCGAGATCACTCCCAGTAGCTGAAACAAACTATGCTTTTACCCATTTAGGGCCCTGGGGTCGATTTAGGGACCTGGGGTCCCTAAATAATAGGGATCGACCGATATGGATTTTTTTAGGGCCAATGCCGATACCGATTTTTATCCATCACCCGATGGCCGATTATGCTGATTTTCTTGGGTTGATATATATGTGGCCGATACTGTTTTGCTCCCTCAATTTACATAGAAAAATGACACAATGATAACAGATGTTACAGGTCTCAAGTTTAAACAAACATTTATTGAAAAGTAAAAATTTAACCATTTAACAACTCTGACTTCAGCTTTACCACACATACTTTCAAATAAAAAAAGTGTTGACACGTCTGCATGTGCTGCAGGGTCTTCCGGCAACATGGAGCTGCCCGTGGATGCCTGTTGGTAAATCATGTCACGGAAAGATACATCGGCGAACCCGCACGCGAATAATGCAAATATTGGCCCGATATATCGGCCGACCGATGTATCGGTCTATCCTTACTTAATATCCAGATTAACCCCTGATCTCCTGTTTGTCAGCTTGCTGTCCTGTTACCGATAAATATGACCATCATAGTGAAGCAGAAGATTTACTAATTTGTAACCCATCCATCCATCCATTTTCTATACCCGTTTTATCCTTGAAGGGTCACGGGGATCTGCTGGAGCCTATCCCAGCCGTCTACGGGCGAAAGGCAGGGGTCAGACCTGGACAGATCGCCAGTCCATCGCAGGGTCACACATACAGACACACAACCATTCACACTCACATGCACTCCTACGGGCAATTTAGAATGATCAATTAACCTGACATGCATGTCTTTGGACTGTGGGAGGAAGCCGGAGTACCCGGAGAAAATTTATAATAATTTGTAACCCTCATACATGTAAGTGAAATATAAATGCAGATAATACAGACCTTTAACTTAACCATATTAGCACAAGGCTAATAAAGGGTTTTTAAAGGGTTAAATATATATATATATATAAATATAAATATATATATATATATATATATATATATATATATATATATATATATATATATATATATATAATATATATATATGTTAGTTTTTTTTTTTTCCCCCTAAGGGCCGTTTTTAATGGAGCTCAAGACAAATTTCGATCCAGAAATCAAGACAAATGATTGACAAGTGACTCGAGCCGATGCACAACCACAGCGTGCAAATTAAAATGTCACAACATCCATTATTGAAAGCACAAAAAAATCTGAGCAAATTAATACTTTTTGAAATCACACAAAGGAATAATCATCAAGTCCCGCCTCCACCTAAAAAGATCCTGCATCCTGAAAAGAATCTATATGATCGGGGGGCTTCTTTTAGCCCGGTGGTCCATCCAGGTGTGTGAATAAAGCAACACAAGAGACGTGCATGAATACCAGCGTCATATCACCTCACGGCTTATATGGGTTTTTCAAAATAGGTCTCTGAGATAGGATGTGCTGAGTGCAGGCCTGTGTCTCCAGGTAGGCTGGCGCTGGAGCTTTCAATGGAGGGTGACAGGTATGTTGGATTTTATCTTCATTCGCTTGGTGACAGGTAATCTGATTACAGCAATCAGGGTACTATTTGGGTTTCAAAAGAGATTTAAGGCATTTTGTAATGTTCCCATGGCTGGGACGTTCCAGATGCAGCACTCGAGGCTTTAAGCTGTACATTTTTACGACACATGCTTCAAACGTTGCAGCTCTCTCAGCTGCATGTGACTTGCTCTTGAGTTGCAGTACATGCCAATACATCAAGTGTCAAACCGATCCCAGTTTTGAGGATATGGATCGACGGGGCTGTCACAATGATCTATGCAAAAATCCCCAGTAGTTACAGGTTAAAGGGAGCTTTTGTCCCCACAAACAGTCTAACACTCATCTCTGTGGACAAAAATCTGCGTAATGTAAAATGCAGGAATTTACTTGAGCGCTTTAAGCATAACTTCCCATAAACCGAGCAAAGACAAGACACTTTTCTGGGTTTAGCAGTGAACAAAAATGAGAGGTTTAAGAGATATTACTCTACATTTTGTTAGTTCAAACATAACACAGAAGCACATCATTCTCTAGACCAGTCAGTCCCAAACTTCAGAATAACATGGCCCAGTTTAAAACGTGAAAAATCTCCACGGCCCACCCAAGTCTTTAATCACAACTGTGATCATCAGACAAGACGAGAAGCTACATTCCAATATTAATGTAAGCGGTCAACAAACTAGAAAAGCACTCGGAGAGCGCAGACATCCGCCAAGCGCAACAGTTCCCCCATATAGCAATTTAAAGTTTGCAATAAAATCGGTGTTCTGAATCAGATCCGGATCAGCCATTGAATTTGATAGAGGTTTCCATTCTCAATCTCTGAGTCAAATTTCATGAGTTTTGGGCAATAATTAACAGAGATATTGAGAAACAAAATTTTTGGCCCCATTGACCGCAATGTTATCGAAAATTTGAAAGTGATCCAGAATCCAGGATTTTTTCCAGATCACACCCAAAATGAAATCAGTTCTTCCTTTTCACATTTCTGACAACTCCTGAAAATTTCATCAAAATCCATCCATAACTTTTTGAGTTATCTTGAACACAGACAGACAGATAAACGCCGGCAAAAACATAACCTCCTTGGCAGAGGGAATAAAGGGACAGTTGAATAGTTAAGATGACAGTAGAATAACACTCAATTGGTTTGTTTTATTACTTCTGAATATTTATTTGAATCACGTCATAAATATTTTACCGTAATTAAAAACATAATTTTAAAAAATTGAAAATTTCGAATGACCTCTCACGGCCCACCTGCAGTACCACGACGGCCCACCAGGGGGCCGCGGCCCACAGTTTGGGAATCACTGCTCTAGAGCGATGAAAAAACAGCACAAAATATCCAGTTTTAGTTTCTGCGGATCGCGTTTCTGCCAATCAAGTCGTGTGCTGGAGCAAATCAGCACTGAAGAAAAACATTCCTGTGGTCAAAAATATGTAATCAAACATCAAATAACATCGCTCCAAATAAGTGCATAACATGATTAGATGAGTGAAAGGAGAAACTGATCTTCAAAAGGCATAAAGGTAAAGTTGAGACATCCCTTTAAACAAAATGTTTTGGCATGGTCGTGTTCTTTTCGGCTGGCAAAAGGAAAGTTACGGTACCCCATCGATCCTGAGCCTCGGCGTAACGCTCAACATGGCGCTAATTAGACTGTCAGGGATGTAGCTTGTTCAACGTTGAGTGATCAGCAGAGTGATGTTCTCCTCTGCTGACCGTCCTGGGAGGGCGACATAAATCTGCACGGCAGCCTCGGCACAAAACTCAGGAGGGGAAATGAGTAAAAGAACGTGCTCTCTTTTCAAACGTGAAGCTTTTTAGTGGATATATGCTTTGGGCTCGTCTTCACCATCGAGGAACGAATGGGTTTAATCATATAGAAGCAAATTCTGGAAGCGAATCTCACACGCAGCCACCTGTAAAAGGCAGAAGAGCCGC
This sequence comes from Hirundichthys speculiger, assembly GCA_018398805.1. Taxonomy (NCBI): domain Eukaryota; kingdom Metazoa; phylum Chordata; class Actinopteri; order Beloniformes; family Exocoetidae; genus Hirundichthys; species Hirundichthys speculiger. Next base: position 68,262 of record JAGFBZ010002099.1, read on the forward strand.
AGCCAATGGCCTCTTCAGCAGGATAAACATCTAAAAATCCACAATGAGCTCACTCAAGAGGTGCGAGCTGTGATCCTCACCTTTCCTTAAGGATCAGGTCATTAGAAATATGTGCAAACATAAAAAATATGCAGCACTTCTGCAGAAAGAATGAACTCCCACTGTTTTTTTTTCCCACTGGGATGTTCAAATTTGTACTACTTGCAAGAAGTGAAAAAAAAAAGTAGTCTCGTGTAAAAACTTAACACTTCTCTTACTTTTAAATAGTCTAATGGGAAAAATCCTGTTTCAAACATCCCTTACTGAGATACATCACAATGAGCCGAGATGTTCAGTAATTCGGTCTGTGGGATGGGACGGTATCGAACGCTCCACGGCACCGTCATATATCAGGGGAGAAATACAAATAGTGACTAATCTAATCCTGAAACAAAAGTACATTCATGAATGAGCAGCCAGAGGAGGGTGATTATAGCAGGTGATGAGGATGGATTACTCTCTGACCCAGAACACCGAACTATTATGATTCCCATTTGATTTTAAAGAACTGCTGAGAAGAGGTTGTAAATCCTACAAATCGTCCTCATGTGCTTCGTCGTCACTCATTAACAGCCGTTCTTATCCATATTCTGCACTCAAAAGTTATCACGCTGTCAGTAAACCCTTGTGCAGGACTGTGACTGTTGCACACACTTTACATAAATGATAGGGCTGGGCAACGATTAAAAATTTTAATTGGGATTAATCGCATTATTTCCCTGATTAATCACAGTTAATCACATTGTATAAGAAAACTCAAATAATGAATTCAAAAGTAGTGTAAAATGCACTTTTATTGAAATGTTCTGCTGTCATATGAACTAAAGTGTCATAACATTTGTTGTTTAAACACTTTTAACATCAGCACTTGTCAGTAACACATATTAAGTGTAAATCTCATCTTAAAAAATGTCAAATAAAGTAAAGTTTATTGCCACTGCCAGGGCATTAATGTCATCCTGTTTTTATGAAAAATAAAAAAAAAAGTCTACCAACAAAATCCAACAAAATGATTGTGTCTCAGCACAATCAGAACATTAAAACAGGTAATTTCTGAGGTAACAGCAGAAACTTTTAACGGGGAGTTCAACTTGTCAGTTGTTACAAATAACCTTGTTTCTGTTGAATCCTCCGTCTGGGAGAACTTTAAAATGAAAATGTCCATGTTAAAGTTCAGTAACTTTACCAGTCCATGTATCAATCAAAAATTAAAAAGTGACATTTTATTACGTTTTTCGTTTTTTAATCTAACACAGAAAATGAAAAAATGCCTGTTTTTTCAATATTAAAATTTTAGACTTCGATCAAAAATATGAAATTAAAAAAGGGGCCACAGAACTGAATTTGTTTTATAATGGAGGACTGGACTTTCTGTTGTCATTACACATCTGTGCCACTAGATGGAGCCGCACTGCAGTAACTAGCTAGAGAACAGCAGGACAGTGAACACATGGAGCAGATCAAATGGAACATGGACGAATGACGTTTGTTGCAGTCCAGAATTTTTTTTTCAGACAATATTGTTAATATTGCTACCTGAGTTGCTACCTGAACTGTAAAGTTCACAGATTTTTACCGTTCTCCATGTCTGTTTTCTGCATGTTTTTCTGCCGATTGTTTTCTGGTTCCACAGCAGCCAGTAACAAATTTTTCAAAACAAAAGCATGTGAGCAACATGGGTTAACGCGCAATAAAATAAATGTCAGCATTAATAAATTAATGAGTTAACGCGATAATAACGCGTTAACTTGCCCAGCCCTAATAAATTAACTAATGACATAAAAATAAATGAATTGCCCCCCGACCATCACCCTTTCTCCTGATTTTGCAGCATCTCTGCAGTCTGTGAACTCAGCTGAGGCTGGAATGAAACGTTTCCACCCAAATATCCACCTCGGGACGTTCTCGAGGTGCCGCTGTTCCCGAGGTCAGCTAACACAGCAACACCTCTCTCTCGCTGTGTGTTCGGAGGGGCGACCTGCAGCCACATGTTCAGCACCAGATCGCATTTCGACATCGTCCCTATGGCTCCCAGGACAGACGGAGAACAGTTTCTGCAGCTTTTCTCTTCATCAACCTCTGTGTTGTCAGTGAGGGCTGAACGCTCTGCGGTGCTGAAATCTACATCGAACACACACCTTTAAATGCTGTGCAGGCAGAGCTCTCTGTGTGTGGTTTGAGTGCTTCTGGCTGTTTTTGTTCTTCCCGATTTATTTAGCATAATGGACTGACAGCAGCAGGTAGATACTTGATCTAATTTTATATGCTGCACACATAGATCAACTGGGAGTTACCTTATTAATCAATCAAAAGTGTGCACCTGTAGCAAAAGCATTAACGGTTTTGTTAGTCATTAAGTGTGCAAAGAAAGCGTGGGAGCGCTACATCAGACCGACCGGTGCTTTAGGTTTTTGTGTGCCGGTTCAACGCCGCCGGTCAACCCTCATCACGTAAACTCAGCACAGATGGATCAACTGATCAAACCCTGATGATTCCTAGAGGCCTCCCTGCAATCAAGCGAAGAATGTACATGACCGTGTGTCCGATCTCGCGCTACCCTCATCCTGCTTTATCATCCGAGCGTCCAACAGGAACAATCATGTTTCGCTGCTACTGGTGAGCTTTCAGGCTAACGTTACACACCTGACCACCTGACCTGACCACCTGACTGCCTCACAGGTCACCACTGAGAACATTCCTCACAATTTACTGGTTTCATATTTGCAAAAAAACTAAAGGTAAAATTTTTTTAAAAGAAGTAATCATTATCTGAACCAAACGTCAGCTGGTTCTTTCTCTGACTGCGCTTAAAGTCACCAACCGTCTCTGTGAAATTAGGCTCAGATTCTTTAAGAAATGCTGCTAACTAATGCCTCTGCTCGGCTCTAGTTTTAGTGAAAAATTATGTAACGCTCCACGGTATTTACGATGTTTGGCTGTGCAGGTGTTTCTTTATCAATAATTTATTTTCATTGTATGTTTGCACCCACTGGTAAAAGTACAGTGCATCAGGCGTTCTCAAAATTGTTTGAAAAAGTAATATTACTATGCTGAACTTTCAAGTTTCAAAAAAAAGAAATGTTTTAACTAAGATGCAAATATTAAGTTCAAACACTAATGTCTTGCTCCGGAAATCTTCAGTGCTCATCTGCATTAAACGCAGGACGACAAACACAGCAAGATGTGACCAAATGTTGCCAGAATGGTGATGTTGTGATATTTTTAAGTGATTAAATCTGATACAAAAATGCATCCATGGGGATTAATAATTATTAGGGCTAGGCAAGTTAACACATTATTACTGCGTTAACTCATTAATTTATTAACGCCGACATTTATTTTATCGCATGTTAACACATGTTGCTCACATGTAAAGTAACAGTAAAGTCTGTTACTGGCTGCTGCGGAACCGGAAGAGCGAAAAAGCTAAAACAGACATGGAGAACGGTAAAAATTTGTGAACTTAACAGTTTGGGTAGAAGCTCAGGTAGCAATATTAACAATTCTGTCTAAAAAAAAAAAAATTCTGGACTGCAACAAAACTTTGGCGTCATTCCTCCATGTTCCATCAGATCTGCTCCATGTGTTCACTGTCCTGCTGTTCTCTAGCTGGTTACTGCAGTGCAGCTCCATCTAGTGGCACAGATGTGTAATGACAACAGAAAGTCCAGTCCTCCATTATTAAACAAATTCAGTCCCGTGGCCCGTTTTTTAATTTCGTATTTTTGATCCAAGTCTAAAATTGAAATATATATAAAAAAAGTCATTTTTTCATTTTTTGTGTTAGATTAAAAAACACAAAACGTAATAAATGTCACTTTTTAATTTTTTTTTAAATTTTGATTGACAATTGAAAATGGAAAGAATGAATGATACAGGGATTAGTAAAGTTGCTGAACTTTAACATGGACATTTTCATTTTAAAGTTCTCCCAGACGGAGGAATCAACAGAAACAAGGTTATTTGTAACAACTGACAAGTTGAACTCCCCGTTAAAAGTTTCTGCTGTTACCTCAGAAATTACCTGTTTTAATGTTCTGATTGTGCTGAGCCACAATCATTTTGTTGGATTTTGTTGGTAGACTTTTTTTTTTTTATAAAAACAGGATGACATTAATGTCCTGGCAGTGGCAATAAGCTTTATTTTATTTTAGATTTTTTAAGATGAGATTTACACTAAATATGTGTTACTGACAAGTGATGATGTTAAAAGTGTTTGAACAACAGATGTTATGACACTTTAGTTCATATGGCAGCAGAACATTTCAATAAAAGTGCATTTTACACTACTTTTGAATTCATTATTTGATTTTACATATACAACGCGATTAATCGCGATTAAAAATTTTAATTGTTGCCCAGCCCTAATAATTCTAGAATTACAGTATTTTCCTCTAACACTTATGCCAATAGGCACATCGTTGCTCCATGGCTACGTGGCTGAGAAGCCAGAAGCTGAAGTCTGAGCCTGGCGGTGGTTGGCTGAAGGACCTGAACTGCTCGGAGAGTTCAGTTTGGGACTCTTCCAAGAGGAATTGTGGGTACATGAAATGTACTACTACTCCTCAACGGAGAAGAAAAGACAAGTGTCTTTCATAAGGTCAGGTTAAAGCCTTTTTGGCAATAAGGTGGATGAAAAAAGTGATGGAAAAATCACAGTTCCCCCACCAAGTCCTATCAGGAAGTTGATATCGACCGCAGGTTTACTCGTTATGAAGGCAGTCATTATGTCTCTGAGTCACGACTACAACAGCTCCGACAAGTTGAATCATGGATCCGTATGAAACCTGGGGCCATTTCTACAAAGTCATGTGACCGATGGATTGGTGCATGTGGTTTCATCCTGAGAGAAGCGCAGGCCAAGTGGCGTACAGATGGCATGTTCATATCCGCAGAAACGTTCGTTTTACCGGCAGCTCGCGGTGAAATACTAAATGGTCTCATGGGTGCGTGGACAGATTTCAAGGTTTTCCTTTGTCAAAAACCATACGTCATTATTCCCATTCCAGCTCCTTCTGGGATTGTATTCACCCTGGTTAACCTGATTTCTTCTTTTTGTTAAGCGATTATGCCCCCATCCTCCAAGAAGAAAGGAGAGAAGAGCAGAGAGGATTTGGCTGAAACGCAATATCTCCGTAATCACATCAAGGTGCTAGCTCGGCTGTGGGTGTTTTAAAGGAAAAGGGGGTGAGGGGTGGGTTAAGGTGTATTTCCATAAATTAAAAATCTGCCTGTTACCTGAAACAGACACTTGACGATGACAAAGCATGTACCTGAAACTCGCAGACATGAACTGAATCTTGCCCCCTCCCCCAATTTGCTGTGCTGCCCGGTACATTACAGGGCATTTCCATCACTGTACAGCGTTACAGAAGTTTAATTGTGATCTTTAAACCTATAAGATGTAAAACTGTTCTAAATGTTCAGAAATCAACTTGCTGAGAGACTGAGTAGAAACAACAGCTCTCTAATGATGTCGGAGTCGTCTGTGTTGTGTTGCAGAGGAGCAATGACATAACAATCATCCTGAACCAGGACAGTGGAGGAATGATCTCAGTCACCCGTAGGTGAGTGGTTGTTCGTCCACGTGTGCTAGAGCTGAGCGATTTTATCGATTCCATGATATATATCGATATTTTATTTCCCCAGAGAGTATCGATTTTTCAGTCGCGGGTATCAATATTCTAAGCTTCTTTCAAAACCCCCGTGTGCCACCTTTAAAAGCTTGCAAGCAACAATTTGCACTGTTTAAATAAATGAAACTTTTTTTTCAACAAATCTTTAATTCATTTTGTCCAGTATTTGCAAGCTGCCTGTCAGCCATATAATGTGTAATTGATGGTTTCAGTTCAATTAATTCAAACAAAGTTATTGGAACACTCACAAGATGTCACCAAAATCACTTTGCCCCTTTAAAATCTTTCAGAAAATGATGTGTGGCCAGGTGGACCCCTGCCTGCCGCCCAGAGAGACCTGAGATAAACTCCAGCAGATCCCCGTGGTCCTGCACAGGAAAAAGTGGGTATAGATCATGGATAGATGGACGGATAGATGAATAGATGGAGGTCTTTACCTTCACATTAAAAAGAAAAACCAACAGTCTAATACAGTAATGAATCCGTGCTGTAGCGTAAGCCACGATGGATGGGAAGCCTTCACCTGCTCTCAGTCTGCTACATAGAAGCTCACTTTTGTATTGTGGTGAGAAATAAAATGTCCCAAATCTAATTAATACAACACACAAGTGACTTTTTTTTTAATCCTCCTTTAAGTTTCCATAGAAGGAAATGACCCAGAAATGCAAATGTCGGAACTGACGGTGAAGTGCTCCAACCAGGTCAGCAACGGCTGCTTTCAGTCAGTCATGAGGCTGTACGTGAAAAAAATAAAGCTCTCCAACAAGTTCTAGATCTCATCAAACTGATGAAGTCATGGCAAAACAGGTTGAGAGAAAAAAAAAAATCTGTTAACTTGGAACAAGAATTCCTTTAATGTGACATCCAGATTGTATAAAAGAGACTTGAGATTTCTATGAAGGGGGATAAAAACTGAGTACAGGGATTTGTCCTCCTACTTATTGCTGAGGATAACATTAAATACTCTGCTACTCATTATTTAGATTTATGGCTACAAATTACCAGCAGCTAATTGAATCCCCTGCTGTCTGTAAAATGTCATGCATTATCCTCTGCACAGCGTGAGCCCTCGGTACTCTGGTATAATTTCTCTGCTCACGGGGATCCATTTTATACTAAGTAATCTCCTCCAAATTCTCCAAGAGAGGACGTTTGCATTTTAGAGAAGACAGTAGCCCTCCCAGCTCAGAGACAATGACGAAGAGAGCGGACACAGAGTTGGAAGAGGAAGAGCTGAAGATGTTAAGATTTCCTCTGGGAGTGACGAAGATGGATTGGATTAAGAAAGATGTGCCAGGATTAGATGTCCTGAAGTAAGAAAGTGAGACTAAGAGTTTGGGTTGAGGAGAAGGATGCTGGGACTGCCGCTGCCAGGCGGGAGGAAAAAAAAGTACAAGACCAAGGATGAGACTTCTGGATATGGCGAAACAGGAAATACAGTTGAGAGAGGAAGATAGGGACGACAGTAAGATGAAAACTGGACGATCTGATGTGGCAACGCCCCAAAACGTCCTACTGCTGGCATCCAAGTCACATTGTTGTCAGACACAAATCCTGTTTTTCTGCCTGTTTGCAAAACAGCTTGAGAGGAACAATGTGGCTGTTCAAAGAGCGACCATTAAAATAAAGTAAGCTACCATTCAGACTCATTCACGCTCTGGAGGACACTTGAGAGCATGAACCATCACGAGATGTTCAAAGCCTGCAGAGCATCTGCGTGAAAAGGTGTCATACTCAAACACCTGGACTATTTAGAAAACAGAGATTCACTGAGGCGCACCAGCCGGCACTGGACTTGAACAAATGAAACTCGAACAACCAGCCTTTTATTTTAAAGCACTTCAATCCAGCAGATGGTGCAGAACATCGTGTGATTTTACATGCAACTCAGGATTCATTCATTTGTTGTCACTGTGAAATTGTTAGGAATATTTGTTCATGCGTTAATCAAAATGGGAGCTTGAAAGGACCTATCCTCCCATGGAAGCAACCTTGAAAGTAAAGTGTCGCTACAGAATTAATGTCAAAGGCATGAACCAGGAGAAAAAGAAAAAAAAAAGGATTAAAGAAAGTTTCACCTTCTCCTAACATTCCCTACTTCCAGATGGCAATTAAAACCAGCCTTTGGGGGAGTCTCTGGGTTAGAGGTAGGCCTAAAAAAAATCCCGGACAAGTCAATTTGACATGTCATCTATGGAAACTGCCCCCCAGCTCTCAGCTCTGCTCTACTTTATGACTTTTTTCCTGCGAGATTGTTATCAGTGCTTAATGACTTCAACCCCTGACATCCGAACAAGTGACTCCAGTCAGCACTCAAAATTAATCTCCTCTCGCGTTGACCTATGTCATGAAAACAATACCCCATACCTACATTTTTATGCATGAGTCAGAAATTGTCAAATTATTACAGACATAATCTGCTGTGCAGTATTCCCCTCTCCTCACGCTTTCCCTTAAATCCCAGTTTAGTGTCTAACTTGTCAAGGAGGTACAGCTTGTTTGTTTTTTTGTACACCATAAGCCAATAAACGTCAAAAATGAGCAGCAACTTTTCATGTTCCATGGCCGGTGCCTTTGCAGAAGCGTCAACTCGCACGAAAGCTCTGGGATTATGTTTGGGCGAGGTTACGGATGCTAACCCCTGTCTGGGGTTGGGGAGGGCGCGGCCTCCAACCTAACCCCTCTCACACCCACAGTAGGGAGCTCTGAGGTTACATCAAGATGAAACTGTGCCCACTCTGGCATGGGGGGTGCTTAAACCTGTCAGGAAAACGGAGAGCTCTAAAAAAGACCCGATGGCAAAAAACAAAGCCTGCCTTGCAGAAAATGCAAATAGACGCTGAACTATTCAGGAACTGGAACACATGGAATACTGACGACTCATTTTATCTCTTTATGTCAAAAGCGACATCCCCACGATTATGCATTTTGTTCAGTAAAAAAAAAAACACGTTGTATTGAACAAGTATTGAATTTTTATCTGCCTCATCAATTAAAAGTATATACAGCACAAATTAGAAACACACCCCGGCCCTGATCGTACACTTCCCGCTAGCCACAAATTGCGGGTTTAGGAACCTCCGCTAACCGCTAATGCAATCGTCCGCTTCCTTAAAGCCGCTATCCGGTATGCTGACTCCCTTATTCATTGTAGGTGTGGCAGTGGGCGTGTTTTTTGTGCTTTCCGCAAACTCGGTATCTTGCGATCGTGGGTTTAGGGTTGCGGGTATAAAAAAAAGGGGAAAAAAGCATGATTTGGCCTTAGTTGCACCCCTGAGAAAATGGCAGAGATCGTCTTAAACGGCTTGCTCGCCAGTTAAAGGTGGGGTAGGTGTTCTTTGAAAAAACGGTTCCAGCAATCCAACTCAAGTGAAATTTTGAAAATATACACTCCCTCCCTCCTCCCAAAGGCTCCGCCTCCTCCTCTTCAGCCCACCCCTCTAAACCACGCCTTCACACGATTCACGACTACATGAACCGCAGGGAGGGAGGGAGGGGTGGGTGGGAGTGCATTGATATTTGATGGACGTATTAGGCAGCCAATGAAAGTAATGATGATCACTATTTTGATTGGTCAGAGTTTTTCTCTGATTATACCCTCTAGACCGGACCAAAACTTTTAGTTTTTTTTTGCAAACATTTTATTTCAGTGGGTGCAATGGGAATGTGAAAAGGTTTTCAGGCAATATTGTAAAAAGTGCTGCAAAAAAAGAACTCCTACCCCACCTTTAAACCATAGACGACCAGAGCGTGTTTACTGGGAGGACACCAACTATCTGGGACTTTCAGGTAGCCGATAGGAATTATCTGTGTAAAAATATTTATATGTTTATATCAGTTCAGGGGAGAAGGAGGAAGGAAGAGGAGGAAGCTCTACAGCAGAGTCCCAGACGAGCTGCACATGAGAGCTGCTCTGATCTGGATGAAAAGACGCTCCATAGCGGTTAGCGGGTAGCGCAACCTGCTCTTAAAGGCAATGGCTGCTGACGCACTGATTGGTTTAACAGGTGGAACGTCCTAACCACTCCTATGCATAATATAGCAGGTAGCGCCGGTAATATCGCGGGTTTAGGAAGGTGGAAGATTGTGTTCTTTGCGGGGGGAATGCCCCTCCCGCTACCTGCTATCCCTTAATAGCAGCTTTAGGAGGTTTGGCGGAAAGTGTCATAAAGTGTCATAATTCTTTTTTTAAATGCAGTGGCCTTTTTTTGCTGTTAGTAGGTGCTACTCGTCCACTGTGACTGGCGCTGGGTCGGCCTGGAGGGCTCCGGGGGACGCAGCTACCTTTGCTCCCATCCAAAGGCCAGCTAACGGGTAGCAGGAGCTAAGTTAAAATACCAAGCTTGTGGTAAATGCAGAGAAGTGGGTGTGTTTTCAGCTGCCAGGCTTGTTTGATCCACCCAGTTCTCCATTTTTGGATTAACTGAGGTTTGGCTGATCTCTTGACAATATGGTGTCGACTAGAAAATGGGCTTCAAAACTACCTTGATCCTAAAGGGCTGTCAAAGCTAAACAGACTCAACCAGACGACCGTGGAATATAACCTGTGAGGGGGCAGAGTTTACATTCACAACAGGCTTTGCAGACGCGTGTTTTTGTCTCTTATGTCTTCTTCCAGTTATTCCAGTAGAAGTTGGCTGGATCATGACTCCTCTTGCAGTCTGTGTTGACCCGCTCCTTGCTGAATTGACAGGTATATAGCCTGGAATTTCATGTGAGGTTCAGCTGAGAGATATTCTTCCCTGTTTTGTCCTTACCCTCGCACTAAATTAGCACCAATTACAGTCAGTGGAAGTTCACATAGTCGCTCCAAAACTGGAAGTTTACATGACACAGAAAACCCCCAAATGCAGCACTAATGACCGGTCCCGACTGGTGCTGCCACCCAGTGGATACTAATGTTGCTGCACGTGGGTTTCCTCTATTCACATCAGCGTGAATCCTTTCCCTCCCCCCCTCACATCATTGTGTCATCTGGGTTGATGCTAACTTTACTGCTAGAATGGGACCTCTCCAAGTCTGGAAAGCCTGGATGTTTTCTTTAAGCACATACTGGATGGCTTAACAGGGGGTCATTTTAGCAGCAATATAACATTATCTGTGTGACAGGGACTGCTATCTGCAAGGTTGTGTCATGTCAAGGTAAGGGTGAGGGGTCGAGTGGAGGGGCTAAGGATGTTACTCTAAGTTTGATGGGCCCTCCACACATGCACCCATCCACACCCACAGCCTCACAGTGAACAACATAATTACGGGGGAGAGTCAAAAATGCTTCAGCAGCATTCCTGGTCACTCATTCGGACACTGTGGTGGTCCTGACTGCATTACACGACTAGATAGGATTTTTTTCTTTCAGTTGTCAGAATTGAATGATTTCCTCATTTAACTCTATCTTTCTACCAGTCAGTAAAACAGTTCAACGGGCCAGCAGACCAGCTTATTTAAAGAGCCTCCATCACTCTTTAATGGGAAATGGTCCACACATTCACACACTGATGACCACATCATGGGCGTGACGGGTGTCGTGTCCTGCCCAAAAACACTTCAGCACAGGGAGTGACTGGGGATCAAGCTGCGGACCTTCAGGTTGGAGGACGAGCTACAGGTCAGAAAGGGATGTTTTGGGAAATAATCTATCAATCCAAACATTTGGTAGATGGTTATATAACGTGCTCCTGTCTGTGCATCCAATAACCCAGTCTGACGAAGCCCCCATGAGCATAGCTTAGCAGAGTCACTGGAAGTGGAGTGGACAGCTGCCCAAGTGATTAAAAAAAAAGCTTCCTAATAACTCCAAACGTTCAATCAGAGAATTTAAGAAGTTATTGAAGTCTGTCATAATTCACAACCAGATTCCAAAACATGTTGTTCTTCCTCTGTGTGTTCAGTCAAAAAGATAAGGCTCTGGATCATTTAGCTTAACGTAATCATCATCAGCTGATAACTTAATTAGAGCTGGGCACTGATTCTTTATAGGTCAATTATTACTTTTTTATTGTATTTTATACTGTTATTACTCTTCCCAGTCTATGTGTTCATGAACTGTTTCCTGATAAACATAAGACTGCATATGCAGTCATACGACTTGTGTGTTGTGTTGATTGTACCAGTGCACCAACAGGCCACCGTGACTGGCTGTGGTTGGTCTGGAGGGATTGGAGGATGAAGCCTAGCGTAGCCGTGCTAACGGCAGCAGTCATTTCTCGTAGCCAGCGAAAAAACATTTGAGACAGGAGGTCCTGCTGCCAGGATGATTGATGGCACATCCCAGCTTAATTCCACTTGGAAGAGTCCTGAAACGATTCTCCGTGAGCAACTTAGCTCCTTAAGCTTGGCAGCATTGCCGATGAAGGCCAACCAGGTGACAGCCCATGCGTTGGACCGGTCGGCAGCGCCAGATTCACTAGGATGATTTCAGCATTTCAAGTGGAGTAAAAGAGGCTACTCAAGTATCACAGAATGTTGCTTTTTTCATCTGCTAGGTGGTAGCCACACATTACATCTGGGGCTTTTTGGAGACAGGATCACTTCTGATAAAGAAAGCAACTAACCAAAACAGACAATACAGATCATTCACCACACAAAGCAAAGAAGCTACACATCTATCCCTTCACGGCTGACGTGTCATGGCTGAAAGCTCTGCAAAGAGAAGATGGAAGGCACTGATTCAGCATCAGGGGAAGGAGAAGATGGGGAAGAATACTGACCTGCTGAACCTCATAAGACATCCCAGGCTTTGTTCATCTCATTTCAACAAGGGAAAGATCAGCACTGACAACTACAGGGGTGGAGATCCTGTCTACTTTCACTGACATGACCAGAAGAAGCCACTAGCTCAGGGAAGATTGGAAAGGCACAGATCTGCAAAAACACCAGATGACTGTGACTGCTGCCCCCCTTTCATGTCATGTTTCAAGGTACCATGGGACCTCCCATCATGTCAGGGCCCAGCATCACTTGTTTTGTTCTGAATGATGTTACTTGTAGCTGCGCTTAAAATGACAATGTTAGGACAAAATGAAGAAAAAAAATGAACATGAAGTAATATCAATTATCACCGCGGGTTAGCAGAAGTGGCGCTAGCCAAGCTATAGCAGCTAACTGGTGGGTGTGTTCCAGCTGGCTTCTCAGCACTCCCCGGTCCGCCTCTTTGCAACATGTCGCTGCACAGTTCGAGAAAGAAGAAGCTTCAAAAGCTCTCTGTAAAAATGTTATCCACATGAACTCAGACTGAGTGCTCCAAAAGTTGGCAGTAGTTAGCAAACACGTTGACTTCTGGCCACCGGGGGTGCAGTAGCAGCACAACCTGCGTAGATTGTTGCTATTTCTACAATAGGATTAATTTACAAGTCTTAACACATGTAAGGACATTTTGGAGTTACTGGTAAGTTTATTTTATCACTTGAGCTGCGTGTAGCAGTATAATTCCAGTGACTATGCTAAACTAGGCTACTGGGGGCTTTTCCAGATTGGGTAACTCTGTGGCTGCACAGCAGATACCATTTTATCAAACTCTGGTGTTGATGGAAAATAAGATAACTCCCAACACGCTGAAATAGTCCTTGAAGAACTTCTAATCACAATGTTGTCTTTAATGACATTTAGCTTTTGCACCATGACTGTAATATTTCACAACGTTGCATTGCATATTGCAATCTGCTATAAGGATTAGTAAATTAAATGAACTCAATAAAACCTCTGAAAGCTTCAGTTCAAGGACTGACTAAAGAGCAACTGGCTTTATTTTCACAGCAAAGTAGTCTAATGTCTCACTTTCAATAAGGAAAGTTGACTCTCAGAGAAAATGACATGGTCATTCTTGGAAGGTTATCTTTTAGGGCATCCATGAAATGCTCTGATTATCGCACAGGTATGTGCTGTACTAGCTCACCTTGCAGAAAAATGACAGGACCCAGAGGATGCACTGTTAGCCTGAGGGCAAAACCTCCAGCCTTTAGGAAAGAAAAAAAATCTTTAATTTTCCGATCACTGCATTGCAAAAGATTTGCCCACATGCATATGCATGTCTGCAAAAAAAATATGATTGAGCAATTTCACTACTCACATGGTAAATATGTTCAAGAACAAAAAGTTCAAAAAGGGAGGGACTACTTAGTCAAAAGTTTGAAACGTCAGGAGCTCGGCTGCGTGCTTTGACATGTGCTTCTGCTGCTCCCCTCTATCCTCAGCACTCAAGTTGAAGTCAAATCTTTTTAAAACTATTTTTTCTCCCTCTTTTCGACATGCAGCTAACTGCGTAGTTTATTGACTCACAGATTCGGTTGGTTGACAGACTATAAAGAAGAGGTTCACTGAAAGCTTAAATGGTCGTTATAGGTGCATTATTGTAGGACATGAGAAGAATAGCTGTAAAAAACTAATTGTATTTTTTCATGTCTTGTATAATTGCAATTTTTCAGTCTGTCTCTGTTTAACAAGTTCCAAGGAATAAAGTCTGGCTCATGTATGGAGGCGCTCTGTTTATATGTATATCCTCTCACTGTGGTGTTTATTAATACTCTTATACCAAATAGTGGTGTTCTTTTCCAGAAACCAGCAGCAGTGTGATCTGTAGTGAAACGTACCTGAGGTCCAGTTAGGTGACTCTTCCAGAAATATCTTCCCCGCTCTCACACTTCAAAATCCTAAAAGATCCTCTGACGGCATGCTGGCAGCCGGCATACTCCCACAGCGGTTTGCTGAGAAGTCCAGGAGGGAAAGAACGGAGAAGATACTGCAGAAAAATGCACATGCAGAGTTGTGGGGGTGACTGAGTCTCAGCTGCCACTAACTTCAACTTCAGCGTCCTGAGAAAGGTGCTGCAGAAACACCTCAACACTCCCTCAGGAATCCCACGTCCACCCACTTCCCTGTTCCTCCTCCCATTCAGTGACACACACACGCACGCACGCACGCACGCACGCACGCACGCACGCACGCACGCACGCACGCACACACAAAGCCTGCATGTGCCCAGATTGTGGGCTGCCCCCCCCGCCCCCCCCCCCCTTCCCCTTTTGCTTGCCTGTGGGCTCAGGCCTTTGGGCCTTAGCCAAGACGACTTCTGGGGAGTGTGTGTGTGTGTGTGTGTGTGTGTGTGAGTATGGGTGTGTGCTGATACTGTAAATCATGTCTAATCATGTCATCCGACTCAATACTGAACCTTCCCCTCAATACCTGTTTATTTAAAGGATATGAAAGTAAAGAAAAAAGTCTTAGAAAACAAACATCTACCACACACACACACACACACACACACACACCCAACCACACACACACCCTCAGAGGTATCGTTCCAGTTTGGAGGACGGCTTTGCCGTTTGAATCTCACCTGGGGTCTTTCAGCGTCGAGCTTCTTCCTGTACCTGGATGGCTTTTCACCAGCTGCTCTATTTCCCCCCCTACAGTCCGAAAGCAATGCATCATGGGTTGATTCTGACCGGACCGCCAGGGTGTATGGTGGCTCTTGCTCGGTGAAAGATGAAGCAGGCTCCAGAGCCCCTTGCGCTGCGTGATGAAGCATGCGCAGAAACTGAACTGACATTTTTCTTTTTAATTCTGTTGCACTCAGTGTGAACCCGTGATATTTAACGTTTCGTCCTGTTGACTTCATTTGATTCAGTAATAAACACTAGTTCCTGTTTAATGATGATGCTGATGGAAAGATCTCAGCCCAGCTGTTTCGAACCACACTTACGTGGCCGAACGCAGCTTGTGCAGTTATAAGAACATCTGCACACTGCAGGTATTTCACATTTCTGTTACCTTCCAAGTGATCAACATTGTTACATGTTGCAGCTTTTACTGGGATGACCAGCATCTGCTGATAACCTCCTGCAGGAGTGCATCCTTTAATTTCCATCTCTGGTGGAATTTTAAACCCGCCAGATGAAAAATGAGGGTGTTTCTGCACATAGCTACTCTAAATGAACTAAACTTAGTCTTCTTAAAGTGGATTAACCAACAGAAAAGGTGCAGAGTTCTTATTAATCTTTCAGTGTGAAGTCGTTTAAAGAAGGAACCAGTTCTCTTTCTGGTCAACTTCTGATCAGGTTCAGCCACAGTCCTCTTTCTGTTCACACTGGGACCAGAATACGAGGGTAAAAAGCAGAAAAAAAAGTGTGCTGATGGTGATTCTTAGCTGTCTGTTACAACAATTTTGCACAAAAATCAATCCACTCAGCAAACACGTATCACGCTATTTTAAATGGGCACCTAAGTTCTGCATCTGACATCCAGGGACGAACTATTTCCTGTTGAAGGCAGAACAAACGGCTAACTAGTTGTCAGATATGCCATTAAATGACTTAGTTGTGGGTTTTGATTCTAATGAGGTAGTAGACACGATTACTGTGTTACTGTGTTCATGTCAGTGCAAATAAAAGATAAGAAGTTGCAAATAATTCAGAGGTAAAACATCGACACGATTGCCTTTTCAGTTCAAGTGCATCTTAAATTTGAAACCAAAGTAGTCTGAAAAAAGAAAAGGAGTGAAAAAAAGACAAACTCATGATGATGTAATAAATTTGAGCTGCTTGTCCTGATAAAAAAAAAAGAAAAAGAAAACAATACATATATCCCAGTTTGAGGAGAACTGGAAATGTTGAGGTGCACTGCTTGGTTCAGATGTTTAAATTGCACTAAAGTTTCATCTAGATCTACTTCCTGATGTCTGCTGGTTAGCTCAGTTAGCTCCAACCTTCTACGGTCCACCTGGCTGGACGTTTGTCTGAGCTAAAGCAACTTTTGTCTTCACTGTCGGTTTGGAAACAGCTGCCTGCAGAGCGTCTCTGTTTCCATCATTTACTGGACAGCAGGGTCGACTGGTCAGACTGGTCAGTCAGATGTCCGTCGGGCTGGAAGGAGAACTGACCTCCGTCTGAAAGAAAACCCAAAACTGCACGATCGCCCAGAGAAATTATACTGTTGATGTGAAAGCCTGCATGGTCTTGATATGGGTTTGAAAAGGCAGGTAAGAGAAGAAAGATGCAAAGTGACAGAAAAAGAAAGAAAATAATTTTAAGTAGTTATTTGAATTCACAGAGCTCTGGGGTTAATCGTGGCACATAAGAAACAAAAAACACTAAAAGCCCAAATTAATCAAGTCTACAAATGAAAAATGTTAATCCATTTACCCCTGGCTATCCAGATACATGCTCTCTTCTGTTTTTGATTTAAAGTTGTTTCTCTTTCTGTGGGGTTACTGCAAGCTGATTTACAGACATTAACAAAAATAAAAATCTGGAATGCTTCAAAATATTGTTTATTTGAACATTCAATTCTCAGCAGAATTAAATGTTTCCAGATTTGACAGTGCCTTGTTTTAATCTAACTAAACAGAAAAACATTAAAACAGTACGGTACATCAACACAGAACAATACACTGTAAAAAAAAAACAAAAAAAAAACACTATCTTTTTGACAAAAAGTGCATTTTGGCTTTTTCTGGATTAAACCACTGAATCCAAGCTGATTCAAAAGAATTTGCAGCTGGGCTGTACTGACAGGTGTGGGTGCGGCTCAGCAGGGTCTGATACTTAAAACCATCTCGGTCCGACGGTGGGAGGTAATTAGCCGTTAGTCTGCTCTGCAGCTCAGATGCAGCAGGCTTTGTGTGGCTGTTGTGTAAACACCACAAATAAACTGCAAAGAGCTCTCTAACTCTTCGCCTTGGGCCATGAATAAGGGGAAGAACAAAGACGGTGATGGAGGAGGTATCTAATTCATGGTGCAGGACTGAATGAAGAGGCATTAAGTCATTTTGTTCTAATAATGACCTAAAAAAATTGCATAATGACTGACAAACACAAAAATTACAGTTGATCATCGTCAAAAAGACATTAGATGAAAGTAGGGCTTCAGCGTGATTTAATAACATTTGTATCATTGACAAGGGGGGGGGGGATGTTTGTGTCCAAATACATCGGCTGCATATGATCTATATCAGACCCATATGTGCAAGAAATAAAAGAAAATAAAAAAAACAGCTGGTAAGCTCAGGGAGATGGAAATGTCTTGTTATTAACAGAAAACAACACTGATGGTCAAACTTTTCTGTAGTCCATAAGGAAACTCCAGCCATGCAAATAACACATATACAGAGTTCACAAAACAATTCAAGTTCATTTAATAGATTTTCCCAAGAGGGGGGAAAAAAAACACTGACAGCTCAGATAGATATGCATTGTGATCTTGGAGCAGATGTCAGTTTTCCTCTGCATATGTGTAAGTAAGGGTGGATTTGTTCTTCACCTGCCCTCTTTGATTTAATGTATTTTGAGGACTGAAATCACAGAAAGGACAGAGAAAAGACAAGACAGTGATGCATGTGGAGTTTGTGTGCAGTATGATGATGCATCTGATGTGTGCAGTATGGTGATGCATCTGATGTGTGCAGTATGGTGATGCATGTGATGTTTGTGTGCAGTATGATGATGCATCTGATGTGTGCAGTATGGTGATGCATCTGATGTGTGCAGTATGGTGATGCATGTGGTGTTTGTGTGCAGTATGGTGATGCATGTGGTGTTTGTGTGCAGTATGGTGTTGCATGTGGTGTTTGTGTGCAGTATGATGATGCATCTGATGTGTGCAGTATGGTGATGCATCTGATGTGTGCAGTATGGTGATGCATGTGATGTTTGTGTGCAGTATGATGATGTATCTGATGTGTGTAGTATGGTGCTGCATGTGGTGTTTGTGTGCAGTATGATGATGTATCTATTGTGTGCAGTATGGTGATGCATGTGGTGTTTGTGTGCAGTATGGTGATGCATGTGGTGTTTGTGTGCAGTATGGTGATGCATGAGATGTTTGTGTGTAGTTTGGTGATGCATGTGATGTGTGTAGTATAGTGATGCATGTGGTGTTTGTGTGCAGTATGGTGATACATGTGATGTGTGCAGTATGGTGATGCATGTGGTGTTTATGTGCAGTATGGTGATGCATCTGATGTGTGCAGTATGGTGATGCATGTGGTGTTTATGTGCAGTATGGTGATGCATCTGATGTGTGCAGTATGGTGATGCATGTGGTGTTTGTGTGCAGTATGATGATGTATCTGATGTGTGCAGTATGGTGATGCATGTGATGTTTGTGTGCAGTATGATGATGCATCTGATGTGTGCAGTATGGTGATGCATCTGATGTGTGTAGTATGGTGTTGCATGTGATGTGTGTAGTATGGTGTTGCATGTGGTGTTTGTGTGCAGTATGGTGATGCATGTGATGTTTGTGTGCAGAATGATGATGCATCTGATGTGTGTAGTATGAAATGAAATGAAATGAAAAATACTTTATTTATCCCATAAAGGGAAATTCAATGTAGTAAGGGCTCTCTCCTTTTTTTTTTTTTTTTTTTTTTTTTTTTTTTTATAAAAAACAGACAGAAATAATAATAATAATATAATAACAGGTGTTAAGTCTTGTTGTGGAGGCTGATGGCTGCTGGCAGGAATGATCTTCTGTATCTTTCCGTCTTGCAACGGACCTGAAGAAGCCTCTCACTGAACACACTCTGTTGTTTGATCACTGTGTCGTGGAGAGGGTGTGAAGAGTCCTCCATCATCTTCATCAGCTTGTGCAGCATTCTTTTTTGTACAATCAGCTCCAGCGGCTCCAGAGTTACACCCAGCACAGATCCAGCTTTCCTGATCAGTTTGTTGATTCTCTTCAGGTCTCTGGTTCTGATGCTGCTGCCCCAGCAGATGGCTGCAAAGCTGATTGCACTTTCAACAACAGACCTATAGAAGATGTGCAACATCTTGGTGCAGACATTAAAAGATCTCAACTTTCTTAAAAAGTAGAGTCTGCTCTGACCTTTCTTGTAGATGTATTCTGTGTTGCATTTCCACTCCAGTCTGTTGTCAAGCTGAACTCCAAGATACTTGTATTCCTCCACCACCTCCACCTCCTTTCCCAAGATGGAAACACTGCTGTGTTGATTCTTGCTCCTCCTGAAGTCGACAATCATCTCCTTAGTTTTGCTGGTATTTAATACGAGATGATTGTTACTACACCATTTCACAAACTGACAGATCAGTTCTTTGTACTCTGCTTCTTGTCCGTTGCTGATACACCCAACAACTGCAGAGTCATCAGAGTATTTCTGCAGATGACAGGACTCAGAGTTGTACTGGAAGTCAGAGGTGTAGAGCGTGAAGAGAAATGGTGAGAGAACAGTTCCTTGTGGTGCTCCAATGCTGCTGACCTCCATCTCAGACACACAACCTTTCAGTCTCACAAACTGTGGTCTGTTTGTGAGGTAGTCATAAATCCAGGAGGTTGTGGAGGAATCCACCTGGAACTTATGGAGCTTCTCACATAACAACGCAGGCTGAATTGTATTAAAAGCACTTGAGAAATCAAAGAACATGACCCTCAAAGTGCTGCCTGATTGGTCCAGATGAGAGTGGGCTCTGTGAAGCAGGTAGATGATGGCGTCTTCAACCCCAAGCCCATTACGATATGCAAACTGTAATGGGTCCTGAAAGGTGCTGACCTGCTTGTTGAGGTGGACCAGTAAGAGTCTCTCCAGGACTTTCATGATGTGAGATGTCAGGGCAACTGGTCTGTAGTCATTAGGTTCAGCTGGTTGTGGTTTTTTAGGCACTGGAACAAGGCAGGATGTTTTCCACAGCACAGGAACTGTTCTCTGTCTCAAACTGGTGTTGAAGAGGTGCTGGAGAATCGGACATAGTTGCAATGAGCAGGTCTTGAGAACACTGGGACAGACACCGTCTGGAACTGCAGCCTTGTTCTGGTTCAGTTTCTCAAGTTGTTTTTTGACCTGATTGCAGGAGACAGACAGAGTGGAGGGGGAGGCAGAGGAGGTCTCTGAGGTGGAGAAAGATGATGCTGGTTTCTGGTCCATGACTGAGCTGCAGGGTGACAGAGTGGAGGTGTGACAGGAAAGCTGTGGGCTCACGGAGGGGGTGTGGTCTGTTGGGCTGGAGGCAGGGGGGGAACTGAACCTATTGAAGAACGTGTTCAGTTCATTAGCTCTGTCCAGACCTCCATCAGTCTGGTCCCCCTTTGCCTTGAAGCCGGTGATCTTCTTCATTCCAGACCATACATCCCTCAGACCAGTATGGTGATGCATGTGGTGTTTGTGTGCAGTATGGTGATGCATCTGATGTGTGCAGTATGGTGATGCATCTGATGTGTGCAGTATGGTGATGCATGTGATGTTTGTGTGCAGTATGGTGATGCATCTGATGTGTACAGTATGGTGATGCATGTGGTGTTTGTGTGCAGTATGGTGATCCATCTGATGTGTGCAGTATGGTGATTCATCTGATGTGTGCAGTATGGTGATGCATGTGATGTTTGTGTGCAGTATGGTGATGCATCTGATGTGTACAGTATGGTGATGCATGTGGTGTTTGTGTGCAGTATGATGATGCATCTGATGTGTGTAGTATGGTGATGCATGTGGTGTTTGTGTGTAGTATGGTGATGCATGTGGTGTTTGTGTGTAGTATGGTGATGCATGTGGTGTTTGTGTACAGTATGTTGATGCATGTGGAATTGTGTACAGTATGGTGATGCATGTGGTGTTTGTGTGCAGTATGGTGATGCATGTGGTGTTTGTGAGCAGCATGGCGATGCATGTGGTGTTTGTGTGCATTATGGTGATGCATGTAGTGCTTGTGTGCAGCATGGTGGTGATGTCAAATGTAACCCCTCTATCCATGCCAGAGCCTACACGGCCACAGCAGCCAGATATAAGGCAGGGATGGTGACCAACGCTTGCATGGCATCATTCTGTAGTGCTAAAGCTGGTGCTGCTGCATTGGGCCAGTGTCCCATCAGGGCAGATATCCACCCCAGCCCCAGAAAGAACCATCCAGCCTGGCCAGCTTCCCCACATCCATGGGCACAGTCCAGGCAACTAGCCCAGGCAACGAGCCCACCACACCCCAGGGCCAATGGAAACACAGAATATTAGGCAACATGATGGTACACAGATGGCTTCCAGTGATGTATACGCTCCGTAGAGTTTATTAATGTTGGAGTGGAAGCAGACAGATTAATGCTCATTCAAATCCAGTGAGATTTTGTTTTTATTTTTTTCATAAAAATAATCTCTGTACACAATACACTTCCATAAATTAGGGCGTTGAAAGGGATTTTGGAACATGTTGGCATCATTTCTCAATTTATTCTACAAGTAACTATTTTATTAACTCCATGCATGTCTGTCTTTGCTAGATTTATGATTATTTTAGCAATTTTTAAAATCACACAAAGCATAATTGACGCATGCAATGCACCAAACACAGTGCTGTCATTTGCTTTAGGTGTTTCCGCACGTAGTTTAACAAACTATTTGTATTTCTGTTTAAAGCACTCTTATCTCATTTTTTTTCTGCTCATTGATACTTCTAAACCTGAACCACCACCAAGTAATCCCACCACATCAGGCGTGTCAGCTGAACCACCGATATGAACGCACCGTGAAATGAGGTGATCATCAGCGTGTCCTCAACACGCCGCGCGGCGGCGTACAAACAGCAGAGAAACGTGGAGGAAAATGTGAAACTCAAAGGAGAAAGAGACTTTCTTCTTCCTTTGATTTCTTTTCTTTTCACATCACATGAACACGCTTGCCGTAGCGGTGCGTTTAGCGCCTCAGCTACGCTCGGGTTTAGCTCCGTCTGGGCCACGATTCGACGTATGCTCAGTCGCATGGTGTAGCATGTAGTGAATTAATTATCTACCTGTTTCACGTCGCCCAACATGGCTTGCATTGATCTTACAAATCTGCAAAAATTTGAGAGTTGCTCTCTGTAGCGCTCTTCGGATTCTGCCTGTCGATTAGAGATGCACAGATCGCACACAAACAGTGAACTGTAACCTACACCTCTACTTTAGAAGTGCACATTTGATGTTTTCAAGTGAATCAAAGGCTCTGTGGTTCTTCATGTGAACCCTTGGTTACCTAATGAATCAATATGTTATCAAACTAAACTGTAAGCTTGTAAACTTACTGAACAGTGGATCACTGGCAGCATATCTCTAAACGTGTCTGCACTCTCCCTTCGTTACTCTTTCTGCTCTTGGCTGGATTGGACGTTGTGCCGTCCACTTCAAAGCCAGACCAGAAGGTGAGCAGAAGCTTCCCTGAGGCTACATGTCCAGGATTTACAGGCCGAGCCAAAGAGAGACCAGATGATACAGAGGAGAGAGACACGGAGCGCATGAGAAAACAAGGAATATAAAAAAGCTAAGGATTAAAGACGTAAGAGAAAAAAAATATGAAAAGTGAGAAGGTGAAGAGCAATGATGGGTGAGAGGTGAGAGGTGAAGGGCAAACAACATGTGAGACAAATACTGATGGAGAGTGACAATGAGAAGAGGATGAGAATTGATGGTGGGAGTTAGAAAACATATAGAAAAAGAAATAGAAAAATTGGAAAAAATGGGGGAGCAACCATTGATAAGAGGAGGGATGAAGGGTAAGGCAAAGCCGTGGCATGAAAATTAAGAGATGCGAGTTACAAAAAGGGTGGACGGCAAGGTGACAGGGGTGGGAGGGAGGGAGATAGATGAACAGAGAGAGGAGAGAAGGAGGGAGGAGGTCTGATCTAGAAATAAACACCAACAGAAGGTGGGCGCAAAGCCACCGGCAGCAGGTGAACCCGAGCAGAGAGCAGGAGAGCCTGGAGGAAATGAAAGCTAAAATCCGCCTTATGTAACCTGCTGCTGCTGTCTCATGCTGTTCTGTCCATGCCGCTCAACATTTGCATTTCCCCCGGGGGTCATTCACCTGATGCTCCCGTCCTGACTGACTTACAGTGGGACAAAATGTCACAGACGAGCAAATGTCACAGTTGTGCCTCGGAACACACTTCATTTCGCTGTTTCGATTCCCAGCAGTCTTCCGACGGCAAATTCATCCGCTGGGTATACAAATATACGACGGCTGCACGATACTGACACTCTCAGTATCAACAATGTTAGTATCACAAAGACTGTTTGGACTGAAATAAACGGTAATAATATTTATTTTCATTAATGCAGAAAAGGTCAGTAAGTGATATTCAAATGAACATATAGATTCTGCAGCTGGCTGCTTAAGTGCAATAAAAATGACAGAAGGAAAAGAGAGGAACTCAAGACTCATGAACAGCATGCACAAACATGCACGCTAGGGATGTGAAAAAAAAATTGACTTGGCAATATATCGCGATTTTCAATATATATCAATTTTTCAGCTCCTAATATCGATTTTTTTCGATTTTTTTTCAAAAACACTAATAATAAACAATAAAGAGGTTGTTTTGATGCAAATAGTTTTGACTCAGTTTGTCCTCTGAATGATCAATATCATCTGATGAACATATACAGCAACTTGATTTTTCATCTCTACTTTTAATTTTGATATTAACTGGATAGAATATCGCAATCGTGATATCGTAACGTGACCCAAGTATCATGATACATATCGTATTGCGAGGTCCTTGCCAATACTCACCCCTAATGCACGCACACACGACATTCCCCATCATATTACCCTCAAACCAAAGCATGTTCTTCTACTTTGCATCACTTGTTGAAGGTAAAGTCTTAATTAAATCCACAATTTTAATATTATTTCAGTCATTTACTTTCTTGTCAAACCCTCCCAAACTGCAACAGCTTCCTGCAGGAGACCTTTAACCACGGACAGACATGTTGGTGCATAGAGATTTAGGAGCTGCACCTGAGGAGGATGTGGATGAGGCATAAATTAAGGTATGCTTTCGTTCCTAATGTTGTGTAAACTCGAATGGTCCCATTTGAAATATGGGAAGTAATAATACAGGCAAAGTAGACAGATACAGTGGATGTACTTCAGCTTGTGTTCAGCTGGGTTTGTTTTTACAGAGAAGATACTGTCAGAAACTGGTTCTGGGTTTTTGCTCCATGTTCCTCTGCTCCTCTGACCCATCAACTAATAATAATAATAATAATAACAATAATAATAATAATAATAATACATTTTATTTAAAAGCGCCTTTCAGGACACCCAAAGTCACTGTACAGGATATAAAACAGAAGAATAAAACACAAATACAATTAAAAAGCACCAACATGCATGAAATAAGGTAACAGAGGAGCTGTCGAGGAGGAAAAAATTGTTGACTCTGGAGAGGGTGGATTTGGTGCCGATGAGTAAGAATTCTGTTTTATAGCTGTTTAGTTTGAGGAAGATTTGGTGAACCAGGATTTTATTTCAGAGAGACAGGAGGTAAGGGAGGGGGGAGGGAGGGTGGAGTTTGGTTTGCTGTAAAGGTAGAGCTGGGTGTCATCCGCGAAACAGTGAAAAGAAATGTTGAATTTACGGAAAATTTGAGCAAGGGGGAGGAGGTAAGTGATGAAGGGGAGGGGCCCCAGGACAGAGCCCTGGGGCACACCTGTGGTGACTGGGGAGGGATCGGAGGTGAAGGTCCTGAGTTGGATGAACTGACAATTGACAAAACAAGCATGTTCATTTTCCTTTAACTGCTCCGTGCTTTTCTTGACTCAGTAGATTAATCTCCATAGCTGGTTAAGGTTCCACCAGATAATCAGAGGGCATCAGCGCACATTCTCACCGCCTGGAAAGACGCCACTTAAGAGAAGAAAAAAAACCCACCAGCAGGGGCGGCGCTAGGGGGTAGCTTGCAGTTGCTATAGCAACCCCAAAATATGGCTTAGCAACTTCAAAGCAACACCAAGAATGGAGACTATTAAAAATGAAAAATTTTTATTCTGTTAAATAAAAAAAAATGGTGACAATTTAATTTAAAATTAATTTAATGTGTTTTTGTTTTAAATTAAAATATAAGGAAGACGATTAAAAACGATGAGAGAGAGACTTGTCTCGCGAGAGCTGGCCTGCAGGGGTCACGCGAAGTCAGCTTGGGAAAAAAAAAAACTGGGCCGTTAGAAAAGTTACATCAAAATGGAGGCTATCTATTGAAGCTTAAGTCTGCCAGATCTCTTCTGATGTGTACTTATGTAAATATTAACTGGTTAAAATGTGATGAACAGGTTATTGTCAAATGATTTGTAGTCTGGGCTGTTAATATGCATTTCTCACTGCTGTGAAAAGCGACATGACTATATGGTAAAATTATAATAACGAACTTCAAATTGATTTTTTTATCTGTTTCATGGCATGCGCGCTAGTTTCAGATAGCGCTGATTAGAATGAGTAATGACATACATATCCATATTTATGCTATTTAATTGGTATTGCAATTAAATTGTCCAGCAACTCCATACAATTGTTTAGCAACCCCTAAGCAACTGCAATGAAAATGTTTTGCTGCCGCCACTGCCCACCAGGGGTCCCCACCTTCACTAAGCTGGTCTGAGTGTGAACCAGTGGTCACCTCTGGATTTTTTTGGGTTTCATGCCCTGCCTGCAATACGACGGAGTATTAGGGCCACAGTGAGAAAAAAAATTGTAGAAAATGTTTTTTTTTTTTTTTTTCATTTCTCACTTAGAGAATAAAGTCAAAATGTCGAGAATAAAGTTGAAACGTCGAGAATAAAATCGAAATGCAGTTTCCACAATAAAGTTGTCTTACAGATTTAATCAAACCAGCTTTACTTTACCAACATAATGTCTGTGTCTATGTGTTTTTATCACATAGACACAGTATTATAATAAGTATTCGTAATTTGCGGCTATTCAGAAAAAGAAACTTGCCAATTCTGGAAACTGCATTTCGACTTTATTCCTGACATTTCGACCTTATTCCCGACATTTCGACCTTATTCTTGACATTTCGACTGTATTCCCAACATTCTGCCTTTATTCTCGACATTTCGACTTTAGTCCCGACATTTCGACTTTATTCTCGACATTTTGACTTTATTCCCGACATTTCGACTTTATTCCCGACATTTCGACTTCATTTCCGACATTTCAACTTTATTATCGACATTTCAACTTTATTCTCGACAATTCGACTTTATTCCTGACATTTCAACTTTATTCCTGACATTCCGACTTTATTATCGACATTTCGACTTTATTCCCGACATTTCGACTTTATTCTCAACATTCCGACTTTATTCTCGACATTCCGACTTTATTCTCGACATTTCGACTTTACTCTCGACATTTTGACTTTATTCCAGACATTTTGACTTTATTTCCGACATTTTGACTTTATTCTCAACATTTCGACTTTATTCCTGACATTTCGACTTTATTCTCGACATTCCGACTTTATTCTCGACATTCCAACTTTATTATCAACATTTCGACTTTATTCTTGACAATTCGACTTTATTCTCGACATTTTGACTTTATTTCCGACATTTCGACTTTATTCTCAACATTTCGACTTTATTCCCGACATTTGGACTTTATTCCCGACATTTCGACTTTATTCTTGACATTCCGACTTTATTCTCGACATTTGGACTTTATTCTCATTATTTTGACTTTATTCTTGACATTCCGACTTTATTATCGACATTTCGACTTAATTATCGACATTTCGACTTTATTCCCAACATTTTGACTTTATTCTCGACAATTCGACTTTATTCTCGACATTTTGACTTTATTTCCGACATTTCGACTTTATTCTCGACATTTCGACTTTATTCCCGACATTTCCACTTTATTCCCGACATTTCGACTTTATTCTTGACATTTTGACTTTATTTCCGACATTTCAACTTTATTCTTGACATTTCAACTTTATTCTTGACATTTCGACTTTATTCTTGACATTCCGACTTTATTATCGACATTTCGACTTTATTATCGGCATTTCGACTTTATTCTCGACATTTCGACTTTATTCCTGACATTTTGACTTTATTTCCGACATTTCGACTTTATTCTCGACATTTCGACTTTATTCCCGACATTTCGACTTTATTCCCGACATTTCGACTTTATTCTCGACATTCCGACTTTATTCTCGACATTTCGACTTTATTCTCGACATTTCGACTTTATTCCCGACATTTCGACTTTATTCCCGACATTTCGACTTTATTCTCGACATTCCGACTTTATTCTCGACATTTCGACTTTATTCTCGACATTTCGACTTTTCGACATTTCGACTTTATTCTCGACATTTCCACTTTATTCCCGACATTTCGACTTTATTCTTGACATTTTGACTGTATTTCCGACATTTCAACTTTATTCTCGACATTTCAACTTTATTCTCGACATTCCGACTTTATTCTCGACATTTCAACTTTATTCTCGACATTTCGACTTCATTCTCGACATTTCAACTTTATTCTCGACATTTCGACTTTATTCTCGACATTTCGACTTTATTCTTGACATTTCAATTTTATTCCTGACATTCCAACTTTATTATCGACAATTCGACTTTATTCCTGACATTTCGACTTTATTCTTAACATTCCGACTTTATTCTCAACATTCCGACTTTATTCTCGACATTCCGACTTTATTCTCCACATTTCGACTTTACTCTCGACATTTTGACTTTATTCCCGACGTTTCAACTTTATTTCCGACATTTTGACTTTATTCTTAACATTTCAACTTTATTCCTGACATTTCAACTTTATTCTCGACATTCCGACGTTATTCTCGACATTCCGACTTTATTATCGACATTTCGACTTTATTCCTAACATTTCGACTTTATTCCTGACATTTCTACTTTATTCTTGACATTCCGACTTTATTATCGACATTTCGACTTTATTCTCGACATTCCGACTTTATTCTCGACATTTCGTCTTTATTCTCGACATTTCGACTTTATTCCCGACATTTCGACTTTATTTCCGACATTTCGACTTTATTCTCGACATTCCAACTTTATTATCGACATTTCGACTTTATTCTCGACATTTTGACTTTATTTCCGACATTTCGACTTTATTCTCAACATTTCAATTTTATTCCCGACATTTCGACTTTATTTCCGACATTTCGACTTTATTCTCAACATTTCAACTTTATTCCCGACATTTCGACTTTATTCCCGACATTTCGACTTTATTCTTGACATTCCGACTTTATTCTCGACATTTGGACTTTATTCTCATCATTTTGACTTTATTATCGACATTTCGACTTTATTCTCGACATTTCGACTTTATTCCCGACATTTCCACTATATTCCCGACATTTCGACTTTATTCTTGACATTTTGACTTTATTTCCGACATTTCAACTTTATTCTTGACATTTCGACTTTATTCTTGACATTCCGACTTCATTATCGACATTTCGATTTCATTATCGGCATTTCGACTTTATTCTCGACATTTCGACTTTATTCCCGACATTTTGACTTTATTTCCGACATTTCGACTTTATTCTCGACATTTCGACTTTATTCCCGACATTTCGACTTTATTCCCGACATTTCGACTTTATTCTTGACATTCCGACTTTATTCTCGACATTTCGACTTTATTCTCGACATTTCAACTTCATTCACGACATTTCGACTTTATTCTCGACATTTCAACTTTATTCTCGACATTTCGACTTTATTCTTGACATTTCAACTTTATTCCTGACATTCCGACTTTATTATCGACAATTTGACTTTATTCCCGACATTCCGACTTTATTCTCAACATTCCGACTTTATTCTCGACATTCCGACTTTATTCTCGACATTTCGACTTCATTCACGACATTTCGACTTTATTCTCGACATTTCAACTTTATTCCCGACATTTCGACTTTATTCCCGACATTTTGAATTTATTCTCGACATTCCGACTTTATTCTTGACATTTCGACTTTATTCTCGACATTTCGACTTCATTCTCGACATTTCGACTTTATTCCCGACATTCCGACTTTATTCCCGACATTTCACCTTTTCCCGACATTTCAACTTTATTCTCGACATTCCGACTTTATTCTCGACATTCCGACTTTATTATCGACATTTCGACTTTATTCTTGACAATTCGACTTTATTCTCGACATTTTGACTTTATTTCCGACATTTCGACTTTATTCTCAACATTTCGACTTTATTCCCGACATTTCGACTTTATTCCCGACATTTTGACTTTATTCTTGACATTCCGACTTTATTCTCGACATTTGGACTTCATTCTCATCATTTTGACTTTATTCTTGACATTCCGACTTTATTATCGACATTTCGACTTATTATCGACATTTCGACTTTATTCCCGACATTTTGACTTTATTCTCGACAATTCGACTTTTTTCTCGACATTTTGACTTTATTTCCGACATTTCGACTTTATTCTCGACATTTCGACTTTATTCCCGACATTTCCACTTTATTCCCGACATTTCGAATTTATTCTTGACATTTTGACTTTATTTCCGACATTTCAACTTTATTCTTGACATTTCAACTTTATTCTTGACATTTCGACTTTATTCTTGACATTCCGACTTTATTATCGACATTTCGACTTTATTATCAGCATTTCGACTTTATTCTCGACATTTCGACTTTATTCCCGACATTTCAACTTTATTCTTGACATTTCAACTTTATTCTTGACATTTCGACTTTATTCTTGACATTCCGACTTTATTATCGACATTTCGACTTTATTATCGGCATTTCGACTTTATTCTCGACATTTCAACTTTATTCCTGACATTTTGACTTTATTTCCAACATTTCAACTTTATTCTCGACATTTCGACTTTATTCCCGACATTTCGACTTTATTCCCGACATTTCGACTTTATTCTCGACATTCCGACTTTATTCTCGACATTTCGACTTTATTCTCGACATTTCGACTTCATTCTCGACATTTCGACTTTATTCTCGACATTTCGACTTTATTCTCGCCATTTCAACTTTATTCCTGACATTTCAACTTTATTCCTGACATTCCGACTTTATTATCGACAATTCGACTTTATTCCCGACATTTCAACTTTATTCTTAACATTCTGACTTTATTCTCAACATTCCGACTTTATTCTCGACATTCCGACTTTATTCTCGACATTTCGACTTTACTCTCGACATTTTGACTTTATTCCCGACATTTCGACTTTATTTCCGACATTTTGACTTTATTCTTAACATTTCAACTTTATTCCTGACATTTCGACTTTATTCTCGACATTCCGACGTTATTCTCGACATTCCGACTTTATTATCGACATTTCGACTTTATTCCTAACATTTCGACTTTATTCCTGACATTTCTACTTTATTCTTGACATTCCGACTTTATTATCGACATTTCGACTTTATTCTCGACATTCCGACTTTATTCTCGACATTTCAACTTTATTCTTGACATTTCAACTTTATTCCGACATTCCGACTTTATTCTCGACATTTCGACTTTACTCTCGACATTTTGACTTTATTCCCGACATTTCGACTTTATTTCCGACATTTTGACTTTATTCTTAACATTTCAACTTTATTCCTGACATTTCGACTTTATTCTCGACATTCCGACGTTATTCTCGACATTCCGACTTTATTATCGACATTTCGACTTTATTCCTAAAATTTCGACTTTATTCCTGACATTTCTACTTTATTCTTGACATTCCGACTTTATTATCGACATTTCGTCTTTATTCTCGACATTTCGACTTTATTCCCGACATTTCGACTTTATTTCCGACATTTCGACTTTATTCTTGACATTTGGACTTTATTCCTAACATTTGGACTTTATTCACGACATTTCGACTTTATTCTTGACATTCCGACTTTATTCTCGACATTCCGACTTTATTCTCGACATTTCGACTTTATTCTCGACATTTCGACTTTATTCCTGACATTTCGACTTTATTCTCGACATTCCGACTTTATTCTCGACATTCCAACTTTATTATCGACATTCCGACTTTATTCTCGACATTTGGACTTTATTCTCATCATTTTGACTTTATTATCGACATTTCGACTTTATTCTCGACATTTCGACTTTATTCCCGACATTTTGACTTTATTCTCGACAATTCGACTTTATTCTCGACATTTTGACTTTATTTCCGACATTTCGACTTTATTCTCGACATTTCGACTTTATTCCCGACATTTCCACTTTATTCCCGACATTTCGACTTTATTTCCGACATTTCGACTTTATTCTTGACATTTGGACTTTATTCCTAACATTTGGACTTTATTCACGACATTTCGACTTTATTCTTGACATTCCGACTTTATTCTCGACATTCCGACTTTATTCTCGACATTTCGACTTTATTCTCGACATTTCGACTTTATTCCTGACATTTCGACTTTATTCTCGACATTCCGACTTTATTCTCGACATTCCAACTTTATTATCGACATTCCGACTTTATTCTCGACATTTGGACTTTATTCTCATCATTTTGACTTTATTATCGACATTTCGACTTTATTCTCGACATTTCGACTTTATTCCCGACATTTTGACTTTATTCTCGACAATTCGACTTTATTCTCGACATTTTGACTTTATTTCCGACATTTCGACTTTATTCTCGACATTTCGACTTTATTCCCGACATTTCCACTTTATTCCCGACATTTCGACTTTATTCTTGACATTTTGACTTTATTTCCGACATTTCAACTTTATTCTTGACATTTCGACTTTATTCTTGACATTCCGACTTTATTATCGACATTTCGACTTTATTATCGGCATTTCGACTTTATTCTCGACATAACGACTTTATTCCCGACATTTTGACTTTATTTCCGACATTTCGACTTTATTCTCGATATTTCGACTTTATTCCCGACATTTCGACTTTATTCCCGACATTTCGACTTTATTCTTCACATTCCGACTTTATTCTCGACATTTCGACTTTATTCTCGACATTTCGACTTCATTCACGACATTTCGACTTTATTCTCGACATTTCAACTTTATTCCCGACATTTCGACTTTATTCTTGACATTTCAACTTTATTCCTGACATTCCGACTTTATTATCGACAATTTGACTTTATTCCCGACATTTCGACTTTATTCTCAACATTCCGACTTTATTCTCAACATTCCGACTTCATTCACGACATTTCGACTTTATTCTCGACATTTAAACTTTATTCCCGACATTTCGACTTTATTCCCGACATTTTGAATTTATTCTTGACATTCCAACTTTATTCTTGACATTTCGACTTTATTCTCGACATTTCGACTTCATTCTCGACATTTCGACTTTATTCCCGACATTCCGACTTTATTCCCGACATTTCAACTTTATTCCCGACATTTCAACTTTATTCTCGACATTCCGACTTTATTCTCGACATTCCGACTTTATTCTCGACATTCCGACTTTATTCTCTAAGTGAGGAATGAAAAAAAAAAAATATTATCCACAATTTTTTTTCTCAGTGTGTCCTAATATTCAGTCATACTGGAAAGACGCCACTTAAGAAAGGAAAAAAACCCAGAACCAGTGGTCACCTCTGGGTTTTTAGGGTTTCACGCCCTGCTCAGGTTCCGCCCTGTCGACTTAAGATCGATGGCTGGTGAAAGGAAAACTGCCACCACGTGTTGGCCGACCTCTCTCAGGTGCAGCGACGGACTGAGGCGCCAGGCTTTCCGATGGTCTTCCGATGACCCTTTTTTGTGAAAACGTGTCGGCGTCTGTCAGCATGTGCTCGTCTTCACTTTTTCCTCTCGATACTGGCGACAAGGAATGTGGTGGTGGGAGAAGAAACGGGGGGAAGGCGAGTTATTTGTCTTAACTCAAGTGGAATGTGGCATTTGTGGTGGTGCTGCGTGAATCAAAGTGTCAGGTATCACGACGTTAGTTTGTGTGTTTCAGCTTTTTTTTTCAGATGAGACAACTAAAGTAGATTTACTTAAGCAGAGCAGAATATCTCATCCATCACACATTCCTCCCTTGTCCTCTGTGAGCTCCAGTTGATGCCGATAGCTTCAGCGATGCACCGCTTCATGCACATGATCTCTTGGATCCTTTGACAACTCAACTGTAAACTCCCAGGAGATGCAGATTGATAAGCATCAGTGATGTGTTGGCCTGAATTCCTAAATGCAGAAGCCTGACATTTATGGTAATGTGAGCACCATCTTTTCATCTGCTAGATTTCTTTCACAGAGAGAGAAAGCAGAAATAGACATGCATCTGTATCACCTGAGTGGTTTACATACACAGTCTGTTTATTTAAAACCTCCCGAATCAAAATAAGCCCGAAGCAAACGGGCGGTATCAGTGGATTTGAATAGAGTCAGTTGTTTTGACAGAAATCTTCCTGCAGTACCAGTTCCTGCGAGGTCCCTGAGACGTCGAAGCCGTGGAGTAATTAACCCCTAATGGGGGCAGCTTTGATTTACCTCGTTTGCCCCCACCTCACTTCACGCCTGCTGCCTGATAAGGATCATGCAGGCGGCGGAGGAATGAAATATTCCTGTTCTGCCCTCAATACGTTAAATATGTGTGTTCTGCACTGTGTTAGAAATGTTTAATATGTTAAAGATACTTGAACTGACTTCAGAATGTTTATTTAGGGTTTTTCTGGCATAATACGTATTAGCGCTTTTATTTTGAAAATCTCCCGACAAACCGGAAGTACCGAAGAAGAGCATAAACGAGAGAAAAAACGTGTGTGCATCGTCTCGCGGCCGCATTAATGCCGCCAATCTGTCAGAAAGCAATGGTTGTTAGTGTTACACACAGTTCACAGGTTTAATAAGATGTGTGAATGTTCTTTAAGTGTATTTTGTGTATAAAGTAACAGTATGCCGTAGTTTTTGCCATACCAGTGTTTACAATTACATGCTAGGTTACCTTGTTTTCTGTTGAGTAAGCAGTCCATACGCTGATATTTACATGGCTGTTTATTAAGACGCTTTTGTGTCTTTCTTTTCTAGTTTTACACCGTGTTCAATGCTGTCAGAAAATAAATTAAAGGAGCAAGGCGCTCACTTCCTGGCTCTTGAATAAGGAGTTTGGCTAGCTGTTTATCTATGTTCACGCAAGAGCACAACACATAGAAAGAACAGTACAGCTCCCGTTTACCCGTCACGTCTCCGAGTCAAACGTGCTAATGTTGCATTAGCAGTCGCCTCATTTCCAAGACTCAGGTGTTGCCGCACAGACACACAGGAGTCTGTGGTCTGAAATCAGAGTACGCCCCCCCGTCAGAATGAAAAACACCCCCAGCAAAAAAATAATTCATTCAATTTGCTCACTTGAGATAATTGCACGTCTGAGCTGTTTCAACAGGCCTGGCTCTGTCGCGCTTCGCAGACTATTTCGCTCGTTTTTACTCATTCATGCCGTCTTTAGCCAGCTTCCTTCTAACAGGGAAAGCTGCAGCGGTACGGTCTTCCATCTTGTTATGTTTACCGTCATTAATTCTCATCATTTTCATTGCAGTCTTGTAATGATCAGATGGTATAGGCTCGGCAACTCAGGAGAGGACGTGCACTGACCCAGAAAATCAACTCAGGAGTAGATATGGGAAAATACCGCATGTAGTCATTTCTAAAAGGCTTTTGGTGTCGTCCTGAAAAACATTGATTTCACAACGACCGTATTAAATGGGTTCAGGAAACGACGGCAGCAGCGGCGACGTTAAGAGATGACAACTGGCGGCGCCGCGTTTTCCTTCCAGTTCACGCAAACGTAAAAAGACCTCAATAAGAGAAGCAGTGAATGAATGATGCTTTTTGTGACCTTCATTGGAGCGGAGCCCTGTTTAAGACGACGCAAACCGATTGAAAAATTTAATTTAAAGAAGCCCTATGATCAAATAAAATACCCAATGTCAGTTTATGATATTCCATGGTTTACTATTTACTATTGGCTATTAGATCAGTAATGATGTGTTGCAGAGCGTGGAAACAATTTGCCTTTAGATTTATGCATCCATGCTGTGCATCATCATTATCATCATTCTTTTTATGAATATTGTTATTACTGTCACACACAATCAAACTAAAACAGATTCTGTTCCATTAATGCCCTGATCTGTGCCGGTAACACAAATTAGATTTACAGGACTCTTTTATTAAGTGTTTGTTTGTTCTTTACGGTGTCACACGTGGGAGATTGTCCGTCTGTGTTTCTGCTACTCGGGGAGTTGGCACGCAGCGTCTCTGAGGTTGTTCGGTAAGTCAGCGCAGTTTACGGCGGTAATGAGCTGCAGGCTGGAAGGACGTCCGCTGAATAACAACAGTGTCATCTGGAACAACACATGTCAATATCAACACATGTGATCAGAGGGATTAGGGCTCGCGGGTGCACGCAGAGGGGAGTACAACACTGGTATTTACTGAGGTGACGTGACCGGGTTTTGTTCTGCCCAGACGGATGACGACCTGAGTGACGGGTGGCAATGAAGGGTGAAATAGAAGAAAGTAAGAGCTGATAAATAAATGAAAGTAGGGAAGGCAATTTTACATCCAAAACAAATGTATGAATTCATGATGAAAACTTAATTAAAGTGAGAACTAAAACTAAAAAGCAATTAGAGAGGACACGAGAGGAGCGGTGAAGAGGAGATGGCTGCAGCTGTGTGCAGTCAGGCGGTTTGGCAGGTCCTGTGCCACAAAAGCTCTTTAAAGATGCTAAAAGACCACGGCTTTTGTCATCAGCATTTCTGTTACTTGTATTCCTGTATTTATTTCAGTGCACGACATCCATCCATCCATCCATCATCTATACCCGCTAATTCTTCTGCAGGACCATCGCAGGGCCACATATAGACAAACAACCACACACAATCACTCCTACGGGCAATTAAGAACCACCAATTAACCTGACATGCATGTCTTTGGACTGTGGGAGGAAGTTGTAGCTAGGGCTGTAGCGATATGATACGATACACGATATTCGGCTCACGGTATGATATACAGTGATCCCTTATTTTTCGCGGTTAATGGGGACTTTTGCCCCCCCATGACAATCAAAATCCGCGATCTGGAGCTGGAGCCCCCCGAGCCTAAATAATGTGTTTAAAATATGTTTAAAAACCGCAAAAAATTAGCGAGACACTGCAGCAAAACAAGACAAAGGCTCAACTGTGGTCTTTCTGTTACCTTCACAGCCTCTGGTCTCTGAACCATAGTAAAGAAACTGCTGGTATTGTGCTATTTTTGGCTCGTAATTAGCGGCTAACACGCTAACAACAACAAAAGAAAAAGTCCGGTTTTCTCTGCATGGAACGAGAACTTTATTCTGGCACTGCAGGAACTTGTAACATCACACAGGTTGTATTGTTGGGCTCTTGTTGGTTAACAGAGAATGTAAATCTATACACGCTGGGCTGCTGTTGATGCTCACTACACTTTTCATCTAACCCCATTTTCTTCTGCTGTCCCACGACACACACACTACATTACCCATAAAGCCACACCATTACCCATAAGGCTACCTTCTTAAAGGGGCCAGGCTGGCTCACAGCATTTCTTCGCTGTGAGAGAACACGCACAACATCCTGTGATTTTTCCGCAATTTTAAAAATTTGTTTAAATTATATTATATATTTCTGAAAAAAATCTGCGAAGCACTAAAACCGCGGTACTTAAACCGCGAAGTGGCAAGGGATCACTGTATATCGATATTCTTCTTACAATTCATTAACATCATTTTCTGAAAGATTTTATAGGGACAAAGTGATTTTGGTGACATCTTGTGAGTGTTCCAATGACTTTGTTTGAATTAATTGAACTGAAAGCATCAATTACACATTACAGTAGTCCCCCACACTTCGCGGTCTCAGCAATCACAGTCTCAGTACATCGCAAATGTTTCAAAAATATCCATAGAAAAAAATATTTGAAAAAAAATGTATTTTTTATTTTAAACGAAGCGCGTGAGGCTGAAGCAAAACACATCACATCAAGAATGAGTCTCGGGAAGCAACAAGAGCTGACAGGGGAGGCCCCATGAATGAATATAGAAACCTGTGATTGGCTGCTATGACGGGCATTACTTTGCCATCGGTTGTCTGTACGCTGATTGGCTGACACGCGTCCCCCCGTCTCCCATCTCTTGCTCTCGTCAACCACGCTCAGAGGAGAGATCGTCAAAGTGAGTGTACGTTCCGTAGATTTTGCGTATGCGTGTACATGTATACTGCATGAACATGTACATCCACATCACGGTTTTCACCATTCACAGGGGGGTCACAGCCCCCATTAACCGCGAAGTGTGGGGGATCACTGTATATGGCTGATAGGCAGCTTGTAAATGCTGGACAAAATGAATCAAAGATTTGTTGAGAAAAATAGTTTCATTTATTTAAACAGTGCAAACTGTTGCTTCCAAGCTTTTAAAGGTGGGACACGGGGGTTTTGAAAGGAGCTTAGAATATCAATACCCACGGGTGAAAAATCGATACTCTCTGGGGAAATAAAATATCAATATATATCGCAGAATCGATAAAATCGCTCAGCTCTAGCACAGGGAGAATATGCAAACTTCGCAGAAAGGCCCATGTCGAGAATCAAACCATGAATCTTCTTGCTGTGAGGCAACAGTGCTAACCACTTATCCACCGTCTGTGCACAACATGTCCATGACAAAAAAATAGAAGCAGTTATTTGGATACTGGACGATGGGCCTGCTGGGCCAGTAAGGATGAACAGTCAGAACCAACTAAAGCGTCAGTGGAGAACCGGTCCAAAGACGGCCTGCGACTGGCTCACTCACTGGTTAAGCTAAGCTAAAGGCTAACTCGGAGACGCCTAAACATAAGGAGCATGACCTCCAACAGAGAACAACTAGGACACTTATTGATCGGCTTGTCTGAAACCCGGACGACATCCTCATCACCTGAAGCCGTAGTTACAATGTCGGGTTACAAAGTCTTCAGAAAAGACAGATTACAAGGGGAAGGTGTCGAGTTAGATGCAGACTGTTTACCTCTAATGAGAAACGGGGGGGCTGTCAGAGGAGACTGTGAGGGGCCATAAAGACACAGCACCTTCAGTCAGACAGTTAGTGGGCAGCAACATCTGGAACAACATCCCTTCCACAATATGAGAGTGCCCCACATACACCTTTAAAACTGGCTCAGATCAAACTCATGCTTTCTATTTATTAATATTCATTTTAGCTTTGCATTTCACTCCTGCACGCATGCACTTTATAACCGGGACATGCTGCTACCTGTGTGTAATGCAGGCTGTGTAGATGTAATGTGTCATTATCTGTGCTTGATTCGTTTGTTCTGTTGTGTGCAGTTGTTTGACCCGCGGGCTGCAGATGAGAATCAGCGATAATCCAGCGTATTTATATCTGCTGTTGATTCAATACAGATGTTCATTAATATGCGCCGTCCCTGTCTGAATAGATGAATAAATAAACATCTCAAAACCAAACATCGTTTTTTTAAAGCCTGTTTGAATGCGGGGTTGTGAGTGATCGCCCTCAGCAGCTAATCCTTCCTCTGCACGTGCACGTGGTTGAGGACACCAAATTACAAAACATCCATTTTTTAAAAATGTTTTCATTAGTGAAATGAAGTTGTTTCTTCTAAACGTCTACAAACTAACAGACTTCATTCCTCCACAGAGACCTTGTGTCTCTTCCAGTGTTTCCTCCCTGTTGTCTGCGTCAGCACCAGAAAAACACTTTCTTTTAGACGTTATCATGTTCTCACTCTGGCCTTGAGCTCCTCCACAAGACTCCAATCCCCCCTTCTTTCCCACTTATAGTTAAACTCATGCTACACCCTCATAAGAGCTAACGTTTGTCTCAAATATCAGGTCAGAATTTAATAGTTACATCTGAAGATCATCTTCTGCGCTTGACGGTACATAATTAGGTATCTGAAGTGTAACAACTCAAAACAGCCCAAATTAATGACAAATCCCAAAACTCATAGGCATCTTAATAAGACTGAAATGTCCCATTGGCATTTTTGCTCCTTTTTGCAGCACCAAATATCCTACAACAGTGATTCCCAAAGTGTGGGCTGCAGCCCCCTGGTGGGCTGTCGTGGTACTGCAGGTGGGCCATGAGAGGTCATTAAAATTAAACAAATGTTTAAAATCCTCGATCTTTTTACCTCCGCCAAGGACGCGTTTATATTGTCTGTTTGTCTGTCTGTCTGTGTTCAAGATAACTCAAAAAGTTATGGATGGATTTTGATGAAATTTTTTAAGGAGTTGTCAGAAATGTGAAAAGGAAGAGCTGATTTCATTTTGGCTGTGATCCGGAAGAAATCCTGGATTCTGGATCACTTTCAAATTTTTGATAACATTGCAGTAAATGGGGCCAAAAAAATTGTTTCTCAATATCTCCGTAAATTATTGCCCAAAACTCATGAAATTTGACTCAGGGATTG
This sequence comes from Hirundichthys speculiger, assembly GCA_018398805.1. Classification (NCBI taxonomy): domain Eukaryota; kingdom Metazoa; phylum Chordata; class Actinopteri; order Beloniformes; family Exocoetidae; genus Hirundichthys; species Hirundichthys speculiger. The sequence continues at coordinate 108,184 of JAGFBZ010002099.1, forward strand.
ACAATGGGAACCTCTATCAAATTTCAAAGGCTGATCCAGATCTGATCCAGAAGGTGGATTTTACATTGCTATATGGGGGAACTGTTGCGTTTGGCGGAGGTCTGCGCTCTCCGAGTGCTTTTCTCATTTATATGTGTTTTTAATTACTGTAAAATATTCATGACATGATTTTTCAAAAACATTAAGAAGTAATAAAACAAACCAGTTAAGAGTTATTCCACTGTCAACTTAACCTGTCACCTTATTTGCTGACCTAATATCAGAACATAGCTTCTAGTCCTGTATAGAGCTGAGTGATTTTATAGATTCTGCGATATATATCGATATTTTATTTACCCAGAGAGTATCAATTTTTCAGTGGGTATTGATATTCTAAGCTTCTTTCAAAACCCCCGTGTCCCACCTTTAAAAGCTTGAAAGCAACAATTTGTACTGTTTAAATAAATGAAACTATTTTTCTCAACGCATCTTTTATTCATTTTGTCCAGCATTTGCAAGCTGCCTGTCAGCCATATAATGTATAATTGATGCTTTCAGTTCAATTAATTCAAACAAAGTCATTGGAACACTCTCAAGATGTCACCAAAATCACTTTGTCCCTTTAAAATCTTTCGGAAAATGATGTAAATGTATTGTAAGATGAATATCGATATATATCCTATCATGAGTTGAATATCGTGTATTGTATCGCAAAATTAGTGTATGGCTACAGTCCTAGTATTGTATGTTGATCACCGTTGTGATTTTCACATTTCAAACTGGGCCTTGGTATTTTGAAGTTTGGGAATGGCTGGCATTTTGGTGAGTTTGGCATGCTTTCAGTGTCCGAAATGTTTCTCATTAGCTCAGAGTATTCCTTATTTATAGACTTCTCTAATCCACAGACTTCTTCTCTTTTATCATCTTCAATAAACACAAGAAAGAATGTAGCACTGCCGAGCATGAGGGACCAGCATCAACGCTCAAAAACGAAACTGCAAATGAGAGTCATCAGTACATCAGCCTTAGATCGCTGGTCAAGAGTCTTATTGGCTTGTTGTGGACCAGTGTGGGCTTTCAAACTGTCCTCTCATAGAGAATAATAATAGTAGACGGCCAGCTAGCTGCCCTCCGTACAGCAGTTTTCAGCCCGCTGCAAAGGTGGCTGCTGCCTGCTACTTCCAAGCTACCCTCATCCCCAGTACATCTGTGGCCCACACAGTCCCAGGACCAGGACCCTTCACAGAGCTCTGATTGCAAAGTTGACAGCAAAACAGTGAACATGGGCCAGTGTGACAGAGACAGGGTGAGATGGAAGACCATCATGCTCTCTCAGGTCTTTAGTCACAGCTCAGACGTTCAGCGTAAATACGGAGTAGCTGCTGACGGTTAGCTGCTGACGGTTAGCTGCTGACGGTTAGCTGCTTGACGCTAGAGCTGGGCGATACTGGGAATTTTGGTATCGATCCAATACCAAGTAAATACAGGGCCAGTATCGCCGATGCCGATACCGATACCGATACTTTTTCATTATAAGCTTTATCTATCATAAACGTTTGTGATTTTTGTTTTTTGGATTATTTTGTTAAAACCAAGAATAGAATTTCATCAAACTTTATGTCTTCAACATTTTTGTGTAAATATTCCTTGGAGTTGAATTTCTGTTCATGTTTTTTTCTAGCCCACCTTTTATATTATATCTTTCAATACTTGTGTAATTTTTTTGTACTGTGTGCAATTTCCTGTTGCTTTAACTCTTTAATTTAACCCGTTGTGGGATAAATAAAGGATTATTTAATGTTATTTTATCTTAATAACACCGTTCAATGTGATACATGTCGTGTACTGGGTTATTTCAAGGTCTGAATTATATTTTCTTGAGTTGGCTCAAGTAACATATGACTTAAGTAACATGTACTTTGAATGTGAATATGAGTTGATACTTAAGATAAGCACTCTGATCTACCTGGATACTCTCTGTTGGAAAGGAAAAAAAGAAAAGAAAAAAAGTTTGAGTATCGATCTTTTTACACGAGTATCGTTCGATATCAATATCAGCGTTGGTATCGCTATTATCGATATTTGAATCGATCCGCCCACCTCTACTTGATGCATCAGTGCAATGCAGCTGTCACTGCTTATTTCTGAATTTTTTAATACTTTTCTATGCGTAAATTTGTGGTTGAATACACTGAGCTTGATAAATGCAGATTTATTCATCCAAAACTTAATGTTACACAGTTTGCTCCAAGTCAACTCTTTATTGCTTTCTAACATTTGACTTATGCAATTTTGTTTACTTCACTACAGCATCGTCTTTAGTGTTCCCGCTGTGGACTGAGAGAAGTCTGGCCGTCTGTGATATAAAGAAAAACTGTTGCTCTAGACCGGCACAATACAGCCTGAGCAAGAGGTTGCAGCGCTTTCCCCACAGTGATAAGAGCTGAACCAAATTAAATCTTTTCTAGTCTGCTTTTGCTGTTTCAATGTAAATCTAAATTAGCTCCACCCCCTTTCTGAATACCTCAAATACAACAAAAACCATTATGAGTCTTTAAGAGTTAAACGCACACTCGATTTACTCGACGTTTGTTGCAGATGCATGCATGCTCTTAAACCTTTTCAGATCACATCCATAAAGACGAAAGCGTATCATTGACTGCATTCATTTGGATTCAAGGAAGAAGTAAGCTCTGAGAGCAGCTCTCCAAATGACATTTTGTCACATAGACACATGAAAGACAAGAGAGGGAAACAGATGGACGAGTGACCGTGTGTGTTGTGCGTTAGCGGAGCGCAACTGTGTCTGAATCAGCTGATCTGCTGGGAATTTGCTCCTCGCTTCCTGAAAACCTGCTGTGTCCACATGCACACAGGAGTACTGGGCGGATCCATACCTCCTGCTTCAGTACCATCTGCTAATCTGACAGAGTTTACCAACACCCCTCCCTCTCACAGATGCACCTGGTCCTGCCTGGATACGCAGTAACCACAGTCCTTCCCTTTATTTCTCCAGTTAAAGTGGATTCCATTAAAGCTGAAACTGCAGCTCACCGTTTTGCTTCTTTTTCCACATTTAAATTGATTTTTAAGTGTTGTTCAGGCTCCACTTGGTGTTCTGCCATGTGGTTGGGAAGAAGAAAAAGAAAGAAGAAAGAAAATCCAATGCTGTCATAAAAGAAATGACTTTCTGTGGGGGTTTCCCCCTGTCCTACGTATCACTTTGTTGCATTTAATTGCAACTGCATTTATGGTTATTGCAAGTGCTTTAAACAATTTCCCTGAAGTTTATATCATTTAAAGGGTTTCTGTTTAGTGCTCTCTAAGTTTAATACTCTCTTAAGTCTTAGCTTTCACAGCTATGGATAGAATTTGTTCTACCAACTTCACTATTAAGTTTATTACTTGGCGAGAGTCCTCCCTTTAGTGCCGAAGTGTTCTCCTCTCCTTGTACATCTGACAACAGCAATTTACTATGGCACTGACAACTTTAATGGGCTGTCTTGATTTGAGGCCCCCCCGCTGGCACTCGGGCTCCACTCCTGTTATCAGCAGTAGCAGCAGCATCTTCAACCTGGTCCAGAAGGCTTTGACATTTACCTTCAGTGAAACAAAGTGGGCTTTTTTTTTTTTTTTAACACAAGGTCAAACACAATGTTCAAAAGAGGCTGTAGCTCTCTTTCATCAGTGCGTGGGTTAAGATAATCTTTGATCGAGCCTTTCATATTCCCAGCAGGCAGAGAGTCACTCCCTTTATCGATTAAATATGTGCACATCAGTAGCAACAAAAAGCAAAAGTGGATATTTTAGCCTCATCAGTGAAAACATCTACAACAGGACCCAGGGCAGATTTTGGCTCTAACGTCAGAGTCTACGCAGGTGCAACGTCTGACAGCTTTGGTGTGCAGTTTAAGCTCCTAAAGCCTGAAATGGAGTTTCATTGGTAAAAGTTACTGGATGTTACATTTGTTCTAAAAGTTTGTGGCAGATGTTTAACTATTTCTTTTACCAAACCTGATGGAGCGCTGTTGGATGGATGATGGAACGATGATGGATGGATGATGGAACAATAATGAATGGATGATGGAACAATGATGAATGGATGATGGATGGATGATGTATGGATGATGGAACACTGATGGATGGATGATGGATTGATGGATGATGGAACAATGATGGATGAATGATGGAACGCTGATGAATGGATGATGGATAGATGATGGAACACTGATGGATGGATGATGGATGGATGATGGAACGATGATGGGTGGATGATGGAACAATGATGAATGGATGATGGATGGATGATGGAACGATGATAGAATGCTGATGATGGAACGATGATGGATGGATCATGGAATGATGATGGATGGATGATGGAACGATGATGGATCGATGATGTATCGATGATAGAATGCTGATAGATGGATGATGGAACGATGATGGATGGATGATGGAACGCTGATGAATGGATGATGGGTAGATGATGGAACACTGATGGATGGATGATGGATGGATGATGGAACGATGATGGATGGATGATGGAATGCTGATGAATGGATGATGGATAGATGATGGAACGCTGATGGATGAATGATGGAAAACTGATGGATGGATGATGGATGGATGATGGAACGATGATGGATGGATGATGGAATGCTGATGAATGGATGATGGATGGATGATGGAACGCTGATGGATGGATGATGGAAAATTGATGTATGGATGATGGAACGATGATGGATGGATGATGGAACGATGATGGATAGATGATGGAACGCTGATGGATAGATGATGGAACACTGATGGATGGATGATGGATGGATGATGGAACGCTGATGGATGGATAATGGAAAACTGATGGATGGATGATGGATGGATGATGGAACGATGATGGAACGATGATGGATGGATGATGGAACGCTGATGAATGGATGATGGATGGATGATGGAACGCTGATGGATGGATGATGGAAAATTGATGGATGGATGATGGAACGATGATGGATGATGGAACGATGATCGATAGATGATGGAACACTGATGGATAGATGATGGAACACTGATGGATGGATGATGGATGGATGGATGATGGAACGATGATGGATGGATGATGGAATGCTGATGAATGGATGATGGATAGATGATGGAACACTGATGGATGGATGATGGATGGATGATGGAACGATGATGGGTGGATGATGGAACGCTGATGAATGGATGATGGATAGATGATGGAACACTGATGGATGGATGATGTAACAATGATGAATGGATGATGGATGGATGATGGAATGATGATAGAATGCTGATAGATGGATGATGGAACGATGATGGATGGATCATGGAATGATGATGGATGGATGATGGAAAGATGATGGATCGATGATGGATGAATCATGGAATGATGATGGATGGATGATGGAACGATGATGGATGGATGATGGATCGATGATAGAATGCTGATGGATGGATGATGGAACACTGATGGATGGATGTTGGAATGCTGATGGATGGATGATGGATGGATGATAGAACCCTGATGGATGGATGATGGATGGTTGATGAATGGATGATGGTACGATGATGGAACAATGATGGATGGATGATGGATGACTTAGACTTAGACTTAGACTTTCTTTATTGTCATTGCACAAAAAAACACACGGCAGTGAGGTTTTTCGTCAACGAAATGTCATTGCTTGGCTTTCCGTATTACAGCTTAAAGAATTACAATACATACTGTAGTGCTACAGACCTAAAAAACCAAAAGGTTGTGGTGAGTGCAGTGTAGAGAATAAATAGAGAAAACCAGGATGTAAAACAGCAGAATCCGGTGTAAACAGCAGGTTCAAGTGCAGTGCAGAGCTACGTAGCAGCAATAAAAAAATATATATATGAATATGAATATGACTATGGAATATACAAATATACAAATATTGCACAGAAATTGAGATTGAAAATATTGCACAGAATTTGAATTTGAAAAATGTATTGCACAGAAAAAATATATTTCACAGATATTTACATAAGGGAAATTATGCGCCATTGTCCATGGGGTGGGGGTTTATTTGTCCATTGAGTAGTCTGATGGCCAGGGGGAAATAACTGTTTCTGAGTCTGGCTGTTCTGCAACGCATGCTGCGGAACCTTCTGCCAGACGGCAGGCATGAGAACAGTCCATGTTGGGGGTGGGTGGGGTCAGAGAGGATCCGATGGGCTCTGGATAAGCAGCGGCTGTCTGCTATGTCCTTGATGGGCAGGAGTGGGGTCCCGATGATCTTCTCCGCTGTCCTCACCACTCTCTGCAGAGACTTCCAGTCTGAGGCCCTGAAGCTCCCAGACCAGACGGAGATGCAGCTGGTCAGCAGGCTTTCGATGGTCCCTCTGTAGAAGGTGGTTAGGATGGGAGGGGGGAGGGAAGCTCTCCTCATCCGTCGGAGAAAGTGCAGGCGCTGCTGCGCCTTCTTCGCCAGGGAGGAGGTGTGGAGTGACCAGCTGAGGTCGTCGGTGATATGCATCCCCAGGTATTTGGTTGTGCTCACGACTTCCACAGCTGTGTTGTTGATGAGGAGTGGTGTGTGGCTGGGTCTGGATCTCCTGAAGTCCACAATGATCTCTTTAGTTTTATCGACGTTCAGGACCAGGTTGTTCACCTTACACCAGTCCACTAGATGTTGCACTTCCTCCCTGTAGGCCAGTTCATTATTGTCCTGTATGAAGCCCATGACTGTTGTGTCATCCGCGTACTTCAGGATGTGGTTGCTGCTGTACCTGGGGCGACAGTCGTGGGTCATCAGGGTGAACAGCAGGGGGCTCAGAACACATCCCTGGGGGGAACCGGTGTTCAGAGAGATGACACTGGATGTGTTGTTACCCACTCAGACAGACTGGGTTCTGTCTGAGAGGAAGTCCAGCAGCCAGTTGCACAGCGATGTCTTGAGGCCCAGTGGCTCCAGTTTGCGTACCAGGTCCTGGGGGATGATCGTATTGAATGCTGAGCTGAAGTCCAGGAACAGCATCCGTACGTGGGTATTCCTCTCCTCCAGGTGCACCAGGCTCAGGTGGAGAGCAGTGGAGATGGCGTCCTCGGTGGAGCGGTTTGGCTGGTATGCAAACTGGAAAGGGTCGAGTGATGGGGGGAGTGTGGAGATGATGTGGTCCTTAACCACCCTCTCGAAGCACTTCATGATGGTGGAAGTAAGTGCAACGGGGCGGAAGTCATTATGGCATGTGATGACTGGTTTCTTGGGCACCGGGATTATTGTGGCTGACTTGAAACACTGGGGGGCGGTGGCCTGGTTCAGTGAGGTGTTGAAGATGTCTGTGAGCACGTGGGCTAGCTGGTCTGCACATCCCTTGATCAGCCTTCCTGGGATGTTGTCAGGGCCGGCAGCTTTCCGCGCGTTGACCTTCCTCAGGGCTCTCCGCACTCCAGTGGTTTCGAGCCTGATTGCCTGTTCATCGGGGTGGGGGGTGGCTTTCCTCGCAGGTGTGTTGTTCAGAGCTTCAAGCCTTCCAAAGAAGTTATTGAGCTCGTTGAGGAAGTTAATGTCACCCTGGCAGGGTGTGGGTGTGGCTTTGTAGTCAGTGACAGTCTGAATGCCCTGCCACAGTTGTCTGGTGTTGTTGGGGTCCTGGAAGAAGCACTGGATCTTCTGACTGTGGGTGCGCTTTGCTACTCTGATGGCCCGGTTCAGATTTGCCCTTGCTGATCTGAGTGCCGTTGCATCACCAGATCTGAATGCAGCATCTCGCTCCCTCAGTCTGTCACGCACCTCCTTAGTCACCCAAGGTTTCTGGTTGGCCCGTGTGATGATTGTCTTGGTGACTGTTGCCTCTTCCATGCACCACTGTATGTAGCCTGACACAGATGCAGCATATTCTCCCACATTGGTGTGTTGATTGTCTGTTGCAGCCTCTCTGAACATGCTCCAATCAGTGCGCTCAAAACAGTCTTGCAGTGCAGACATGGCACCTTCAGGCCACACTGATGGATGATGGAACACTGATGGATGGATGATGGATGGATGATGGAACACTGATGGATGGATGATGGATGGAGTGGTGTCAGGTGTGTTGTATTCAATTCAAATTCAAATTAAAAAATACTTTATTAATCCCCCACGGGGGAAATTCAAGTTTCAGTACACCAGGAAAAATCTGGTGTACGAGGGGAGCTGCTAGTGTCCAGCGTTCCTTTTCATGCCAGGTCCCGTGGTCCGAGTGCTAACTCCAGTTAACAGCCGTCAAAACAGTTAACAGCGGTTAGAACTAGTATATCTCCATAATGATGACAAGTGAGATATCTCCAGGTCAGAGGAGAAAACATAGATGAACCAGACCATCTCCTCTGGGAAGACCGACCTCCATTCAGTTTGGCGAGCGACGGAGCCGACTATCCCAGAGCCCGGTTCATCATGCGGACCGGACCAGGCCGTTGTCGTCTCCCCTGGCAGTGCTGGGCCCCACCAGGTCACCAGACGGCCCCTGCCCGATCAGCTGACCCATCTGGCGTGTAGACTGCCCCCGTCCAGCGGGAGCCCCCTGAAGCATTACGTCGGGGGCTCCCGTCCCGGCTCAGTGACGCTGCAGCCCGGATCCAGTGGCGGTGGTTGCTGCGGGTAGCAGTTCAGGGCTACTTAGCTTAGCTTTCCTGAACCGGCCTCTAGCGACACCGTCCATGTCCGCGGCGGCACGTCTCCACCAGCCGCAAGAGGATCGATCCCCCCCCTGCAGACAGTATGTAGACATCCGACCGCAGATCACCATAAACCGGGCACAAACTGGAGCGTCCAGCATCCAGCGTCCAGCGTTCAGCGTCCAGCTTTGCAGGTAGGTATTGTGCCTTTACATGGGCCAGTTGAGATTTCAGACTGAGAGAATACAGGCACAGTTGTGTTTCCAACAGACGTGGACAAACAAACCATAGGAACTGACATTAAAGTCCACTTGTCTTTCAGGGAAATGACCGATGTGTCTTACTTGGCCAGAAGCCACATTACTCTTCCGAAATGGAAAAAAAGGCTAATTAATAGAAATACTATCAATCTACAGATTTAGTCAATCTCTATAATTCTTTAATGTAAAAAAGAAGAAGAAAAGTAAAGCTTTTAACATTTATCTAATGATTACCATTATGCAGTGATAGAACTCTCTTTCATCATTATGCCAAATCACAATCTGTAAAGGTCTGATTCAAGCTTATGAAAATGAGGCAACAAACACAGAACATCATGAATAACTGTTAATTAAATTCATTTCCCATCAGCGACAGCTGACTGAACAGATAAAGCATTAGGATTAAGAAATCCTGGTTGACTGGAGGCTAAATTCAACTAGGATAACTCACTTATCCCAACTTTATCTCTTATCTTGGTTTTGTGCAACAGCCCTCAGGCGGTGGCATTTAAAAACAAAGCTTTGGTGATGGGGAGGTGGATATGGCTTTTTTTTTGTCGTACACCACAACAATCACTACACCCAGTTGTAGTGATTGTTGTAGTGATTGTTGCCTTCACTTCTCTTTGGTTTTCCTGAAATGGTCTTTTCAAACTGTCATCTCAGTGGTTTTAGTTCAAGATGCAACACTTCAAGAACAATGAACTGCACCCAAACCAACATGAAAGTGCCGGTGCAAACACAACCCTCTGCCTGGGTTCTCCAATACCATTATAGTTGGAAATGAAATAATATATTTGACAGCGCAGATCTGAGGATGAACCTTCCCACCATTGGCCAGTTGAGTCTGCAGTATTTTATCGTTACCAGGGGAAGCTTCTCCAGGAAACCCAGTCTCAGAGCAGAGAAATTAAGTAGTGACAAAAACACGATCCACTGGTTTCTGTCCAAGGACACAAGTTTTACTCTTCTACAAGTTCTGGACACAAAAATGACTGCTTTTAGGAACTCATGGTGAAAATAGCTGAGGTCACAGAGGTAGTTAAGTAGCTGCAAGGCGGCCAGGCTCCAGGGGTGGACGAGATTCGCCCTGAGTTCCTGAAGCCTCTGGATGTTGTAGGACTGTCTTGGTTGACACGTCTCTGCAACATTGCATGGAAATCGGGGGCAGTACCTCTGGATTGGCAGACCGGGGTGGTGGTTCCCCTTTTTAAGAAGGGGGATCGGAGGGTGTGTTCCAATTACAGGGGAATCACACTCCTCAGCCTCCCTGGTAAGGTCTATGCAGGGGTGCTGGAGAAGAGAGTTCGATCGATTGTCAAATCCCAGATTCAGGAGGAACAATGTGGGTTCTGTCCTGGTCGTGGAACACTGGACCAGCTCTAAACCTTCACTAGGGTCCTGGAGGGAACATGGAAATTTGCCCAACCAGTCCACATGTGTTTTGTGGACTTGGAGAAGGCATCTGACCGTGTCCTTTGGGGGATCCCCCCATGTGTTTAAGCCTGTTTATTTCCACTTTAAATGGTGCCACATTTGTAAGGAACACACATTTGTGGTGTGACCAGCGCAGCTGAGTATGTGGGTTGTGCCAACGAAAGAGTTACTTAAAGCTTCTCTGCCAATGTCAAAAAGTTTTTGGGAACAGAAATGACCTTTCAGTGTCTCAGTAGACTATTCACCAGCGGCGGCTGGTGAAAAAAAATCTTGGTGGGGCTGTTGTGCGAACATTTTCCCTGCCTAATCTAGCATAAGTATTAAAATGAACAGTCGGAAAATGACAACAGGTCCACAATAATAATTTAATTTCAGTTTCCAGTTTCACAAAAGAAGTAACAATTTACAGCTATATTAGACTTTATGCTATCAAATACTATACAATCAAGGGATAAATTATCCCTCTGGAAGGATGCAGCCTCTCCAATAAGGCACCAGCTGTTGAATCTGCACAGCTGTTGGGCAGCTTGATGAATGCATAGAACTCCTGTATATTGTTGCATCCATCAGTGTACCTCAGTACCAGGACTAGCTGACATCATGTCTCCACATTGCTCATTCAAAAGCACCACAAAATTTAACACAATTGATTATCTTGGTCTAAAATATTAGGTTTTTATCTACCTCCTCATTGTGCCTTCTTTCAGCAATGTGGTGCCCATCATCTAGCTGCATTGCTATACTAATCTTTCCGAGCACAGCTAGCTTTACGCAGTTTTCCATGTGAAGTTCGCATCTCCCATGTTTCTTGATCCGTTCAAAGAGGTGCTTTAGTCAGTTAGTCCAGTCTTTGTCCAAGTCGAATCACATCTGTCACTTAGAGGATACAGGGGAAACAGAAAAGTACATTAGCTGCTCCACAACCTGCCAGCCACGTCTCAGGTTTGAACCAGCTCCGACAAAAAATCTGTTTGTACTAGGGATGCACATTTTGGATTTTTTTTATGACTGTTAACCGACGCCCTTTAATGATTAATAACCGTTAACCGATAAGTCCGGGAGGGTTGGCTGCCGCGATGTTGCGTGCGTGTCGTGGACGCATGCGGACACTTCCCCGTGTATACTCTTGCGGCAATGTGTCACCGTCAGCTTGTCGCAGAGATGTCACTTTTGATTTATACTAGCGCTGTCTCCGCTATGTTATTCCACGCCACAACGCAAGAGCGACAATCATGAACTTACTTACTAAACTTATCTCTTGCGTTTTTCCACTTCCTCACTGTCTCGGCCGTATCCAGACCCACATTCATCATTATCTCCCTCCATGAATTACTAGAATATGTGCTGTCTTTGTAGTGTGGAGAACCAGAATCGTACAGATGTGGGTACTTCCTCATTTTTTTGATGACGCGCTCCTTTCTACACGGATGTAGAATTGACCAATCAGAGGCCTGTTGCACCTGTCGACACGCCCCCATGAGTTGATTGAATTACGTAGCTTAAAAACAAAATTGACCGTTAGTATTAATCGATTAGAGTTACTGTTATCGGTAAATGGTTAAACAGTTAACCATGTGCATCCCTAGTTTGTACGATTTACCTTTCTCCTTTGTTTACTGGAAAATGTTAATTTCAGGCTTGTTGGGTCCCAGCTCCTTAACGAGAAGTTTTTCCTCCGTCGTCCGTCTCGCAAAAGGCTACATTAATAATGATTTCACCGAATTTGGTGGAAGCTGCTCTTGAACTCCAGTTGTCACCGCCATCGCCATCTCTCTTCCTCGTCGCCATATTTTTTTTCTACCGACATAGGACAGAGTCTGGGAGTCGCTCTACGAAATAAAACTACCGCTGGCCCTTCACGTAGCAATCATAAACCTTCACGCACCTTTTACGTAGCAGTTGGGGCTACATTTCCAGCGCCCCATCAAAGTTACATTTGGTGATGTTGATAGGCCAATTATCAATAATTTTTCCCTAGCAACCATAACCGGATTGGCTATTTAGCTGCAGGTCAGGAGCGCTTTGCCCCGTGAGAGAATGATGCACTGTAGGTCGGTGGAAATTCACTGTTTAATGAGTGTCAGTTGGTGGAAATGTTGTTTGAATGATTTAAATCGCAAGTAGGCACACACATACTATTAGGTAAATCTGATGCTGATCAAAAAAAATGAATAAAAATAAAATAAAATAAATATTTTTCCCCTCCACAGCTGGTGGGGCAGAGCCCCAGCGCCCCCTATGGGCCAGCCGCCTCTGCTATTCACTATCCAGGACCTGTGGTCTGTCCAGGACCTGTGGTCTGTCCAGGACCTGTGGTCTGTCCAGGATCTGTGGTCTGTCCAGGATCTGTGGTCTGTCCAGGACCTGTGGTCTGTCCAGGATCTGTGGTCTGTCCAGGATCTGTGTAACAGAAACCCACGAGCATCAACAGTGAAGAATTTGCTCATATGTCACAAGTCATATCATCAGCGCAACATTCAACAATGAAACTGTGGGTTTTCCAAACATTACGTGACCTCGGTGCTCACCTTACAGCAGAATTACATCCCAACGGAGGGAATAGCACACACACACTCACACAGCGAGCATCAGCCGGTTGGAGGATGACCAAAAGATCCGGCGATGATGTCATGCCGGCAAAGCGTGACCGCCCTTTCCGACCACACATACGGCCCGAGCTCACGGCGTTGCCATCTACGCACACGTGCTGCAGACAGTTTCACTGGCAGCTCTGCCTTTTCAAAGAAGATAATGGCTCAGCTTTTTCACAATTTGTTCCATCAAATATCTGCCAGAGTGTCAGGACGGAGGACCAGGATTGGTTTTCTGTTCACCGCTGGTTGAATTGCTTTGTTTTGTTCGTCTTCTTCTTTTTTTTGACGTAATGCAACGACCCAACAACAAAGGCTATTCGATCACAGCTTCAACTTCATGCTTGAGGAAAGAGGAAAAAAAATGAAACTGATAAGTAATAATTCAAACAAACAACAAAAGGCTGGAGGGGCTGTGGTGCCGTGCACACACCAGACCGAATATCAATCCTGCAGGGAACATGAAAAACGCTATATACAGGAGAAACTTTAAATGTAAAATTCTGTTTGTATGTCTGCAAAAATCAATTGTATGAAGGATATCTGTGCTGTGTGTTTGTATTTTGAGTCTACAAAAGGACCGCCTGAAACCTATAAACACTTGATGCAGGACAACAATTTGTTCCAACCCCGTCTACTCCCACAGAAAACAGTCCACTATTTGTTCTGGCTCTGATGGGCTCTTGTGTGAAAGTAAAACCTGCGCTGGAGGCAAAGGACCTATTTCACAATGCAGTCCCTTCTGAATACGATCCCAGAGTGCTCCGGTCCTGAAGCCATGGGCAGGGAAAGAAGCTTCATCTGTCATCCACTCATCCACGTTGACACTGACATGCAGTGCACCGGCGTCGACACTGTACATCGTCGGAACAATGCAACGTTTAACGTTAACTGTGGAATTTCACACTGGAGAGCTTTTTTTCTCCTCCTCAATTGCGAGAAGCGTAATTACACCCTTCCTAGAATACAAACAATCATCCTCTCAGTGAAATGGGCCTCAGTGCAGCTGTTAAAGCTCTGCAGAAAGGAGCTTAGGCGTCAACAAGTTGGTTCTGATCCCCGCAGCTTGAAGACAGTATCTACTGTAAGTATTTTGGCAACACGGCTTTTCCAGGCATGGCAGGTTTGTCCGAACCTGTTTGCTTGTGAGAGCCGTCTGCTTGACACGATGAAAGAAAGTGATTTAACCCTAACCCTTGATCTTCTCTGAGTGCGCTTCCTCACGTTTCTGCTGGTCCGTATCCATACAAAGCCGTCTCCTTTCTGCTTTCTTTGGATGGCCCTTTTATAATCTTTCACTCCTCATTTAGTCGTCTCACTGATTCTCTTCGTGCCAGATTTAGAAAAAAGGGTGTTTCCTGAAGAGCAAAATCTTGCCGTGTACAAAATTTACTGTTACTAGTTTGAGCCTTTACATTTTCTGACAGACTAGAATTAAATGATCTCCTTGGTGCTGTCAGATATTTCTAATGTGTGTATGAGTAAAGCTGCATAGAAGCAGATCTGGTGCATCATCCAAGCTGAGGTGTCGGTCACCATCCTGCTACCCATCAACCCAGAGGTTCTTAATTTCAATAAGGAAAGCATTCACATTCAAAGAAGTCATTTTCATTGCACAAATAATGCTGAAATTATACTAGCACTCATGCTAAATTACGCCAAACTTCTTTTTTTTTGGATCATCAAAAGTCAACCTGTCTGGAGGGCAACTCACCTCAGAAGGATGAAGCAATTATAGACAATAGATGGATGGATCAAAAGTATGTGTGACATTTAAATGAAATAAACACTGCTCTTACACATGGAAATGTGATAACTGCTGCACTGCCATGTGGTGGCCAGAACATCCAGGACCACCTGCAGAGGAGACCAGCTGATGGTGTGACTTCTTTCAATGCTACCGTGTGGGTAAGGAGGCTTTCCTTGAGCTGGCTTGTTAATTGGACCTTATCTTCACTTTGATCAAAATCAGTTCAAACTAGGGATGCACATTTTGGATTTTTTTTATAACTGTTAACCGACGCCCTTTAACGATTAATAACCGTTAACCGATAAGATTTAAATGCCCTTCCATGCTGCCATTCCGATATACCACCATTTAGACACATCACCGTCCTGAAATACCGCTATTCCGACACACAAACGTCCCACCATTCCGACTCACCTGACCTGCCCAGGAGAGTTGGCTGCCATGATGTTGCGCGTGTTGTCGTGGATGTGTGCGGACACTTATCAGCTCTGTGTCTACCTGACTTGCTCTGCGTTAACAGGACGGCAGAATTAGCTTTCCAGTTCTCATCGATATAGTGACATGTAGTTGTCACGTAGCTCTCTGTTGTGATCGCGGTCCAGCAGTCCGTTGTAACAGCCACGAACTCAGTACTTGCAAGTTGCGTTTTCACTTCCTTTTTTCTCTCCTGAAAACGAGCCTCTAATTGTCGGGTAATGGTCGGTCTTGATGGAATTTGGTAGCGACAGCCGTGTTGCCATGTTTGATTGATTTCCTCAGATACATATCAGGCTCGTTTGTGGTGTATTTTAAATGGAGTTCGCTGGAAATCTGGCACGGTTTTGACCAGGGCCGGACTGGGAGACTTTTTCAGGCCAGGAGTCAGTCATGTAACCAGGCCAACCTGGCCCTGCCCGCACGTTCACGCCCACAGCTACATGCATTGGCACGCATGTACACGAACACACACACACACGCACACACACACACACACACACACACTGAAGTTCATAGAAGTTCAAATATGGGACCTATGTACAAACTAAGTTAGGAATATACAGTAACTTTTGTGTTTGGGGCCGGGCTGGTAAAATACAGTAACACAACAATCCTCAGCAAAATCCACTAACACACTTACTAGAAGAGAATAAAGGTTTAACGCAGTGCCAAGGTTACTTAAACATCATATCATGTGGAATGTCAACTGCCTCTTTGGCATCATTTTTATGTGTAGCCTACAATATAACCTAATAAACAAAGACAACAAAGTCCAAATCAAACAATTAATCAGCTATGAGGGGACAGCCTTTGAATACATGTTCACAGAACATGCACGCACTGATAGACGCAATGTATAATACAGTCCGAGAGTATAGTTCCTAATAAGCAATCACATAATATTGACTCATATTCTAATATAGGGCTGGGATACATAACAGCAAGTCAGCAACAGACAGCAAAATTCAACAGCACTAGTACTTAATAGAAATGAGAGCCATTTATGTCAAATGGCAGTGCCTGTTGGTGTTATGTCTGCAACTTGCATGTTGTTGCTCTAGAAATTATTCTGTACCTTCTGCCAACTGCTCTGCACTGGCTTCTCCTGAAGTACCAGCAGGACTTATGATTCTGTACCTTCTGCCAACTGCTCTGCACTGGCTTCTCCTGAAGTACCAGCAGGACTTATGACTTACCATCACCACCTTTGAATAGCAAACATATGCTTACAGTGTTTTTCCATACACTATAGTTCATATAGTAAGATAGTGTAGCCCATGTCTCACTTATTGTGCCCTTGTATTCATATACATAATAATGGAATGATAACAGTAAATAAAAAGTGGCTTGTTTAATTTCATGGCCAGGGCCTATAGCCTACTGTGTAAAAGTGTACAGCCTCAAGGACCCAGGTCCCTGGACCTCAAGAACCAGTGTTTGTTGTTGTTGTTGTTTTTTTACATAACTTACTTGCAGAGGTATCTTGGGGGGGGGGGGGGGGGGGGGGGGGGGGGGGGCTGAATAAACTTGTCAATTTACGGCATTTGGCCGCATCCTCCTCCAGCGCCTTTCTTTTTTTCTGTCTCTCCCTCTCGGCACCGCCTTTTCTTTTTTTTCACCCGACTGCAGCATCAGTGTCCCCCCCTTCCTCCGCAGCTGTCTGTGTGGTTGACACGGACTGTTGGGGCGGGTGTTAATCAAAACAAACCAATCGCCTTGTCCTCCTCACATGCTACTGGCCTGAGTGGCCTCTGATTGGCCAGGCCTGCCTCTCTGACTTAGAAAAAAAAAAAAAGTCAGATAGCCGCGGCGCCGGCTGACCGGCAGACTTAAAAAAAGAGAGAGAGAGAGAGACGCAGGCCAGCAGGCCAATCACAGGCCGGCGCTTCGGGAAACCTCCCGGTTCTCCCGATGGCCAGTCCGGGCCTGGTTTTGACCGTGCGTGAACATTGAAAGAGCGTTGTTCACAAATGCCCAAATGAACTCATTCACGCTCGTTAAGGGGAAAGTGAACGCACTCAGTTAACGTTCGCGAAAAATATGAACTAGTTCGTGAACTTTCGTGTAATGAACGCATTCAGGTACAACACTGCACAGAACTCCTTTTTGCTCTCTTCATCTTCGCTGTAAAGTGGGCTGTGATGGGACGCACGTGATGGCATGTGTTGCACCTGTTGACACGCCCCCATGAGTTGATTGAATTACGTAACTTAAAAACAAAATTCACCGTGTATTAATCGGTTAGAGCTACTGTTATCGGTTAACGTTTAAACGGTTAACCATGTGCATCCCTAGTCCAAACGTCCTCATTTCAAGTGTCACGACTGAAGCAAGCACAACAAAACATACAGTGGTACCTCTACTTAAGAACGTCTCGACATACGAAATTTTCAAATTACGAAACGCCTCAACAAGAAAATATTGCCTCTTGTTACCAAAGAAATTTCAGGATACGAAAAGCAAAAATACAAAAGCGCCTCTACTCGCAGCTCCCAGAGTTTAACGAACAAAAACATACTTGTTGGCTCTGTATCTCGGTTTGAAAGCGGTGCATCCGAGCTGCTCTGCCACTGGCTATCACTTAGCATCTTCCTGGCATCCCATTGGCTAGCGCTTAGCATCTTCCTGGCATCCCATTGGCTATCGCTTAGCACAGGGGTGGGCAATTAATTTTTACAAGGGGCCACATGAAAAACCTGAGTTGTGTCAGAGGGCCACATCAACGATAACTTGAACTTAATCCTGCTCAACTTCCTTCCATTGTAAAATGCATTAAATTATATATTCTAAATAGCTGGTACTGGTAATTAGAAGAATACAATTATTCTGTAGATATTTATATTAGGCTCTGTGAAATTGTGGCGTATAGGTCGAGTAAAAAAACAAAAATAATCATTAATAAATCCAATTTATTCTTAACTTGTTAAATTCTTAAAACTGTGAATTACAACACATCTATAGAAACACATCAATTAAATGAATAATGTTTTAATGTTTTCCACCTCATTTTACCAATTCCTTGTTGGGTTTGCAGTTTTGCTAGCAATGCATCAGCCTCTATTGCGCGCTCTTTATCAGACAGATTTCTGTATTTTTCCTCATGCTTGGTCGTGTAGTGCAGATTCAAATTATAATCTTTTAACAGCGATCTGTGTAGCACAAATCACGGCTTCAACTTTTAATTTCTGTAAAGAAATACTTAGCGGTCCATGTCTTGTTGAAAGCACGTCATTCCTTGTCAACTTTTCTTTTCTTAGCGTCAGCACACATTTTAACGGCAGCATCACTTAGCGCTGTTTACCTTCATGCACGTACGCTACACGGAAGTACTACGCCTTTCAAAATAAAAGCACCACAGTTGTATTGTATGCACGACATAGATTTTTTTTTTTATTAAGTTGTAATCAAATGTAATTTATGATTGGCCTCATGCGGGCCGGACAGAGACGCACAAAGGGCCGGATGTGGCCCGCGGGCCGTGTTTTGCCCAGGTCTGGCTTAGCATCTTCCTGGCATTCCATTGGCTATTGCTTAGCATCTTCCTGGCATCCCACTGGCTATTGCTTAGCATATTCCTGGCATCCCATTGGCTAGGAGGGCCCCTTATCTGTATGAGCGTAACCCAGCAACCCAGGTACACAAACAATTTTTACCTCCACCAAGGAGGTAATTTTTTAGCTGGTGTTTATCTGTCTGTCTGTCTGTGTTCAAGATAACTCAAAAAGTTATGGACTGATTTTGATGAAATTTTAAGGAGTTGTCAGAAACGTGAAAAGGAAGAACTGATTTCATTTTGGCTGTGATCCGGAAGAAATCCTGGATTCTGGATCACTTTCAAATTTTCGATAATTGTTGCGCTTGGTTGAGGTCTGCGCTCTCCGAGTGCTTTTCTAGTTCTAACATGTATTTGTTACAAGTTTTTATGTCATTTCATGTATTATTTATAATTCATTAAAAAAAATTATGTTTGAATTTTGGGGGGGTTGGAACGGATTAGGGCATTTACATGGAAAATGTGTCTCTATTTACGAAATTTTCAGGTTACAAAACTACTTCCAGAACCAATTAATTTTGTAAATACCACTCTATTCTCTTTGTGGTAGAAAATAATGATAACAACAAAAACAATAATGACGATAATTCACTCCCCCTGGCAGTGATCATGGATGTGAAAATGTATATGTGGATACCAAAACTGTGTTTCAACCAGGCTATAAATATGTTTAACTTCTGCTGCAAAGTTGGAGATTTTGGCAATAATGGAGATCGAGTAACCTTTGGAGCTCTAGTGGTCACTCATGGAACTGCGACTTTTCTTGTTTCCACTTAAGGTCAACCAGGAGTTTTAATGCTGGCGACCCATCCCCCTTCTTCATGCATGGATGTAGCTCTGTGAACACATCCCTCGCTATCGTGGTTCATTTTCCCCGGCCACGTGGCTAGCAGCTCCTCCGTCGTCTAGAACGCTTTCATCGTCTCACATATGAAGACGAAAAGAACCCAGTTCTGCCGTCGTCCAAAACTGCTTGATTAGTTTTGCAGCTGAAGCTCCAGATTTCCAACAAGACCGTCAACTTACTGTCTCTTTTTAACATTTGTCATCATATTCAGTTTGTTTGACAGTAAACTCAAGCCAGGGTGCATGCTATGCATGCATTTAAATCCATTCAAAAATACTTGGTCTTGGCCTTGGTCTGCGTTGTGCATGACTTTTCATGATGCATTGTGGGATACATTGAGTGCATCATATAAAGTCTAACAGCACTACAAATTTGAAGTCCACTTTAAAACCAGGAGTTGGTGATTTTGGACACAGCTATAATCTTTTCTTTGCAAATACAAGTGGGGGTGGACACTTCAAAGAAAACATTTTGGAAACCACTGCACCAATCAACAGGTAAACATTCAGAGAAAATGAAATGTTTCTGCCAAATGATGGAAAAAAATTGAAATTTGCCCCAGTTTATTTATGAAAGGGATTCTATGATTTGCTAAAAATACAAGCCTTAATTTGTGTGTTCTTAGAAGTAGAAAATACATATTAATGCATGAAAGGCTTGAAAGCAGCAAATACAAGATTTTTTTTTTCTTCAAACCTAGAAATGTGGTGCAGAGATGTGGAAATTCCCAGTTTCACAATGAATCCAGGTGTGTCCCAGATGTCAGAACCCCTGATATGCCAGAACACACTTGCACAACTTAATTACCAGCTAAGAAAAGATCATCACGTGTCGTTTAATTATGTTTGCACAGGAGCAGAACATTTACCGTTATGAAAGATTTAATGTCGCCAAATGTATTTCCTTCACTCAAGTGAACGGATGTTCGACTCTGACCTTGTTGATGCAGCTTCAGATGCTCAGCATTAACTAATAAAGTCTAAAATCTGCACGTGATTTTCATAATGAATAACTGTTCAATCCAATAGTGCAGCTCCTCGGGGGTGAGGAGTGTTTTTCAGGGTGAAGTACCTCGCTCTGCCAAACCACCCATTATAAACTCTGTGTATCGGAATAACAGCCAACAGATGGTCATTACAAAGCATCTGGATGGTACTGCAGATGTTTTAGTTGTGCAATTTGCACATCACTGACTCATAACTGGAAATCACAACCATTTGGACACAATATTGACCTGGATGTGGTGTTTAATGGGGAGCCAGTGTAGCCACAGCAGAGTGGGCGTGATGTGGTAGATGGAGGGGGTTCTGTTGGCGCTGATGGAGGGAGACCATGGAGGAGGGAGTTGCAATAGTCCAGGCGGGAGGTGATGTGACTGTGAATGAGGATGGCAGTGGTATGGGGGGGTGAGGGAGGGGCGAAGGAGGTTAATGTTGTGCAGATAAAAGTATATGGACCTGGTGACGTTATTGATGTGCGAGCGGAAGGATCGAGTACTGTTGAAAACGACACCCAGACTCTTAACCTGACTCACCCTCTGTGTTTACAGTAGGGATGGAACGGTTACCGGTATTACGGTAAAGCACGATAAAGTTTTATGTAATAACGATTATCGTTTATGTTTGACTTCATCTCATTATCGCGGTCGATTACCAGGATATGTAATATCAGCCTCATTCAAGTCTGCGAACGAGTCACAACTGTGTCTCACGTGAATTTGTAGCTTGTAACATCGGTATCGTAACGTTAGCATGGCGGAAAGTGGTGAAAGCGCGCAGGACATTTACCAACCCACTAAAAGGACGAAATCCGAGGTCTGGGCATATTCTGTTATTTTGGTTTTTAAGGACCAGAACGATGTTCTTCTGATGCAGTTAAAATATTTATTTATTTCATTACCGGTTCCGACAACCATAACGCCGGCAGTTAGCACCACAGTGGCCAAAAACCTTTTGTCCTTCCGGGTCCAACACCTAACCAATAACAGGCAGCTACCTTTATACCTGACCCTCAGGTAACAACACAGCGACACCCACAGACACACAGAGTGAACTACAATTCAGAACAACATATTTGGCTCCTATACAACTGTTTCTTTATTTGCACATTTATATGTAGTTTAAGTTTATTTCATTTGAACTTGCACTATAATTTTTGTTTCTGATTTGCATATTTTGACCTACTATGGTTGTTAAAGTGTTTATTTAAATTTTCACCAGACAAATAAGCTTTGTTCCTGTTATTTTTTTTTTCATTTAAATCTAAACCTCTTTCTCTGCCAGTTGTTTGACCTTTTAATGTGAAAGTTTCATTTTGATAAAATTTTGGCTTCTGATGTTTTAGTATGACAAGAAAATCACAAGATTTTGTGAAATTATTTAAATGTATGTTTTTTGGACATTTGCACAGCAATGAAAAATACCGCAATAATATCGCAAACCGTGATAATTTGGTCACTATAATCAAGATATCAAATTTTCTATATCGTTACATCCCTAGTTTACAGGGAGGTTTTATGTGATGAACATGTAGAGTTCATCACATAACACGCGTTGTCCGTCAGCGCTGATGCACCGTGTGTCAGGTGATTTAACAAAAAGCTGCTCTTAAACGTGTTTAAAAAACGTTTAAATATGTGTTCCTCCTCATCAATTTTGTGTGAGTCACTCATAAACCTTTACTTTCTTTTGCGTTGATAAAAAAAAAAAAAGAAAAGGTAAAGGGCAACCAGTGATTGATTAAACGTGCGTGCCCCCCTGACGTGAATCGCTCCGTCTTATCTGTAATCTTCCTCAGAGCTGTATTATTTACTCTGGGAGGAGCTCGACAAGATCGTGTAGCTTATCCAGCTCTACGGTTTTAATACAAACACAAACACGTTCCTACTGTTAAGCTGCTGTGCAGTTTCACGAGTCTCACTGGCAGTCGTACTTTGAAAAAAAAAAAGTTTTTTCTGCCGAATACGTTTTTCAAGGTAAAATGAGTCTCATTAAATATAATAATAATTGTTTTCTTTGTCTGTGGGAGAGCACATCCTCTCACTGGCAGTGTGGTCTGAGGATGTTTAACTTGAAAGATGCAAAGACGGATGACAGCAATGAAAACATAAATGTCACCGTTTGTGCTCAGGCATCAGCAATCTACCGGCAAACGAGATTCAAGACATTTTAACAGGATGTTCCTGATGGGAGCCAACAGATTTAATTACGGTTAAAGGCAAGGGGAAGAGGTGTTTTGTCGGGTGACATTTTGATTTGAAAGGTTTACCCCTTAAATAAATTCCAAACTGGTTAAGAATCATGTTTTTCATAATGCGAGTATCGAGCCCCGGGGCCAGGAATTTCTCAACAGCCAATAATCCTTGTTCTTTTTTCAACAAACCAGATGTAGCACTGATACTGCCCATGGAAACTTCACAAGCAACATGGGGTAACTATAATCGTGCCAATCACAGATCAATCTCCAGCTGCTGACAGAAGTGGATTTCCTGGGATACGTGTGAAAATGGAGTCAGTGTTTGAACTGGGGCACGTGGAAAACAATTGAAACAACGTGTATGTGACTGGTGAAAGATTGAATGGAAGGGAAAGGAAAATCAGGGGAGAGAAGAATATAAATGAGAGGTCACAGCCCAAACGGATCTGATGACGAGATTTGAGTGTCGCTCCAGGCGAAGAGAGACCTGTGGTTACCCACACAAACTGTGGTTGCACAATGGAGTCAGCTTCAAAACACTCAAATTACCAAGGTCTAAATTACTGACGCCCTCAAGCTGCACAGCACCTTCAAACCAATAGATCAGGGATTGATCTATCCTGATCAGGGTCTTCAGCCCTGGTCCTCCACAGCCGCAACCCTGCATGTCTTAGATCAGTGGTTCTCAACTGGTCTGGCTTCAGACCAGTTGACCAGTTGGCTTCAGGACCCACCATCACCCATGACCCAAATTAAGGAAAATTTCCAACTTCTCAAATTTATTGAATGAAAAGATCGTTGCAGTTTGAATCAGAGATAGTAGAAGAGAATATCACAGCATGCCAACACAAAAAAATAAGTTGATTAGTGAACCAAAACGGCATAAAACAAAATGACTTCAAGTGGGAAATATTCCCTTTGATGCTTAATTAGCTGTATTTTAATTAAATCCAAAACACTTCACTTTAGTAACTGCAACCTTTTTTAACAGACTCAATGTTGTGCCTCGGCCACGCCCACGTCGTGGCAGGATTCCTGGTCCTCCCTCTTCCTCCCATCTGAGCCAGGGCCCGTCTACCTCAGCCAGCACAGGTGTGGGCACTCACCATCAGCCCAGCTGCAGCCGCCGACAATCAAGGCGGCTCTCTACTAAGGCTGCTGAGGACCGGCGCCCGGTGCTTGAACGTTGACCATTGTGGTTAGTCCAAGCTCCTCCAGATCTTCCTGCTAAGTTTCCTGCTCCAACGATTGTTCCACCATTTCCACTGTTGTGATCCAGACCTCTGTTAATCTCCGTCTCACTCTTTGCCTCCAGACAAAGCCTCAGTTCCAGTCCTGTGTCTCCAGTCCCTCCCTCGCTCTCCTTCGGATCCTGGATTCTCCCCTGGACCTCGGACTCCATCTCTCCATCGGGTTTGCAGCACATTCTCAACACTTTTTTCAACATTTACATCTCTTCAACCCTCATCCCCCTCACTCCGCTTATATTCATATAATTTCTCACACATAGCCAAACACACCCCACTCACTCCCAGCACCAACACACACTCAAACACCTCACCTGAAAAATTCTGGCCCCAACAATAAATTCTGGATTCTTGTAATACAACTCTGGTCTCTGTGTCTCAGTTCTCGGGGTGCCCAGCACATTTGGCAATTTGTTTTGAGTGGAGCGTAACAGAACGTTCAAGCCATCATGAGCCAAGCTGGGTCCCCAGGAACTGAGGACATAAGCCCAACCGAACTACACCGGGCAGTGGCCAAACAGGCTGGTGACCTCTCCAGACTCCAGGTGGAACTGAACGAAGCATTCCCAGCCCTACAGTCAAAAATTGCTACCCTAGAAGGTTCTTCACAGATGACTGCCACCTCTGTGAGTAATCTCTCAGACCAGGTCG
The DNA here is from genome assembly GCA_018398805.1 of Hirundichthys speculiger. Classification (NCBI taxonomy): domain Eukaryota; kingdom Metazoa; phylum Chordata; class Actinopteri; order Beloniformes; family Exocoetidae; genus Hirundichthys; species Hirundichthys speculiger. The sequence continues at coordinate 132,812 of JAGFBZ010002099.1, forward strand.
ATGCTGTGGCTTCTTCTCTGGCAGCCATTCAGCAATCCCTAAAGTCGCTCACGGTCCAAGTTAGAGCCAGAGAGAACCCGGATTCCAATCCTGATGCCAACACTGATCCACCCCATCCCCCACAGCTACAAGTTGAGCCCAATTTAGCCAGTCCCAGGCCCTTCGATGGCAACTTTAATAAACTGAGGGGTTTTCTTGCACAATGTGAATTGTTATTCACACATCAACCATCCAGATACTCCACGGACGGATCTAAAGTTGCACTCATCATGTCCCTCCTGACCGACAAGGCCCTCAGTTGGGCCATATCAGCTGTTGAAAATAACCCTAGTTTTTCCTCTGATTATTCACAGTTCAAGGCCGAGTTCCAGGCTGTGTTTGACCATCCTGCAGACGGACAGGGTGCCGCCAACCGTTTACTCACACTTCACCAGGGCTCTCGCTCCGTGGCGGACTACACGCTGGAGTTCAGGATACTGGCTACGGAGAGCCGTTGGGACAACATCGCCCTCTTCAGCATCTACTATAAAGGATTGAGTGATGCTGTGAAAGACCTCCTCGTCCATGACAACCCAGGATCCCTCAACGATCTGATCAGTCGCGCACTCAAGATTGATTCACGGCTTCAGGAACGTCGTGCGGAGAGAGCTCTCCGTAATCCTCCTCGCTCAGCCCCCAGCCGCGCCGCTACCTCAACCCCTGTTTCCCCTCTGCCCAGCCGGCTCCCGGTGATGCCATCCTCTTCCGGATCAGGGGAGCCCATGGAGATTGGACGGTCTCGACTTTCCAAGGAAGTGAGAGAACAGAGGCTGAGAAACCAGCTGTGCCTCTACTGTGCCCAGCCAGCAATGAAATGTGGGGCCCAGATGGGGGCTTTCTGGCCAGTAAATGTGGGCCCCACCATGGGCTTGCACCCGGGATCCATATGGGGGCAAGTTGTGGAAGCCCAGCAATGACATGTGGGGCCCAGATGGGGGCTTTCTGGCCAGTAAATGTGGGCCCCATCATGGGCTTGCACCCGGGATCCATATGGGGGCAAGTTGTGGAAGCCCAGCAATGACATGTGGGGCCCAGATGGGGGCTTTCTGGGCAGTAAATGTGGGCCCCATCATGGGCTTGCACCCGGGATCCATATGGGGGCAAGCTGTGGAAGCCCAGCAATGACATGTGGGGCCCAGATGGGGGCTTTCTGGGCAGTAAATGTGGGGCCCATCATGGGCTTGCACCCGGGATCCATATGGGGGCAAGCTGTGGAAGCCCAGACGTACTAAAAGTGGGACCTGCAAGGGTGCTGCATGGGTCCTAACCAGGCAATTCATGCCAGACCCATTTGGGCCCCACCTGCCCAAAGGGGTTTAAAGTGGGTTTGCACCCGGGATCCATATGGGGGCCAGCCATGGATGCCCAGATGGGCCTTAAATGGGCTCTTTAAGAGTCTTATGTGGGTCCTAACCGGGCAATTCATGCCAGATCCATTTGGGCCCCACCTACCCAAAGGGGTTTAAAGTGGGTTTGCACCCGGGATCCATATGGGGGCCAGCCATGGATGCCCAGATGGGTTTTAAGTGGGATCTGTAAGGGTCCTGTGTGGGTCTTAACCGGGAAATTCATTCCAGACCCATTTGGGCCCCTCCTGCCCAAAAGGGGTTTAAAAGTTTTTTTTTAATAATTACAAGATTTAAAAATGTTAATTGAACAGTAGAAAAACAAGCTAAATGCATTAAGAATACATCAAAAATAGCTCCATTTAAGGCCAGTCCCTGTAAATGAAGAGTATTTTGTTGTCATTTCATGAAACCGGCCTGTCCATCTACACTGATTTGCTGCATAATTGTGGTTTCCCCAAGTAAAAAAAAAACAACAATGACAGCTGTATCAACAAAATATGTACCTTTAATCAAATAGGAATTTCTGCACATTTACAGTATTGATTATTTTAGTGAATTGGACAACAGAAAAGAAAATTAAAACACTGTACATCAAAATACATTAATATGCATATTTAAACACAATATCTGTCAATTTAAGGTATTAAAACAATCATTTTAGTAAACTGAACAAAAACTAAATGTAAGGTATTCAGCAGTCAGTTACCTTATATAATTGTTTAATATAGTGTTTTACTTCAGAAAAGTAGTTTTTATATGTGAAAAAAAGAGAGAAAGAAGAGAAATAGAGTATTTCAATATTTTGAACTCTTGGCCCATTTTTCCCCAGTCACAATCCCCAGTAGCAGAAACCAGATGGTAACACTGGAAAGCCTCCTATTGAACTGCACTGGCATAAGCAACAATCTATGATCAACTTTTTTCAAAACATGACATTTGCAGTATAATCATACTCTAATCATCAGTATGTCATCTTAAAAAACATTGTTTAAAAGAAAAAAGGCTGTGCAGACCAAAGAAAATTTGCAAATCTGTGACTTGTTTTATTTTTGAATACCATGGAGTTCAAATAGTTACATGATTTGGAAGAGATATATCTGGCGGTGGACGAATGGACCATAGTTATTAACAGAAAAGCACTGCATATTTAGCTCTTTTCACAGGCCATGTTTACAATAAGTAAACACTACACCATATTTATCCTTTCATTCATAACTTTTATGTTGTAATGTACATACTGCAAGTCCAAATTATTGAGCAGCTTCTTCAGCAGCTGCTCCTGTGCTCTACAATATACTCTCCATATACATTAATTGCAGGGCTAAACTGGAAACAAAAACATATTTCATCTATAAGTAACATCAGCATAAGAACTACCTACCTACAAAAAAAATAAAAATTACATGTCTACTACATGTCTCTCAGTCCGCAACTTTTCCTAAATATGTATTTGATGGCTTTTATAAGCTTACAACTTATTAAAATGAAACAAACTTGATTTGTGACATTTATACCTCGGACAGCCAATAGCACTCATATTGATGGCTCCATATAAACAGTAGTTATAGACCACTGTGTCCAGCTGTGCTTACAGCAACTATTACAATGTTTTCATTTCCTGTTTTTTGCTGATCTATTTTTTTCCCCTCACTTGTAATCTTTTCATATTATTGCATTTATTTTTACCTGTATATGTGAAGGAAGAAGGATCTGAAATAGACTAAAAAACCGCCAAATTGAACCCTGTGGTGGGCACACCCTTATGTCTCAGCAGACTTACATCTCCAAAAAAAAAAAAAACAATGTTTCTCCTCAGAATGGCATTTATGCAACATGTAAATCAAAATCTAATCAACAGCCGCTGCCATTGATGAATATCATCTTTATATGCCCATGGAGGAGCTAATAACTAGTCATTTTGAGGTATTTTTCTGAATGCAACAAATGTGTATTGGGAACTAGACTCTGTTCCACAATTGTGAAGCACAGGAGGAGCTTATGAAGACAATCAGCAATATTTGGACTTGGGTCATGGCCATTAAACTTTTAAAATATTTCTTGCAAATGAAACTAATGTAAAAGATAACTTTAGAAAACATTCAATTTGGGCAATACAAACTGTGCATGAGAAACTTGTCAGATCATTTCAAACTGTCTGTTCACCTGCTTGGCTGCTGAGGTCTGCCTTCTGATCCACAAGCCTCTGAACATTTCTGGCAAAGCCAACAGTGGGCCACTTTACTTCCAAACTAAGAAAGAGACAGAAGAGCAGAAATAAAGAGTGATAAATATTCTATTTAGAGATTACACTCAACACATTACTCTATTCTTATCAACATTATATTCTTAAAAGTAAGATTTGCTCATATTAAAACATAATACATGTCAATCACAGATCCTGATAACACTTCTCTTTCCAAAATAGATTCATGCAGTTATATACTGAGTTTTACTGAGAAATAAGGTCTTACCTTCTCCATGTCAAAGTCTTCTTTTTTTACAGGCATGACATCAATACAAGCAGTTCGCACACACATATGGGGAAACAGGAGAAAAAAAGTCAGCCTGGTTCTGTCCAAAGCTAATAAAAGTTCACAAATTAACATGTAGCAGAAATTACCTATACAGTCATCATAGTCTTGCTGCAGCTCTGGTGGTAATGACAGCCAGTTCATCTGGTAGGAAGCAGGTAGGAAGTATGTTATACAAGTTTTATAGAGTGGAAAAATGTTATTTGTCTTTACCATCTCCATGGAAATAGGACAGTAATTAATCACAGTCTTTGTTGTGTCTCACTGGGTTTAGCAGTAATTATCACTGGGAGTCATCCTCGATCATATATTAAATATATGTACCTGGTTTTCCATTGTATGTCTCTGTTGATTACTATTGCCCTCAGTGTTGCCAACTTAGCGACTTTGTCGCTATATCTAGCGACTTTCCAGACCCCCCTAGCGACTTAATTTGTAAAAAGCGACTAGCGACAAATCTAGCGACTTTTTCTGGTGATTAAGCGACTCACTGGCACTCAAACCGCTAGGTTTGAAGCCATCACTTGGCTGCTGATGGCTGCTGTCTGCCTTGCGAGCCGCGCTTCTCTCTCTTTTTCTCTCTCTCTGTCGGGCACAGTGCACAGCCACAAACACCCGCGCGAGAAAACTCGAGCTCCTCTCCACCCCCCCCCCCCCACCCCACCCCCCCACCCCCCCGTCCGACCGTGTCCGTCCGTCGCATCTAGTGACTTCAATCTAGCGACTTCTAGCGACTTCCGGGACAGCCTCTAGCGACTTTTCTCATTGGAGAGTTGGCAACAGTGATTGCCCTGTGAGTTCAGAGTTTCCAGTGTTGTTATTATGTTACTGACGCGTAGAGGCAGAGTCTAACACTTGTCCTGTTGGTGTCTGTACCCCCCCCCCCCCCCCACACCACACACACACACACACACCCACTTAGCAGAGTGTCGATGACTCTGCTCCCCTCCTCCCCCCTCCCTCTTCCTCAGTGTCGACACAGACGTTGGTTGCCACAGCCACACATGTTGACTAATAATTAAAAAAAATCGCTCTGGATCACAAGCCGGCTCCCGTCGTTCACTTCAAAGAGCCGACTCTTTTCCGGCTCCCGTTCGCGACCGACCCATCACTATTCTGGACTCATGCAGGAACAGTGGGACATGACACAGAACAGCATACATCAGTTTGAGCCCATTCAAATCACGGATAACAACGTTCATAAAGACACATCAGCCATGTTAGAAAATGCTTTGACAGAAAGCGCGGGAGGTCCCTCCGCAATAGGCAACTGGGTCTGGCGACCCGAACCCTAACCCAGTCCCAAAGGTTCTGCTGACCACCACTGCTCTCCTTTACTCGCCAACAGTCACACAGGACCACATCCCATAAATGTAAAATAATTATTGATTTATTTACCGAAGTATATTTGCATACACACTAAGTGCTATAGGATAAAGTTCAGTCTTTTGATAAATAAAATAATCACAACAACAATAATAATAATAATAATAATAACATAAGTTATCTGGGACACTTACCTCTAAAGGCGTTTGGTTGACAATGTCCGTTGTGGCTCTGTCGTGAGTCCTCCTTGAAGATCATACGGCCAATGCGTGTGCTGTACGTCTTTCACGTGATTGATTTATGACATGCCCACTATGAACCTGATTGAAGGCCACGAGCGTTTGTTCTTCAAAATTCAAACTTGGCCGTTATGGGCGGGACGAAGCGAATTGGAAATAGGCGCCAAATTTGAAATTTGAAATTTAAACAGAAAAATCTGCATAGCTTGATTGCAAGAAGTGACAAATAACATAAAAGAGAATAAAAATATGATATTTTTATTATATTATATGCACACACACCACATATTACACACACACCTTCCACCGAAATTTGTGGGTATTATACTTTATATATATATATATATATATATATATATATATATATATATATATATATATATATATATATATATATAAAAGTTTTTCCAAATTATTTTAAATCTTTTTTTTCATCATATAACATAAATCAAAAAAATTAGAAAATTGCATAACACCGATGGGTGGACAACCCAAGAACATGTGGAAATACTCCGCTTTATCAGTTCCACATAATCTCCAACACTTTGTATCATGACACCTTGTGTGTGTTGGTGTGACTCTTATTCAGATTCAGATTCAGATTCAGACAACTTTATTTATCCCCGAGGGGCAATTGAGGTCCAACTGAGCAGCATTGTGTTGACATAGGTATTAACAATACAAATGAGATTGACAGAACTAAAATGGAAATAAATACAGTATATACAGTAATTACACAATTTGAAATGTTAAATTATATAAAGTGACTGGAGTGAATGAGGCAGAGATAAAGTGCTGGCAGTGTAAACAGTGTAAGGCAGTATGGATGGTTAACAATCCATACTGCATAAAACAATCCATAAAAATCTACTGGCATTTCATTGTTTTATGATGTTCTTCCACTTGTGTTCTGTCCAAGATAAGGAGCAACTTGTTCTCCACTGCTGTTCATTTATCTCTTCCCATTCATCCACTAATATGACAATATTTGCCTCTCTTTCCATCATCCATCTCCACCTCTCTTTTATATACACTGTGTCAGTTTCCTGTAAGTCTCCCTCTCCCTTATATAAATTTGAAAAATTTCTTAAGAGCTCTCAGAATATTGTAGGTCCCCTTTCCCAATTTTTAAAACTCTTATCTGTTCTATTTTTTACATATAATCCTCAAGGTAAATATTTAAACTACTGCTAGTATCTGTTAATTTACAGTTATTACATTGTTTTATGGAAAATGGTGATAAACCTGTAAAAAACGTACAGACAATTGGACATAAAATTAGAGTTAAAGATGTACAAATACAGAAAATTGTCATAAAAAAAATGTAATATTAATGTAATCTTACATTATGGTTAATTAACTGTAATTTTAAACCTAAAATTACTAAAAAATATCTGTAAATCTACTGGCATTTCATTGTTTTAATAAAAAACAGGGAAAACCTGTGAAAAATTACAGAATATTTCTTGTAAAATTACTTCCCAGTTCAAACCCATACCCACTTGGCCCATAAATATGCCACGCAGGGCCCATATATGCATTCCCAGTTCAAACCCATGCCCATTTAGCCCATAAAAGTTCTATGCAGGACCTATATATGCATTCCCAGTTCAAACACATGCCCATTTAGCCCATAACATTTCTACACAGGACCCATATACGCATTCCCAGTTCAAACCCATGCCCATTTAGCCCATAACAGTTCTATACAGGACCCATATATGCATTCCCAGTTCAAATCCATGCCCATTTAGCCCATAATAGTTCTATGCAGGACCTATATATGCATTCCCAGTTCAAACACATGCCCATTTAGCCCATAACATTTCTACACAGGACCCATATACGCGTTCCCAGTTCAAACCCATGCCCATTTAGCCCATAACAGTTCTATACAGGACCCATATATGCATTCCCAGTTCAAATCCATGCCCATTTAGCCCATAATAGTTCTATGCAGGACCCATATATGCATTCCCAGTTCAAACCCATGCCCATTTAGCCCATAACAGTTCTATACAGGACCCATATTAGAGATGCGCGGATGACGTATATTTTAACCCGCAACCGCTTCTTAAAATCTCTATCCGCCCGCTATCCATTTGCAGGAACGTTTTTTCACCAATTTTCAAAACCGAACCGACCCGCCATCCTTTTTAATAATATGTAAAATATTTTTCTTATTATTATTATTTGAGTGCTTCAACCGCAACCCGCCCGAATGTAATTAAAGTATTATTTTTTGACGAGTCATCCGCCCGATATGCGGATTATCCGCTCCGCCCGCGGGTGCGCGGTTCATCCGCGCATCTCTAACCCATATACACGTTCCCAGTTCAAACCCATGCCCATTTAGCCCATAACAGTTCTATACAGGACCCATATATGCATTCCCAGTTCAAACCCATGCCCATTTAACCCATAACATTTCTACACAGGACCCATATATACATTCCCAGTTCAAATCCATGCGCATTTAGCCCATATTAGTTCTATGCAGGACCCATATATGCATTCCCAGTTCAAACCCATGCCCATTTAGCCCATAACAGTTCTATACAGGACCCATATATGCATTCCCAGTTCAAACCCATGCCCATTTAGCCCATAACATTTCTACACAGGACCCATATATACATTCCCAGTTCAAATCCATGCGCATTTAGCCCATAATAGTTCTATGCAGGACCCATATATGCATTCCCAGCTCAAACCCATGCCCATTTAGCCCATAACAGTTCTATACAGGATCCATATACGCGTTCCCAGTTCAAACCCATGCCCATTTAGCCCATAACAGTTCTATACAGGACCCATATATGCATTCCCAGTTCAAATCCATGCCCATTTAGCCCATAACAGTTCTATACAGGACCCATATATGCATTCCCAGTTCAAACCCATGCCCATTTAGCCCATAACAGTTCTATACAGGACCCATATATGCATTCCCAGTTCAAACCCATGCCAATTTGGCCCATAAATATACCATATAGGACCCATTTATATGTTCCCAATTCAAACCCATGCCCACTGGGCCCTTGCCTGTCCCTTATGGGGCCCATGTAATCAGCCCATATGGGCTTCATATGTGGGTCTCATACTACAAAACTTACATGGGACCCACTGATTTCACCCAGCCAAAGCCCATACCCACACACGAACCCATGAAACCCATCTGGGCCCCACATGTCATTGCTGGCTGGGTGGGGAAGCAGGACATTACATCCAGGCCTGCCCAGTTCGCCCAAACGCAGTCGCTCGCCAGTAGGGGCGATCCTGGTGAGCAAAGCTTCTTTTTCTCAGCCCAAACATGACTCAAACAGTCTTTTTCCCTGTACCCTTTCCTGGGACAAGCGATTCTTTTCTATTGGTGCCTTAATTGACTCGGGTGCTGACGAAAACTTTCTGGATATCTCCGTGGCTCACCAAGCAGGTATTCCTTTAGTTCCCCTTGACCACGCTTTGTCTCCCCAGGCCATAGATGGGCACCGTTTGGGCCCTATTTTGCACTCCACCGTCACCCTCACCCTCACTCTTTCGGGTAACCATTCAGAGCCCATTCGTCTGCTGGTTCTGCACGCCCCCACTGCATCCCTGGTGTTGGGTAGACCGTGGCTAGAGAGACATGAACCTCACATCTCCTGGGCCTCAGGGCGGGTTTTAGGGTGGAGTACTGCTTGTCATGCCACCTGTCTGCGGTCTGCTCTGTCCCAACCTAGCCAGCCTAAGCCTGTGTCCTCTCCCCCAGATCTCACAGGGGTCCCTCCAGTCTATCACGACCTAGCCCAGGTATTTAGTAAAGACAAAGCACTTTCACTTCCCCCTCATCGGCCCTATGATTGCTCCATCGACCTTCTTCCCGGGGCTGTCCTTCCCAAAGGACGGCTCTATAATCTCTCCATTCCAGAGAAGGAGGCATTGCGGGATTATATTGCTGAGTCCCTAGCCTCTGGTATAATAAGACCATCGTCATCCCCCCTTGCAGCAGGTTTCTTTTTTGTAGCAAAGAAAGACGGTGGCCTTAGGCCTTGTATTGATTTCCGTACCCTTAATGACATCACGGTGAAGAATAGCTACCCCCTTCCTCTTCTTAGTTCCGCTTTTGAACCTCTGACACATGCCCGGGTCTTTACGAAATTAGATCTTCGTAACGCCTACCACTTAGTCCGAATACGACAAGGGGATGAGTGGAAGACAGCCTTCAACACCCACCTAGGCCACTTCGAATACCTGGTGATGCCTTTTGGGCTTTGCAACGCTCCCGCCGTGTTCCAGGCCCTCGTCAACGACGTTCTCAGGGACATGCTTAGTGTTTGTGGTGGTGTATCTGGATGATATCCTTATATTCTCCAGATCCTTGGAAGACCACCACCAGCATGTCCGCAAGGTCCTTGAGCGGTTGCTGGAGAACCGCCTCTATGTCAAGGCCGAAAAATGCGTTTTCCACACGAACATTGTGACATACCTTGGAAATGTGGTCGAGGAAGGGTGCATGCGGGCTGACCCTGCTAAGATCAAAGCAGTGGTGGAGTGGCCCTCCCCCACTGACCGGACTCAATTAAGACGGTTCCTGGGGTTCGCTGGTTTCATCCGACGGTTCATCAAGGGATTCAGCCAAGTGGCAGCCCCTCTCAGTGCCTTGACTTCCCCCTCACGCCCTTTCTCCTGGACACCCGAGGCTGAGGCAGCGTTCTCCAAGCTGAAGAAATTATTCTCCACTGCTCCGGTGCTTATCCATCCAGACCCCTCTCGACAATTTATTGTCGAGGTGGACGCCTCCGATAACGGCATCGGGGCTGTCCTATCTCAGCGGTCAGAGGACCAGAGGATTCACCCCTGCGCCTATTTCTCACGACGACTGGAGGCCGCTGAGAAAAACTATGATGTGGGCAACAAGGAGCTCCTAGCAGTCCATGAGGCGCTAAAAGAGTGGAGACACTGGCTGGAGGGAGCTAAGCAGCCATTTATCGTCTGGTCTGATCACAAAAATCTAGCCTATAGGAGGACGGCTAAGAGACTAAACTCCAGGCAGGCCCGCTGGGCTCTGTTTTTCAGCCGGTTTGATTTTGTTCTCACCTACCGTCCGGGCTCCATGAACGTCAGGGCAGATGCCCTCTCCCGTCAGTTTTCCCAGGGTGAACCCAACGTTCTGCAGGGTCCCGACACCATCCTTCCACCTGCCCGGGTGGTAGGTGTCGTCACCTGGGCCATTGAATCGCTAGTGGAGGAAGCCCAGCAGACCCAACCTGATCCAGGTAATGGACCCCCTAATAAGCTGTTCGTCCCCACCACTGCTCGTTCCCAGGTGTTGGAATGGGGTCACTCCAGCCAGGTTGCCTGCCACCCTGGGGAGCGCCGGACAGCAGAATTCATCAGTCGCAGATTCTGGTGGCCCACTCTCCGTGAAGACGTCAGGGAGTTTGTAGCAGCCTGCACCACCTGTGCTCGTAACAAGGCCTCCCATCATCCCGCAGGCCTTCTTCAGCCCCTTCCTGTCCCCAGTCGACCATGGTCCCACATAGCCCTGGACTTTGTAACCGGTCTCCCTGTATCCCAGGGGTATGACACCATCCTGACCATAGTCGACCCGTTTCTCTAAGTCAGTCCATCTTGTTCCTCTCTCCAAGCTTCCATCAGCAGCAGAGACCGCGGATCTCCTCACCCTCCATGTGGTCCGCCTCCACGGAATCCCCTCTGACATTGTTTCCGACCGTGGACCCCAATTCACTTCAAAAGTTTGGCGGGCTTTTTTTGTAAAGGTATTGGAGCCACTGCCAGTCTCACCTCGGGGTACCACCCCCAATCTAACAGGCAGGCGGAAAGGGCCAACCAAGCCGTTGAGGCGTCCCTCCGATGTGTTGCCTCCAGCAACCCCGCCTCCTGGTCTACATACCTCCCCTGGGTGGAGTACTCCCTTAAACCATGAAGAGAGTGCCACTGCCATGTCCCCATTCCAGTTCACTTGGTTATCAACCTCCGCTGTTTCCTCAACAGGGAGCTTGAGGTGGCTGTCCCCTCCACCAGGGCCCACCTTCGCCGGTGTCGGCGCACCTGGAAGACTGCCGGGCAGCGCTGCTTCGTGCTACAGAGCGTGCCCGTCGCTATGCCAACCGGCGACGGGTGCCAGCCCCTGCCTATAGACCCGGTCAGAAAGTTTGGTTGCTGGCCCGGGATCTACCCCTCCAGACCTCTCAGACCTCGACCCGTAAACTGGACCCCCGATATGTGGGGCCGTACACCATTGATCGCATCATCAACCCCTCTGCGGTCCGTTTGGTTCTTCCTCCATCACTTAAGGTTCACCCCGTCTTCCACATATCACTGCTGAAGCCTGTGGCCACTAGCTCCCTGTCTCTCCCTGGTCCTGTTCCGCCGCCCCCCCGCGTGTTGTCGGATGGTGACCCTGTGTGGCCTGTCCGCAGGTTGCTTGACGTCCGCCGCGGGGGCGGGGGTTCCAGTACCTTGTGGACTGGGAGGGGTTCGGTCCGGAGGATCGAAGCTGGGTACCCCCCTCCTACCTTGCAGACCCTTCCCTACTGGACGACTTCTATCGGGACCACCCGGATGCTGTTGGGCAGTCGTCGGGTGCCTCCCCTGAGGGGGGGGGTACTGTTGTGCCTCGGCCACACCCACGTCATGGCAGGATTCCTGGTCCTCCCTCTTCCTCCCATCTGAGCCAGGGCCCGTCTACCTCAGCCAGCACAGGTGTGGGCACTCACCATCAGCCCAGCTGCAGCCGCCGACAATCAAGGCGGCTCTCTACTAAGGCTGCTGAGGACCGGCGCCCGGTGCTTGAACGTTGACCATTGTGGTTAGTCCAAGCTCCTCCAGATCTTCCTGCTAAGTTTCCTGCTCCAACGATTGTTCCACCATTTCCACTGTTGTGATCCAGACCTCTGTTAATCTCCGTCTCACTCTTTGCCTCCAGACAAAGCCTCAGTTCCAGTCCTGTGTCTCCAGTCCCTCCCTCGCTCTCCTTCGGATCCTGGATTCTCCCCTGGACCTCGGACTCCATCTCTCCATCGGGTTTGCAGCACATTCTCAACACTTTTTTCAACATTTACATCTCTTCAACCCTCATCCCCCTCACTCCGCTTATATTCATATAATTTCTCACACATAGCCAAACACACCCCACTCACTCCCAGCACCAACACACACTCAAACACCTCACCTGAAAAATTCTGGCCCCAACAATAAATTCTGGATTCTTGTAATACAACTCTGGTCTCTGTGTCTCAGTTCTCGGGGTGCCCAGCACATTTGGCAATTTGTTTTCAGTGGAGCGTAACACTCAACATGCCCAAACATGAAATAAAACAGTACAACCACTGAGCAGTAGTTTTAAAAAGAACTCAAATATGTAGCATTTGCTGAGTACCGACTTCCTGAATATATAACAATTTCCTATTAAAACTATCTAGTCACTTATTTAAGCATTAATCATAAAGCTGACATAACAATCAGAACATTTCAGTAACATTTTTAAGACTCAACAGTGCTTTTATGCACAAACATGAAATAAAACAGAGCAACCACTGAGCAGTAGTTTCAAAAAGAACTCAAAATATATAGTTTTAGCTGAATAACCACTCACTGACCTTTGTCTTCAAGATAAGAAAATCCATATCTCATATATTCTTCATTGTATCTGTGTTTCACCTGCTCAACATATGTAAACAAACTTTGCAGGTCTTTTTCTATGGTGTGAACTGGCAGGTGTCAACTCGAATTACAGGGCATTATCGCCATCTACTGTTAAGGAGTATGAATGACACGCATTTTTTTTTTTTTTTTTTTTTTAGCATTTCCTTCCCCAGGCAAAGGCTCATGACCCACTGAAAACGGGTCTGCGACTAGGGTTGCCAACCTTGAAAAACGGAATCGTCCAATATTTATAAACTCGTATTTTAGTTTATAAATACGGGAGGGTTCCGTTTTTCAAGGGACGGTTGGCAACTCTTTTTGCGACCCACTTTTGGGTCGCGACCCACCAGTTGAAAACCACTGTCTTAGATGTTTCCCAGATTTGGCGCACCTGATTCAGATGAATGGATCACCATCAGCTCGTCATCCAGGTCCGCACGAGTCTGTTAACGACCCGTTCATGTGAATTAGGTGCCCTGAATCTGGGAAACATCTGAGAAGTGCAGGGTTGTCGGTCTCGAGGACCCGGGTTGAGGACCCCGTTTTAGATAATGTATTTATACATGTATCGTCCGTGGCATGGAGGCGACTCGCTGCTGCTGGACGCTCCAGTTTGTGCCCGGTTTGTGGTGATCTGTGGTCGGATGTCTACATACTGTCTGGAGGGGGCGGATCGGTCCTCTGGCAGCTGGTGGAGACCTGCCGCCGCGGACATGGACGGTCTCTGGAGGCCGGTTCGGGAGAGCTAAGTAGTCCTGAACTGCTACCCGCGGCAACCACCGCCACTGGATCCGGGCTGCAGCGTCACTGAGCCGGGACGGGAGCCCCCGACGTAGCAGCAGCGGCATGCTGCCCCCGTCCAGCAGTCTACACGCCAGATGGGTCAGCTGACCTGGCAGGGGCCGTCTGGTGACCTGGTGGGGCCCAGCACCGCCGGGGGAGACGACAACAGCCTGGTCCGGTCTGCATGATGAACCGGGCTCTGGGACGGTCGGCTCCGTCGCTCGCCGGACTGAATGGAGCTCGGTGTGCCCAGAGGAGACGGTTTGGTTCATCGGTGTTTCCTCCTCTGACCTGGAGATATCTCACTTGTCATCATTATGGAGATATACTGGTTCTAAAGGCTGTTAACTGTTTTAACGGCTGTTAACTGATTTGAACGGCTGTTAACTGGAGTTAGCACTTGGACCACGGGACCGGGCATGAAAAGGAGCGCTGGACACTGGCAGCTCCTCTAGTACACCAGATTTTTCTTGGTGTACTGAAACTTGAATTTTCCGCTTGGGGGATTAATAAAGTATTTTTGAATTGAATTGAATTGTATCACGTGCAGCAATGACCTCCAACTGACTTTGACTACAGACAGCAACTTCCCTTTTTTTTAATTTTTCGATGAAGATTCTCAAAAAAGCAAAAAACAAATCTAAACCACTTGATCAGTGGTCTAATTTTTTATAATTGGAGGCAGAAATGTAAGGAGAGGAAGGGCGTCTTTTTTATTTTACCCCCCAATATCAATACAGTGGTACCTCTACTTACGAAATTAATTGGTTCTGGAAGTAGTTTTGTAACCTGAAAATTTCATAAGTAGAGACGCGTTTTCCATGTAAATGCCCTAATCTGTTCCAAGCCCCCCCTAAAAGTTGAACATAATTTTTTTATAAATTATAAATAATACATAAAATGACATAAAAACCTGTAAGAAATAGATTTGATTAGATTAGATTCAACTTTATTGCCATTGAACATATCAAAGTACAGGGCAACGAAATACAGTTAGCATCTAACCAGAGGTGCTTTTGCAGTGAAATAAATAGAATGTATACACACATATATATATATATATATATATATATATATATATATATATATATATATATATATATATATATATATATATATATATATATATATATATATATATATATTAGGGATGTTCTTGGCGACTAATTTCCCTGTCGACTAAATGAAAATTTTAATTAAGACTAGTCGACTAGTCTAAAAAAAAAGGAAAACACTCAGAAAACAGTGAAAATTTAGCACAATTTATTGAAACATCGAAACAGCAACATTAGCTTCCTGAAGCCTTTACCTTCCACAAAGTTAAGTGGAAGCATATCTTGTGAAATCATTATCGTGATGAGCTGGGTTATCCTCTCAGACTGGACGGGAGAACACGTCTCCGGGTAAACAATGTCAAATCGGCCTGAGTGTCGCTAGCACCGCTAGCATCAGCAGCCGTCGTCTCGTGCAGATTAACATCCAAATGCTTGAGTGGAATGTGGTTGCGCATTGCTCCAGTCAAGTGATTGTATGCCAGTTGTTTCTGACACAGTCTACATACTACCTTGTTTTCATTTTCTAGATTAAAGTACCGCCAAACCGCGCTGGTTTTACGAGAGGCCATCTTCCCACTGTGCCGTTTTAAAACTCCAGTCTACTCGAGCATTGCTGCGGAGAGGGGGGCTGTAGTGGTGGGCGGCTGTACGACAATTAAGCGACCTTGTACATGAATAAAACACAAATTGGTTTAAACGACTAATATTTCTGGTGCCAACTAGTAAGTGGGCGGACGGTTAATCGTTTAGACGACTAATCGTATATATATATATATATATATATATATATATATATATATATATAAATCACTATTGTTGTAAAGAGCAGGTCAAATTTGGATAAATAAACATATATGATGAGCAGAAATGTAATTATAAGATTTACACAGATTTGAACAGTATTTACATGATTATGACAGTATTTACAGGAGTGTGAGGAGGTAGTCTAGTGCAATTGGTGGTGGTGGTGTTCAAGAGGAAAACAGCTGATGGAAAGAAGCTGTTCCTGAATCTGCTGGTTCTTGTACAGAGACTCCTGTAGCGTCTCCTAGAGGGCAGGAGGGTACATGTTTAGAACTAGAAAAGCACTTGGAGAGCGCAGACCTCCACCAAGTGCAACAATTATCGAAAATTTGAAAGTGATCCAGAATCCAGGATTTCTTCCGGATCACACCCAAAATGGAATCAGTGCTTCCTTTTCACATTTCTGACAACTCCTGAAAATTTAATCAAAATCCATCCATAACTTTTTGAGTTATCTTGAACACAGATAAACAGATAGATTAACACCGGCAAAAACATATTCTCCTTGGCGGAGGTAAAAATTGTTTGTTTACCTGGGTTGCTGGGTTACACTCATACAGACAAGGGGCCCTCCTAGCCAATGGGATGCCAGGAAGATGCTAAGCTAAGCAGAGCAGCTCAGACGCACCGCTTTCAAACTGTGATACAGAGCCGACAAGTATGTTTACGTTCAGTAAACTTTGGGAGCTGCGAGTAGCAGCGCTACTGTATTTTTGCCTTTAGTATCCTGAAATTTCTTTTGTAACAAGAGGCCATATTTTCCCGTTGATGCGTTTCGTAACCTGAAAATTTCGTATGTAGAGACGTTCGTAAATAGAGGCATCACTGTATTTAAATGGAAAATTGAATCTTTACTGTCACAGATACTGACAGAAACAAGGAACTGTAGTGAATGTAAAGAGGCAGAAAACCACAGAACTTTGAATATCAGATTTTATCTGATTTTATCTGGTTAGAATTAAAGTCGTCCATAACATCTTTGAGCTTCATTGAAGGCCTTTTCTCCTTGAAGCCTTCCCACTTGTATGCACCTGTTTAACTGGACCAATCTGCTGGCAACACATGTCGTCCGTTAATCACATGCTTGACCCTGACAGCCACCGATCAATCAGCCATTGTTATGAGACACGCAACGCACTGAGAGCAGGAAGGGCCAGAAAGAAAGGATTGCATGAGCGTGGCAAGAAAGAAACAGAGGGAAATTTCAATTAATCAGCGGAGGAGAGGTGGATGAGGGGGGGAAGTAAAGGCTGGATGAGAAGAGACGGGAGTGAAAAGAAGGAAGACCGTGATAAGAAAGGTGAATGATGCGGTGGTGAGGTGAAGGGCGAAAGGAGGAAGAAACTGAAGAACAGGAAGACTTGAGGATGCTGCCAGAAAAGAGCAGAATAAAGGAGAAGTTGAGGATGAATGAGGGAAAAACATTAAAAGGTTAAAGGAATAAATTACAATTTCTTCAAAGAATATCCCCTAATAGACAAATGTGGATTTAATTAATGAGTTGGAATTTCTTTTAAAACATTTTACTCATTTTTGTAAAAACCCCTTGCTAAACTTAGGGCTGGGTGGTAGACCTATTAATTAAAATTTCAATTCAGTTCAGTTCATTTAAAAGATACTTTATTGATGCCTGAACAATCATGATTTTGGGGGGAATTCCAATTTCCCCCCTTGACCTTCAGTCTCAACTCTCAATCTAAAAGATGCATGCTCCCGTGAAGTGCAAGTGTTGTCCCAATTCTTAGAAAGTCAAGTTGAGGGACAAGTTTGAGGCCTCAATATTGAGATTCTCCGGTACCACCCTTGGAAGTAAGGGCTACCAGAAGGCATTGTGTATTTTCGCAAAAAACATCTTCAAAAAGGCTGACGCTGAAAAAACCGAGCTACAATGTAAATATTTTCATAGTTAATTAAGATATAAATGTTACGAAACCATTTTATTGTCTTTGTTAGATATATAGATATACAGTGGTACCTCTACTTACGAACGTCTCTACATACAAAATTTTCAGGTTATGAAACGGATCAACGGGAAAATATTGCCTCTTGTTACGAAACTAATTTCAGGATACAAAAGGCAGAAATACAGTAGCGCTGCTACTTGCAGCTCCCAGAGTTTACCGAACATAAACATACTTGTCGGTTCTGTATCTCAGTTTGAAAGCGTTGCGTCCGAGCTGCTCTGCCATTGGCTATCGCTTAGCATCTTCCTTGCATCCCATTGGCTAGGAGGGCCCCTTGTTTGTATGAGCGTAACCCAGCAACCAGGTAAACAAACAATTCTTACCTCCACCAAAGAGGTTATGTTTTTACCGGCGTTTGTCTGTATGTATGTTTGTTTGTTTATGTTCAAGGTAAGATAATACATCCATAATAAAGTTATGGATGGATTTTGATGAAATTTTCAGGAGTTGTCAGTAATGTGTAAAGGAAGAACTGATTTCATTTTGGTTGTGATCCGGAAGAAATCCTGGATTCTGGATCGCTTTCAAATTTTCGATAATTGTTGCGCTTGGTGGAGGTCTGCGCTCTCCAAGTTCTTTTCTAGTTCTAACATGTATTTCTTACAGGTTTTTTATGTCATTTCATGTATAATTTATAATATATAAAAAAATGTATGTTCGAATTTTAGGGGCTTGGAACGGATTAGGGCATTTACATGGAAAACACGTCTCTACTTACAAAATTTTCAGGTTATAAAACTACTTCCAGAACCAATTAATTTCATGAATTTTTAACATTTCTGTTTATTTTTAACATTTCTGGCTTTTTCAGCCATTTGTTGCCCCCATGCCAACTATTTAGAGACCTGTCGCAGGCCTCAAATTTGAAATGAACTCATTTCGAGGATAAAAGTGTAAAACTTGCCAGTTTAAACATTTGTTACGTTATCTCTGTTCTGTCATGAATGAAATATTGGCTCATGTGATTTGAAAGTCTTTTAGTTTTCATTTTATTCAAATTTAAAAGACATCCCAACTAGATAGATGATCAGGGTTTATACAGCAATCCTTATGTTAAATGTAATACCAATTTAATACCTTTTTCACTACCTTAAGATTTTTTTTTAAAACTGTCACAACATTAAGTGTTAAGTGTTAATCGGGGACCTTTTTAACATTAATACAGATTTTGACCTATAGAATACTATACAGAACAGATTTATAGACTCATTGATGTTGACCAGATGTTTCACATTTATTTCACTTTGTGAATGACAATAAAATAGACTGCATAAAATGAAAGGATCCTTTTGGGTTGATACTATGGTATCATATGAAGCTGTGCAGGGGACTGGAACTCTTTTTTTCTCTGCCGCATCCACATACTCCTTATGCACTGGCCAAACTTCAACTGCTCTCTCTGCTTCAGGAAGGTTTTCCACCCATCCATGGCCACTAAATGGTAATGCAAAGCGGGTGGACCCTGTCAGGGTGGTAAAATCTTCTCTCTGAGCAGGAACATTATGAAAGAGGAAGTGCATGGCTCGCAGAAGTTTTTCCAACTGCCACATAGTGAAGCCTGCCTTTGAAGCGTTGTGGAGGGTATGAAGTCCACAGCTTCCAACAGTGACAATCTGAGCACCTCTGTAAAGCTCTGCATGCTCTTTCTGGAGAAGATCCACCATCTTAAAATTCACATTGGGGCCATCCATGCCAACTGACAGAAGTTCCCTCATATTCAGTTGTTTGTCACATTCCTATGAATTGATACAGGAGAAATTCAGTTTCAAAAATAACAGATACAATAAAATAGATAATAGAGCCTGGCACTTAGGGCTACAGAGAAGCATTACTGCATGCACATTTGATTTAAATTATAAGTTGGTATATTAACAATGAATTATTTTGTAGTGTTTACGCTAACAGCAAAACTAACGTAATAGGTTACTGAATTTGCTCAATTTAATCCTTTTACAATAAGTTTGCTAGCATTGCCCTATAAGACATAGTAAATATCTCTTCAAAGTAAAAAAATATTTATTTTATGAGACAGAGAGAGACAGACAGAGACAGTAACAGAGAGAGAGAGACAGAGACTGAATAATATATTATAATCAATGTATGTATGTAAATAGCCTAATCAGAATCATAATGTATATATTCTTATTCGCTTTATATAGTATAAACATCTTGTTAACTTTACAATTTAAACATTATTTTCCTTCATCTTACTGTTGTTTTTTATGTGTGCTTTGGCATAAATATCTGCTTTGAGAGAGAGAGAGAGAGAGAGAGAGAGAGAGAGAGAGAGAGAGAGAGAGAGAGAGAGAGAGAGAGAGAGAGTGTTGGGAGACGTGTGAGGTTTAACTTACCTTGATATGAAGTCATCGGCCCGTCCCTGTCCCAGGAACTGCGATCCAATATATCAGGATTGAACACTGTCATTCTCCCAGTATCGTACATGTATGTCGAGTTGCTTTTTCTTCGACGCCTGATTGAGACTCTCGTCGAACATCAACACGTCAATCAATCAATCAATCAAACTTTATTTATATAGCACTTTTCCTACAAATCATATTGCAACGCAAAGTGCTGAACAACAAAAAGATTAAAAACACAGAAACACCCCCAAACCCATATACAAATGCCCACCCACAACATATACACGGACACACATTCATACAAACATGCACACACACACCCACACACCCACACATACATCCACCCACCGACCCACCCACTGAGCTAAGCACCCACCCACCACCCCTCACCCAACCCAAAAAAAAAGCGACATGACCAGAACAAACTGTGTCTAAAGCATGGCTGAAACACTGAGGGACCTACTGAGGAAACACCATCTTTTGGGAGCCGTCAATACCGGGAGTAGCACCGCCCGTGGCTACAAATGACGCCGTCAGAGACCACCCCGACCCGTACCGATAGGGGGAAGCCACCACATGGTGCAGGTCCCCCCCATCCCCCGGGCCTGAACGATCCCCGAGACGACAGCCCCACGGCAGATCATGTACACCTCCCAGCATGGAGGGCCCCCATGAGGAAACACTGGAGTTAAAAAAACGAGAAGAACCAAAAGAAAATCAGAAAAAACAAACAAATTAAGAATATATTATTTAAGAGACTAGGTAAATAAATGAGATAAATAAATAGCTAAACACAAATTAAAAAACCAATGACCAGAAAAATGTACTATGAAAGATGTTAGAGTGTAAGGTATAAGAATAATAATAATCGAGAAAACAGATCATGTTAAAATATATTACTAATAGACTAGGTAAAAATAAATATAAATAGAATATTATTAAATAATAGATAAATGAAGGAGATAAAATCATACAAAAGCTAGACTAAATAAGTGAGTCTTGAGCCTCCTTTTAAAAATATCAAAAGTCTCTGCGGCCCTGATGTTCTGTGGCAGGCTATTCCACAGCTGTGGGCCATAATGGCTGAAAGCAGCCTCACCGTGGGTTTTTGTTCTAATTTTGGGAATTGTTAAAAGACCGGTGCCAGAGGACCTCAGGGTCCACGAGGGTTGATATGATAAAAGCAGGTCAGATAAATAAGATGGCCCAAGACCATTAATACATTTAAAAACCAATAAAAGAACCTTAAAATCGACCCTGAAACACACAGGGAACCAGTGCAATGATTTTAAAACTGGTGTGTGTAATGTGTTCCCGCCCTCTGGTCTTTGTCAGCACACGTGCGGCTGAGTTCTGGAGCAATTGTAAATTAGAGATTGTCTTTTTGGGCAGACCAGAGAGCAGGGCATTACAATAATCCAAACGACATGAGATAAAAGCATGCATCAGCACCTCAGTGTTAGCCTGAGAGAGAAACGGGCGGACTCTGGCTATGTTCTTAAGATGGTAAAAACCTATCTTTGTTACATTCTTAATATGTGGAATAAAATTAAGCTCAAAGTCAAAGATGACACCCAGGTTCTTAATATATTCTGAGGGTTTAAAATCCTGTAATTTTGGTAAAAGTTTCTCTCTCTTGCCTTCAGGACCAATAATTAAAACTTCTGTTTTGTCCTGGTTGAGCTGTAGGAAATTCTCTGCCATCCATGACTTGATGTCTAAAATGCAGTTTAAAAGGGTATCGATTGGCCCTGTGTCCTCAGGAGACACGGCAATATAAAACTGTGTATCATCAGCGTAACTATTAAAGCTAATGCCGTGTCTCCTGATGATGTCCCCAAGGGGAAGCATGTAAAGATTGAAGAGTAATGGGCCTAAAATTGACCCTTGGGGTACCCCACACTTCACTTCATGGGTTCTGGAGGAACATGTATCCATACTTACAAAGAAACGTCTATCTGAGAGATAGGAACTGAACCAGTTAAAAGCAGTACCAGAGAGGCCCACAAGGTGTCTGAGTCTGTTTAACAAAATGTGGTGATCTACTGTATCAAAGGGGGCGCTTAGATCCAGTAGCACCAGGACTGTCAGTTTCTGTGAGTCCGCGTTCCCCCTGATATCATTTAAAATCTTTAAAAGGGCCGTCTCTGTGCTGTGGTTCATCCTAAAACCAGATTGATATTTCTCTAAAATACATTTTTGTGTTAAAAAATAATTTAGTTGGTTAAAAACCAATTTTTCTAAAACTTTACTTAAAAATGGTAAGTTGGATACAGGTCGGTAATTGTTAAAAACATTGGGATCTAGATTACTCTTCTTCAGAAGGGGCTTCAGCACTGCCGTTTTGAAGGCAGTGGGGAAGACACCCGTCTGAAGAGAGTAATTCATAATGGTTCAAATCTGTTCCTCAAAGAATCCATAAAATGATTTTAAAAGAGATGTGGGAATTGGATCTAAAAGGCAGGTAGTTCGGTTTACTTGGAAGAAAACTTGACCCAGTGTCCTTGCATCAACCAGGGCAAAACTCTCCAGTGTTTCCTCGGGTAAAAACAACTGATCAGGTGTACTAAGATGAACATTCAAAGAAGAAAAAAGATTGGCTCTAATATCATCGATTTTATTTCTGAAGTGGTCTGCAAAGTCCGCACAGAGGACATCCGTTGGTGTCCTGGAGGGTTTATTGAGTGATTTGTTTGTTAAAAGGTCAATGGTGGAGAAGAGGAATTTGGGGTTGTTTTTATGGTTGGTGATGAGATTAGAAAAATGGGTTATTCTTGCCTGTTTGACTGCTTGTTGATAGGTTTTCCGTTGTTCACACATTAATTCATGGTGAACGGTTAGTTTTGTTTTCCTCCACCTCCTTTCTGCACTCCTGCGTTGTCTTTTCATTTTTATGATTTCCTCATTATTTCTCCACTGGGGTGTAGGTTTTATTTTAACCAATTTAGTCACCAGTGGAGCCACTGAGTCCAGTGTCGTCTTTAATGTGTCATTAAAATATTCTACAATAAAATCACAGGGTGCAGGTAAAACTTCCGCAGGAGTGCTCTGTAAAATCTCAATAAAATTTGCAGCCACTTCAGAAGTTAGATAGTGTTTCCTCACTGTTCTCACCGGGGCCTTCTGATGGTTAAAACTGGTGATATTAAAATAGACACAATAGTGGTCAGACACAGCCAGGTCAACAACAGAGGACACACCAGTGGTCAGGCCGTAGGTTATGTTGGGCCATACCATGTGCCACAGAAGACCGCATGGTTTGTGCTGAGACAAAGGACAAAGGAAATCTTTTAAAACTCTAATCCCCAGCATTCCTTGCAAGTTCACACCTAGGTGTGAACGTGATGTCACGGCCTCTCAGTGGCCGCGAGCCCCTAGTCTCAGCGGGGTTCCCCAAACGAGGCGGATCGCAGACCCGCCGCTTAAAACAGAGTGAACGCGCTGAGATCGCTCTCTTGCTTCTCCGCTCTCTGACCTGCACCCACGAAAGTCAGGACAAGCTGAGCCGCTCCTGCGACCACCCGCGGAGCGTAAACCTCTCTTGCTTCCACCCTCGCTTCCACTCCGGCCCCTCTCCTCTTCTCCTGGACTCCACTCCTGACTCAAGGAAACCTTTCCTGGCCGCAGCCCCGAGCCAGCGACCACGAGGCCTCCCAGTAACGCGCCAGCCAGCCGCCGGCTACAGAAAGACCGGTCGACGCGCCCATACCCGTACCAGAAGTGACCCGCGCATCGGCGTGAGAGAGGCACGGTACCCGACGGGAGACGCTGCTGCAGAATCGCCTGAACGGAGGATCGGTCACGCCGAGAGCCTGCCGCCTGCACCCCCCACTGGAGCCGAGGAACCAGGCCCGGACGAAGCAGAGCCGCTCTGGAACACCCCCGGAGCGTAAAACGAAAGACCGGCGAAGCCGCCCCAAAGCACGATCACCTTTTCCCCGGACACTTCAACGCCACCGATCGCTTCCCAGAGCGAACAAGTAAGAGGCTTTAGTGTTCTGGGCAGAGCTTAGTTAGCTGTTCACCAATACAGTTTTCTTGTGTTTGTACATGTTGGAACCGGACCGTCGGTCCGCCGTAATCCATACACTGTATCATTGCCGGCAGCAACCCCGCTCGCCGTTCTCGGTTCAGAACCAGAGCAGCTCTCTGGAGTGATCCACACTGCTGTATCTGTGAGAGCGACGGGTCGCGGTTGCTGGTCACAGAATTACTCACTTAATCACCAGTTACTGGTTACGATTGAGCCCACCGGTCCTCGCCGGTGCGTGTCTGTCCACGTGATCGCGGTGTTTCCTCGCCATCAGCTGGTCGCGCTGTGATTTCAAGCAACAGTCAGGAGAGAAGTGCAGAGTTGCTCCGCGCTCTTCGACCTGTGGAAATCCTCAGAGCGATCACTGCGGTGGCTAGAAATCACCTTTATTCGTGGACTTTGTTCTGCCTTTTCTCTGTCTCCATACTAACACCTTCGGACGAGAACACCACGTGATCTCGTCCACCATCTTGTGCCGGCCTATCGCGCGAGTCGGCGGCCATCTTGGTTAAGGCGGGACCACGACGTGACTCCGTCCGCCATCTTGGGCGCCCTACCGCGAGAACCGGCGGCTATCTTAAACACCCCTCTCATACCCATCCACACAGACACACACACACACACGCACACACACACACACACACGTGTATATAGGTTCACACGGGTTTCCTTTGAATGTTTGATTTGCTTCTGTTAGTTTTAGTCATCTTTTAGCCAGTAGATATCAGGATCTTAATTCAAGTGTTTGTTCCTTTAAATATTTGTGTTAATAAATTCTGATATTCTAATGAGAGAAGTTGTCTGTGGTTATTTTATACAGTTTTGCAACATTGGCTGGTTGAAGAGGTCTGTGCTCGGACTCACATCTTCCCTGTTGCTCGATAGCGCCACACCTGGTCACAGGCTGGCACGCATCGAGCAACAGCCATTTTGAGACTGATTATGCCATTTAGTCCTTTTTCCTGATTTATCAGGTGGTGCCCCGTTTCATTTTATTAAATTTCTGGTTATTAGCAACCGCCCCTCAAGACGGTTGATAATAACCCTTTTTGGACTAAACGAGCACATTATACGCCTTATTGCACAACAGTTATAACCAGATCGAGGGTGTGTCCTCTGTTGTGAGTTGGCTGTGTGACATGTTGGTTAAAATCCATGCAGCTTAAAAGGTTTAAAAAGTCTCTTGATATAACATCAGAGGTGTTATCTATGTGCAAGTTAAAATCACCAGTTATTAAAATCCTATTGTAAGTGGTGTGTATGGTAGTTAAAAACTCTGAAAATTCACTGATAAAAGTGGTTGAATGACGGGGTGGTCTGTAGACTGTGACACATAAAATAGGAGGGCTGCTAAAAACAAAGGCGTGGTGCTCAAATAATGCGTAGCTGTTAAAATAAACTTCGTTTGAGTGCAGAGTGTTTTTTGTTATTGAGGCTGTTCCTCCACCTTTCTTCTGACTCCTGATAGAAAATAGGAAATTAAAATTTTGCGGGCAGGCCTCGGTGAGAATAACAGGTGCGTCAGTGCCAAGCCATGTCTCTGTTAAAAGAAGACTGTCTAATTCTTCGTCTAAAATCAGATCATTCATAATAAAAGTTTTATTTAAAACAGAGCGCACATTCAATAAAGCAAATTTAAGGCTTGTGCGCTCATCACTGTAAGAAAAAATGGCGTTTGGTGTGATAGTCCGTAAATTATTGGGGTTTCTTGTATTTCTTTGTGGTCTTTTGTGTCTGATGGTGGGGGCTATGGTCTGTATGTGGAAGATGTCCTGTGGTGGTAGCAGTGACAGCTGGGGACTATAGGGGGCAGTTGGGGGGGACAATGATCTGTGTGTGGTTTGTGATGTGAGTGTTGGGGAAATAGGCTCCGGTGAGGGGGGGTGGCAGGAAAAGAGTCACTGATTGTTTATGGTGTAGTGGTGGATAGAGTCTGGCTGCCTATTGTGCTGGGGTGGACACCGTCTGGTTTAAAAAAGAAGGGTCGGTTCCAGAACAGCTTAAAATTGTCAATAAAACCAAAGTCAAGAGCTCTGCAGGTGGATTGTAGCCAGGTGTTAAGTGCGAGAAGCCTGCTAAAACGACCTGATGTGTGAATGAGAAGTGGGCCGCTGATAAAAATGGACTTACCCGTGGCTGCTAAGAAGCTAAAAAGGTCTTTAAAATCCTTTTTAGTACGCTCTGACTGTTGTTTGGAAGTGTCATTAGATCCAACATGGAGTACGATCCGGGTTATGGAGGTTGGCAATGTGGGGAGGAGATCTGGGAGTTTGCTTAGAATGACCGGGACAGTGGCTCCAGGGAAGCAGCGAGTGATTCCAGTTAAAAAACGAATATTCCTCGTAATCGAATCTCCCACTACCAGGGTGGTCAGAGGGAAGAGAGGAGTGGGGGACGAGGGCTGTTGCTGAGGGGACCCGTTGTTGGACGGCGGGTGGTCCTCACTGTGCGTCTGGGCCGGTGGTGGCGGCGGAGACTGGGTTGGTGGTGGCCGCAGAGACCCGGGAGAGGAAACCCCCGGCTGCGGGTGGCCAGAGCGTCGCCGCACGGCATCCCTCAGCATCTTCCGCCTGGTAGATGAGCTCACAGACCTGGAAGAAGGCCCCTGGAGGTCAGCGGTGGAGGGCCCCGCCGCCCGGGCGCCACCGGCCGGTGGTGTGGAGGAAGCAGACAGCAGACAGAGGCGTTGGGTCCGGAGCCTGCCGAGGAGGAGCCGCTGGTGGTGAGGAGGAAGGCGTATGGCCTGGCTTTGTTGATCCTTTCAACAAGCTGTTTTTTGAAAAACTGCGCTAATCCAAACTTGATCACGTACTCAGTCTTGTCTTTTCCACAGGTAAACGTCTTCGCAATGTCGGAGTTGGGAAACAATGCTCTGAATACATCCGCCACTCCTTCATTCGAGTGGAAGGAGTGGTGTTTGATAACAGTGTTCAGACACCACAGGGTCTCCATGCGAAATGTTGGTGTGGTCCCCTATCGTAAACTGCACGAAATCAGAAAGAACAGGTACAAAATGCAAAATGCATTGGCTTCGCCAGCAGGGGCGGCTCCAGATTAATTTTAGTGGGGGGGCACGGGGGGTACAACAGAAATTTTGGGGGGGGCCACCAAAAAGAAAAAATTAAAGCTGCTACCGACCTCTCGCTTTTACAAAGTATTTTTCATGTTTTTATTGGCTTAAAATTATGATGGACATGTTTCCTTGTTTATGTGAATTACAACAACATCATCATCTGCAACACCTGCCCGTTATGTGAAACTGGTAAGCTCAACAACAGTATCCTAAGGCCAATTAAGTGACAAATATTGTGCAAGAACAGCATTATTTACAACCCTGTCAATTTCTACTTCTTATAAGAAATAATATTCTGTACTTTTAGCAATCAGTTCTCAGCTGTATACCATAAACATCATAGAGGTTATGTACTACCCAATACATCACAGTGAACAATAACAATATTTACCCTCAATCTGTAATGAAATAATCTTAAATGTTCTGTGCAGTAATGTAAGTTTTTGAATAATAATAAAAATAAAATACAATAAGCAGCACTCTATACATTTTATAGTAAATCTGAGAACAATAATAAACAGTAACAATACTCCATATTCTAAAATTATTTATTAGTTCACAGCTCAGTAAACATCACAGTGTTCTGCATAGAAAAGAAGAAGGCTCTTGATCTACCCCGTCCTTGCTGTGTGCGAGGGAAAGTTGTTAAGACTGGTTGTGTAGGGCCTGTAGAAGTATCCAGTTCCTCCACTGGTGCATCTAAAGGTATGGATTGAAACAGAGTTAAAACCCCTTTAATCAACTTTATATATATATACAAAATACAATTTTACAATGTGGCATAAATTGCAGACATTTAACAAAGACACAATTAAAAACTGCACAGAATACAGTGCCATCAGTTTAGTCATTTAGAGTAGATAATTTTGTAATTTAATTCACTCAACTATGACACAACAACAAATAAATAATATTATATGGTATAAATACAGTGCATCACAGAGTACATCACTGTTCTCATATGTGTATTTTCACCTGGAGGCTCATGGTTGCTGCTCTGGTCCTGGATGGTTGGCTCAACAACACACGATGGTCCCTGGCTGCATTCAGGGTTAGGGTTAGCTAACTAACTAACTAACTAACTAACCCTCTAACCCTAACCCTAACCCTGGCCCTCTCTGTAGCTGTCAGTGCTGTCAGTCTGACCTGCTCTGTCCCTGCTCTCACCTACTCACTTCTGTTTAATGAAAAAATCTGGAATATCTCCTCTCCGTTTCATTGTCTGTCAAACATATCACAAAAAAGTTTATTTATTTAATTATCCTCAACTTCAATTTAAGTAGCTGAAATGTAACTGAAACAAAAATGTGGGTAACTAAACTTAACTGTCTGTCTGGTTTAGCTATAACACAGACATGTGCACTATTAGCTGTGACAATAGCATTAATTAGCACATTATCAATTTGAAGCACAAGTCTTCAGCTTCGGACTGTCCGAATCCAACAGGAATTTATAGTAGGAATACATGCCTAATTTCTTTCTCTTTATTCCTCAAACCACACGAACATTTTCCATGCAAATGGAGCTAAATAGATTTTAACAGTAGTTTGCACAGGTGTTAGCCAAACTTCATGAAATTCAAAACTAATATGGTCGTCTTACCGCATAGGTGCAAAGCTGCTCGTCTTCTCCTCCGGCATCGGCAAACGTTCCCAAGCTTCTTCAAATCCAAACCAAACGCAGGGGACCAATCAAAAGATCAAACTTACGTCTTTGATGCATTCAGTCGGACAACGAAGTTGCGTTCAGGAGCGTCGGAAATCGGAGTTTCAATAATATAAATTTCCAATGAAAATTTGGGGGGGGCACACAGGGTGGCCAATCATTTCACAGGGGGGGCCACTGCCCCCCCGTGCCCCCACGGAAGATCTGCCTCTGTTCGCCAGCAACAGTGAGCGATTGTTTGCCCCCTCGGACTGGTTGCTATGGCCCGCGGATGCCAGTGGCCCGGATGTTCGTGGTCAAGAATGGCCACCCGGAGGTCAGACGAAGTTGCAGAAGGAGCAGCGTTAATGCTGGCTTGACCCGTGGCACTGGCCTGTGGTGGTGGTGTAGCAGCACACAAAGTCGAAACATTCAGAGTTGACTGCTGTCGCCGACCAGGCATTGCATTCGTGTGTTTGGACGACTGCATGTGCGACCGAAGCGCGTTAGTTCCAATCCAATTGACATTTATCATTTTTTTACAAACAAAACAATAAGCTTGCTGGTTATTTCCGAGAACAGGTCTCAGCCATTCCTTATATGTCGGGTCTTGCATCCAACTGTCCGCAAATTTGCATTTGCCCATTACGATGACGAAATTGTCTGGCCGTTGAAGTGAGAAAAGCGGGAGCCAGTCCACGGAGCTGTTGAGCTGAGCGCGCGCGGAGTGTATCGACCACTGAATATGACATCAGCATCAAACGTACAAAGTAGAAGATCTTTGATTGTGTGCTGATGCCCACTCTAACGCGACCTTTAACAGAACGAATTTTGACCAAAATAAGACGACTCGTAGTCTGGAAAAATAATACCTATTTTTTTTAAATAATACCTCTGAAAGTGAATTTAACACTTTTAATGGCCTTAAATTTGGCAATTTTCATTTATCACTCTTTAATACTTTTTAAAACCCCGCGGAAACCATATCATTGATAGATCCAGAAGCAGTATGCGGTGTTGTGATGTCCAGAGAGATCTGCACGGTCCAAGAGCAACTCAGTAACGAGTGGCTCCCTCGTCCACGCTCCTGGGGTCTCCTAGGAGTGTCGCCCAACAACGTCAGAAGAGGAGTGATACTCAAGTGGCTGCCGATCGTGCTGCAAAATCCACATGCACATAAGTGCAGATGTTATATCTCCAGCATCTAGCCTGCAGAATGGGTTTAAAGCAAAGATTTGTCCCTGTTTGTTTTTGGCCGTTGCAGTCGTGTATTACACTCAGGGCCTGATTTACTAAGATCCTGAATAAAGAGTACTAAATTGCGTGTGCACTGAAAAAGTTTGCGCGTGCTGTTGTTGTGTGTTTGCGGGTGATCAACTAAGAATGCTCGCGCAATTGATAACGGGTGCAAACCGCAGTATTTAAATGAGGTGTTGCGTGTCTTACGGTTTGCGTCATGGAGAGTCTGGATGGAAAGCAGGATAGACGCAAGCGCAAAATGAAATTTGACGAGTTGGAGTTAGAGATATTAGTGGAAGAGGCAAATAAACACATTCATGAACTACAGCAAAGACATTTAAACATCACCAAAAGAATAATCAATATGGGAGAAAGAATAATCAATATGGGAGAAAATCTGCGATAGAATAAATGCAGTTGGTAAGACAAAAAGAACGGCAGATGAGGTTAAAAGAAGGTGGCAAGATATAAGGCAAAGAACTAAAGAAAAAGTGGCCTTTAATAAAACTTCGGCAAACAAGACAGGTGGAGGGCCTGCGGAAGAGATGCCTGCGGAGGAGATGCCTCTAACCAGGATTGAGCAGCAGGTGCAGCTCACCTTCTGCGAGGACTGGGATACTGGGGTATGACACGCTAGAGCCAACTGCAGAACAAGGTAGGCGCACAATAAGAAACACTTTCTTCTCCATGAAAACACGTGATTTATTTATTATCACAAATAAAAAATGAATGTGCCTCCTGTGGCAACCTTTTGCTGAATAATACTCGATTTAACATTCAAATAAAATATTTCTCCTTTTGCATGTGCTTGTGACCGGCTCCAAATCAGCCCTTAAGTTTCAACTATCTGGTTTTCATTCATTCCAAACAAATTTACACGAGTCCGAAAGACTCTCTCTCTCTGCGTATTCTTTGATTTTGGCGATGTCGCCTCCTTGCCACAATAACAGCAGCCATCGGTGCGTAATGCTGGGCAGATTAGCACCTTCCTTTCGAACGTATTAAATACAGACGCAATCACAATCCCCGCAATTACTTTCAGGGTTGGTAAATCTCATTGCGCGTGGTAAATTAACCTATTTGCATTTTCCCCTCCCAGTATTTAGCGCTTTCTGGCGGGTACGCCCCATACTGATTATTCATCAGAGCAAAAGTACTAAATGAACAGCGTGTGCTATTTTGCTCATTTGAGAGGCGCAGTCCTCTTTGCACGCGGTTAGTAGATCAGCTTGCGCATTGGTTTGCGGGTGGTGTCAAGTTTGCACACGTTTTTACGCACGCAAACCTTTAGTAAATCAGGCCCTTAGTGTGGTTAAAATTCCTTTAATGATCAATGTGTCATTTGTCCCACGTACCAGACCACTTCCAAAGAGGTTTTAACATTAATGAAGTGGAGTGACATGCAAACTGTAATTAAAGGATCCAAGGCTGAGGTACTCCCACATTCACACGCTCATAGAAAAAGCCTCTTGTCCATTCAAATGATGTGTTTGGAATTAATTGTTGTTTGACAGATACAATCCAACTGGGATACTAATGAAATAGACAATCCAGCAGTGGGAATTCATCAAATATATTGATTAAGCCTGCAGATTACAACAGGTCCAACCCTCTCTTCATCATATTTTCTTCCATAAACATTTAACTTGCAAATGAAAGAAGTTACATTGAGAAAATAAGATTTTATCCAAATGGCTTTACCTTTCTCAGTGGTTTTAAGAGTCTGCCAGAGTCAGACCCTCATTATTATGCACATGGCACATCTTTCAAAGCCACTGGGTCCCCTCATTACTACTAAACAGACTGCATCCAGACATATACCTGCCACATTTTGTTGGTCATTATGGAATAAAAAGGTTAAAAGTTAGTCCAGAGCCCTGTATCTGCTAAAGCAGTTCAGACTAGATGATCAACTCTTCTGAAGAAGATTTAAAACCATCAATAAAGACCATTAAATAAAACATTGCTTCTTTCTTTTTAGTGGTCAGAGCATTTGTTCTCTTCTGGGTTTTTTTTTTATTTCCTTTCTCACCTGGAAACTATCTTTGTTATCATGACCTGAACTGAACTGAAATGAAGTTACTTTCTTTGTGCAAGGATATGTTTTTAAGCAAATACAGAAACACATTCAAGCTTGCAAAATTGACCTTATTAGGATATTGCATTACCTCCCGTTAATTTTGAACTGGTCCCTGGTCCCCATACGGACTCCCACTCTCAATGGATTATACCACAAAAGATCTTATCAACTTATCAAAACAATACACACAGATACTAGTCTGGCTAAGGAAGATAAGTGACCCACATGAAAGCTGGACTGGAACTGGATGTTCCTTCTATGGAAGGTTAAATATCATGTGTTGATTTCATACTATGGTCAAAATGAGATGATGGCTCATAACAGCTCATAACATCTATCTTATATGCAGAAATCTGTTAGAGCACTGTGGATTTCACAGAGCAGATCTTGGGCGAAGGACCAGATTTAAGACTGTCTATCAACACACAGCCTGCGATGAAACATAAACCAGATTAGAGCTGGAAACTGGAGTTTATCAGGCCCGTGTACCCATCGCCACCGCCCCCGGGTGCCCACTGCCTTTTCACGCAGGTCAGGAATAAGGACAATAAAGAAAAATGGACTTGGAGAATAATAATAGTAATGATAAAAAACACTTGAAATACAATAGCGTCCCTCAGTCCTCGGGCCCTACTAAGTTAATACTAATAGTTCATGCAGCTATTGACCTTGTGCCTCTCTTATGGAGTTGAGGAAGTCCAGGTCAGTCTGGTCCGAAACACCTCTGTGCACGATCAGGATGTTTCCACCAAAGACGGCTGAGATGAGAAGAAGCCTGAAGACGTGTTGCAACAGTCAAGTTGACGTTCAGTCAAAGGAAATTCATTTCAAAGTGAGCTAACTGAGATGAATCCGTCCAGTTCAAACAGCTAGAATGCCTCCAGTCCCAGTGGCTTACTGAGACTGGATACAAGTAGAATAATAACATGTATCTGGACTTTACTGTACCTTGTACTTCTGCATGACATCTCTTGTGAACCCATATATGAAGGACAGACTAATCAGGGTTAAGTTTGGGGATAAGTTTCCCCTTCTTCTATTATTCCTCACTCTCCTGAGATTCATATCCTTGTGGTTTCCTCTGTTGAAGTGCAGGTATTTAGGGTAAAGCAGATGAAGCCATGAACAATTAAAACTTTGATTTAGTGTACAGAGTCCGCACCACAGCAGACGGTGTACAGATCCGTTTGTTGATCTCCCACTCCTTAGTTGACTTCTATGAATAGGAAGAAATTGTCCCTCGCCTGGGCATGGGTCACTGGGGCCCCACACTGGAGCCAGGCACGGGGAAGGGGCACGTTCGGGAGCACCATGGTGGCCGAACCTTTACCCGTGGGGCCTGGACGGGCTAAGCCAGAACGGGTTACATGGATTCGCCCCCCCCGTGGGCTCACCACTTGCATGGAGGGTCTTAGCAGTTGGGTGCATTGTTCCGTGGGCGGCAGCCGAAAGCGTGGGCCTTGGCGTGTTGGTACCATTGTAATTCTTTCTGCTTATTTACTGCCGTTACTTGTTTGTCATTTTCAAACTGGCTAGAAAGGTAGATATCTGCAATGTCGATAAAAAATTAATCAGCTCCAGCTCACGTAAGATAACGCTTTCAAAACCACATGCTGCGCACTGCTTTTACAGTGTAGTATACAGTAGTACACAGTAGGTACTGCATACTGGTCTGGTGGCCGTCGTTAGTACACAGTATGCCAACGTAAAAAACAACTATGCTACAGCACAACCGAGGCTGGTCACATGACCGCTCTGACTGGTTCCCTATGCGGTGCTGCACTGCATTGTGGGATATAGTATGGGAGAAAGAATAGTAGCAAGCTATCAGGGTATTTCTTCCACACTGCATACTGCATACACTGTACTACAATCTGGCAAACTCAGTATGCACTTGTAGTATATGTGGATTTGAAAACAGCCATGTTTAATTCACTATTTTACCATAAAAGCTACATAAAAGAAGTAAACAAAAGGAAGCTCGGCTCAGTTTACCAGGTGTAATTAGGGCTTAAAATAACTATCAACAGGGGAATACAGGCAAAGAAGTCCTTTTACTCTCGCTTTAGGAAGTACAGTGTCAATTATGTATCAGATCTAAAATGAAAATGTAACTATGTCACTTGAATAAAACCTGTGGAAATTGTTCCTGTTTGTCTTGTTTCATGGAAAGAAAGAGTCGACACCATTGTCATTTATGAGTTGATGACTGTTCTGAAGCTTTCTTAAAACTGTTTACACCATCACATAATTTTCTCACACAGGCATTTCTACAGCATCTGACCATAAGTACCATGGCATCTTTACGGTGATATACACAAAAAATTCACATAAACTCAAACACCATCAGCGTTTCTCATTTTGAGATTATTGAGGTCTGTTGAAAACCAGATTTCTAAACATCAGATGGAGGTCTATATATGGGTGGTCATGACTCGCCAATGATCTAACTTTTTTTTTTTTTTATGAATGCCTGAAAGCCTGATTATGTCAGAGAGGACTAAAATTGAAACACAAGAGCACAGCACAGTGATGGGTGAGAATAGGGTCAGATGGGTCAGAATGGGTCACCAGAATGGCTGAGAAGGTCATAGGGTGCCCTCTACCCACACTGGAGGACCTTCACGGCTCTTACTGCCTCAGGAGAGCCAACACCATCATGAAGGACTCTTTCCACCCGGGCCACTCCCTGTTTGAGCCACTGCCGTCAGGCAGACGGTACAGGGCCATCAAATCCAGGACTAACAGACTGAAAAACAGTTTTTTCCCAACCGCTGTTAGAGCCATAAATGCCTCTTAGAACAACTGAATAATGTGCATTATTTTATATTACTGTCTAATGCAACTGCACTTTCTTTATTACCATCATTTACAACTGCACTACCTCTGTGTAATATCCACTTGCACACTTGCACACTTACCTTCCTGTTGGCGTTATACTAAGCATTAGTAAACCATGTTTACTAAATATGTCTGTTGTTCTCTAGACTTTGTAAGTCTGTATATTGTTTTCTATATTGTTTTTATATTGTTTTTATATCGGTTTGATATATTATATTGTTTATATTATATTGTCTATAGTGTACTCTACTGAAGGCCTGCACCTTACTTCTCGTTGTACTTGTGACAATGACAATAAAGAGAATCATCAATCATCAATCATCATCATACTCCCACCAGCGGACAGAGAGCACCATGTTGGAAATATGCTGCGTCAACCACCTGAAAAGCAGACAAAAACATCAGCGTTTAAGCTATTGCTATTTTTAGCAATCAGCTATCACATTTAAAGCCTAAAGTCAAAGTCCTACAAAACACAGAAGGTGCCACGGCTCCCAACACGACCTGAGGTCCTACAGACAGCCAGGGAAGCACCACCCTCCTGGGTGGATTTGAAAAGTTAAAGGGCCATAAGCTGCTGTATGAAGTGGGACATTCGATCATTTCATTTCTGCTGGATATTTAGTAAATACCTATATTGAGGACCTTGAAGCTCTTTGTATTGTGAATTGTCAGGAGCATAGAGAAGGTTGTGTAACCTGATGCACTTTTGGAGGAATTTATGGGTAATTTATGGATAGATGACATGTAAAATGATGAAAAAAAAATGTATCCATATGCCACTGACGATGGTTTCAAGAATGCCAGAGTTTGAGAAACGAGAGCTGTTTGCCAAGAATCAGTGGCTCTCAACTGATGGTGAAAAAAAGAAACAGAAAAAGGAAAAAAGGTACTATAGAAAAATAAAATCCTCTAGGAGATGAAGCATAGTGACACTGAGGGGAATACGATTTGGTCACATGGTGTCTGAAAAGTGAAATGTTGAATGTACAAAAAGAGTAAGCAGGGATTCCAAAAGTGTGGGCCGCGGACCCCTGGTGGGCCATTATGGTACTGCAGGTTGGCCATGAGAGGTCATTAAAATAAAACAAATATGTTTTAAATCCTCGATTTTTTGAAAATATATTCTTAATTACTGTAATATATTTATGACATGATTAAAAAATATTAAGACATAATAAAACAAACCATTCGAGTGTTATTCTACTGTCATCTTAACTTAATATGACAAGTGTCATCGTGTTTGTTGACGCCTCACATTAATACCTGGACATAGCTTCTTGTCTTGTATGTTAATTACAGTTGTGATTAAAGGATTTGGTCGGCTGCAGAAATTTTTCATATTTCAAATTGGGCCTTGGTATTCTGAAGTTTGGGAACGGCTGGGTTAGGGTAAATCACAGACACAACCAAAGGAACAACGCAAAGCGAAGCAAACCAATTCAAAGGCAGCTGGCCCATTTAGACCTTCTTAATTGCTCATCAAATGATCAATTATGTCTTTTTAAAGCTTCCCTTTAATGTGACATTTATATAATGATGCTCTTGAAACTTTTAAGACCGTTTCTGGGAACATAAAACACAGTTCCTGCTCATACACAAGACCAGTCTTGTCCTGGAAGAGAAACGGCGGTTTAGTCCACACATTCCCTCAGACTGAGACAATCCGCCTTCACCTCTGGGAACGTCAAGCATTTCCAAGGTCACAACCCACCGCGCTTTTAAACCTGACAAGCGTTACGATCAGAGCCACATTTTTCAATCTTCTATAACCAAAAAACAAACATGTCAACAAGACCTGAGCTCGTCTTCACAGCCCTGTAATTAACACGAACCTCCAGGCCACAGACCAGAGCAATCGCGGTGGTTTGTTTCATTTTTTTCTTCTATTGACACCAGTCAGCGGCGTATTGATTTGCAAGGTTGTTGGATTGTTGGATGGCAGTCTGACAACCCCCGGAGGGCAATCGGTGTGTCAAACACCGTGTCGAGCAGAAGATGTTTCCGAATTCCTGGCTCTACAAGTTATGGAATTTAAACTGAAAGCCCCAACAGGACCAACCCTGTGGTCTAAGGATCGTAGTTTCTGAACTGGTCCTGCTGTAAGATGGTGTCAGTGTGGTAAAAAGGACTAGACTGGTCCCTTTTCCGCTCTCCAAGAAGTTATCCAAATTCATGGTAGTCATGGTTTAATCTGGGAGGCTCACACCTCCTTTGTAAAGAGATTTCTGAGTTTAATGGGACTAAACCGGTTAAATAGAAACTACTGTAATGAATAATCCAACTTCAGTGCTGCAGTTGCTGCTGTAACTGCAGTGCAGCACACGCGAGTTGAGGCGACCCATTGTGGCCACAGGCTGTCGACAGCAAACATATCACTAAAGTCCATATCTGTCAAGTATCCCCTTTTGGCTGGTATAGTCCCGTATTTTACTCTTCTCTCCCGCCGTCCTCCCTTATTAGTATTTTTCCCGTAAATCTCCCATATTTTAACATGCGTTATTGAAAAAATAATAATACAGCATCGGCGGAGTGAAAAAAAAAAAGAAAACATTCCCAATCTGAGATCTGTCACTTGCCTCGCGATAACTGCCACAGCAGCAGCTACTACAAGTACTGTAGGTGGTAGATGTCGTGATAACTGCCACAACAGCAGCTACTACAGGTAATGTAGGTGGTAGATGTCATGATAACTGCCACAGCAGTAGCTACTACAGGTACTGTAGGTGGAAGATGTCGTGATAACTGCCACAGCAGCAGCTACTACAGGTACTGTAGGTGGAAGATGTCACGATAACTGCCACAGCAGCAGCTACTACAGGTACTGTAGGTGGAAGATGTCGCGATAACTGCCACAGCAGCAGCTACTACAGGTACTGTAGGTGGAAGATGTCACGATAACTGCCACAGCAGCAGCTACTACAGGTACTGTAGGTGGAAGATGTCGTGATAACTGCCACAGCAGTCACTACTACAGGTACTGTAGGTGGAAGATGTCATGATAACTGCCACAGCAGCAGCTACTACAGGTACTGTAGGTGGTAGATGTCGCGATAACTGCCACAGCAGCAGCTACTACAGGTACTGTAGGTGGAAGATGTCACGATAACTGCCACAGCAGCAGCTACTACAGGTACTGTAGGTGGAAGATGTCACGATAACTGCCACAGCAGTAGCTACTACAGGTGCTGTAGGTGGAAGATGTCATGTTACACTGCCACAGCAGCAGCTACTACAGGTACTGTAGGTGGTAGATGTCGCGATAACTGCCACAGCAGCAGCTACTACAGGTACTGTAGGTGGAAGATGTCATGATAACTGCCACAGCAGCAGCTACTACAGGTACTGTAGGTGGAAGATGTCACGATAACTGCCACAACAGTAGCTACTACAGGTACTGTAGGTGGAAGATGTCACGATAACTGCTACAGCAGTAGCTATTACAGGTACTGTAGGTGGTAGATGTCACGATAACTGCCACAGCAGCAGCTACTACAGGTACTGTAGGTGGTAGATGTTGCGATAACTGCCACAGCAGCAGCTACTACAGGTACTGTAGGTGGTAGATGTTGTGATAACTGCCACAGCAGCAGCTACTACAGGTACTGTAGGTGGAAGATGTCGCGATAACTGCCACAGCAGTAGCTACTACAGGCACTGTAGGTGGTAGATGTCGCGATAACTGCCACAGCAGCAGCTACTACAAGTACTGTAGGTGGTAGATGTCGCGATAACTGCCACAACAGTAGCTACTACAGGTACTGTAGGTGGTAGATGTCGCGATAACTGCCACAGCAGCAGCTACTACAAGTACTGTAGGTGGTAGATGTCACGATAACTGCCACAGCAGCAGCTACTACAGGTACTGTAGGTGGAAGATGTCACGATAACTGCCACAGCAGCAGCTACTACAGGTACTGTAGGTGGAAGATGTCGTGATAACTGCCACAGCAGCAGCTACTACAGGTACTGTAGGTGGAAGATGTCACGATAACTGCCACAGCAGCAGCTACTACAGGTACTGTAGGTGGTAGATGTCGCGATAACTGCCACAGCAGCAGCTACTACAGGTACTGTAGGTGGTAGATGTCTTGATAACTGCCACAGCAGCAGCTACTACAGGTACTGTAGGTGGAAGATGTCGTGATAACTGCCACAGCAGTCGCTACTACAGGTACTGTAGGTGGTAGATGTCACGATAACTGCCACAGCAGCAGCTACTACAGGTACTGTAGGTGGTAGATGTCGCGATAACTGCCACAGCAGCAGCTACTACAAGTACTGTAGGTGGAAGATGTCGCGATAACTGCCACAGCAGCAGCTACTACAGGTACTGTAGGTGGAAGATGTCACGATAACTGCCACAGCAGTAGCTACTACAGGTACTGTAGGTGGTAGATGTCGCAATAACTGCCACAGCAGCAGCTACTACAAGTACTGTAGGTGGAAGATGTCACGATAACTGCCACAGCAGCAGCTACTACAGGTACTGTGGGTGGTAATTGTCACGATAACTGCCACAGCAGCAGCTACTACAGGTACTGTAGGTGGTAGATGTCGCGATAACTGCCACAGCAGCAGCTACTACAGGTACTATAGGTGGAAGATGTCATGATAACTGCCACAGCAGCAGCTACTACAGGTACTGTAGGTGGTAGATGTCACGATAACTGCCACAGCAGTCACTACTACAGGTACTGTAGGTGGAAGATGTCATGATAACTGCCACAGCAGCAGCTACTACAGGTACTGTAGGTGGTAGATGTCGCGATAACTGCCACAGCAGCAGCTACTACAGGTACTGTAGGTGGAAGATGTCACGATAACTGCCACAGCAGCAGCTAC
Source organism: Hirundichthys speculiger (assembly GCA_018398805.1). Classification (NCBI taxonomy): domain Eukaryota; kingdom Metazoa; phylum Chordata; class Actinopteri; order Beloniformes; family Exocoetidae; genus Hirundichthys; species Hirundichthys speculiger. The sequence goes on from JAGFBZ010002099.1 coordinate 172,667, forward strand.
TACAGGTACTGTAGGTGGAAGATGTCACGATAACTGCCACAGCAGTAGCTACTACAGGTGCTGTAGGTGGAAGATGTCATGTTACACTGCCACAGCAGCAGCTACTACAGGTACTGTAGGTGGTAGATGTCGCGATAACTGCCACAGCAGCAGCTACTACAGGTACTGTAGGTGGAAGATGTCATGATAACTGCCACAGCAGCAGCTACTACAGGTACTGTAGGTGGAAGATGTCACGATAACTGCCACAACAGTAGCTACTACAGGTACTGTAGGTGGAAGATGTCACGATAACTGCCACAGCAGTAGCTATTACAGGTACTGTAGGTGGTAGATGTCACGATAACTGCCACAGCAGCAGCTACTACAGGTACTGTAGGTGGTAGATGTTGCGATAACTGCCACAGCAACAGCTACTACAGGTACTGTAGGTGGTAGATGTCGTGATAACTGCCACAGCAGCAGCTACTACAGGTACTGTAGGTGGAAGATGTCGCGATAACTGCCACAGCAGTAGCTACTACAGGCACTGTAGGTGGTAGATGTCGCGATAACTGCCACAGCAGCAGCTACTACAAGTACTGTAGGTGGTAGATGTCGCGATAACTGCCACAACAGTAGCTACTACAGGTACTGTAGGTGGTAGATGTCGCGATAACTGCCACAGCAGCAGCTACTACAGGTACTGTAGGTGGAAGATGTCACGATAACTGCCACAGCAGCAGCTACTACAGGTACTGTAGGTGGAAGATGTCATGATAACTGCCACAGCAGCAGCTACTACAGGTACTGTAGGTGGAAGATGTCGTGATAACTGCCACAGCAGCAGCTACTACAGGTACTGTAGGTGGAAGATGTCACGATAACTGCCACAGCAGCAGCTACTACAGGTACTGTAGGTGGTAGATGTCGCGATAACTGCCACAGCAGCAGCTACTACAGGTACTGTAGGTGGAAGATGTCACGATAACTGCCACAGCAGCAGCTACTACAGGTACTGTAGGTGGTAGATGTCGCGATAACTGCCACAGCAGCAGCTACTACAGGTACTGTAGGTGGAAGATGTCACGATAACTGCCACAACAGCAGCTACGACAGGTACTGTAGGTGGAAAATGTCGTAATAACTGCCACAGCAGTAGCTACTACAGGTACTGTAGGTGGTAGATGTCGCAATAACCGACACAGCAGCAGCTACTACAGGTACTGTAGGTGGAAGATGTCATGATAACTGCCACAGCAGCAGCTACTACAGGTACTGTAGGTGGAAGATGTCGTGATAACTGCCACAGCAGCAGCTACTACAGGTACTGTAGGTGGAAGATGTCGTGATAACTGCCACAGCAGCTGCTACTACAGGTACTGTAGGTGGAAGATGTCCCGATAACTGCCACAGCAGCAACTACTACAGGTACTGTAGGTGGTAGATGTCACTATAACTGCCACAGCAGCAGTTACTACAGGTACTGTAAGTGGAAGATGTCTCGATAACTGCCACAACAGCAGCTACTACAGGTACTGTAGGTGGTAGATGTCGCCATAACTGTCACAGCAGTAGCTACTACAGGTACTGTAGGTGGTAGATGTCGCGATAACTGCCATAGCAGTAGCTACTACAGGTACTGTAGGTGGAAGATGTCGCGAGGTTAGAGTGTGACAGTGCACGAAGAAAAAAATATATATTGTTAGAGAGAATTGGATTGCGGTCCTTCGCTAATGTAAATAAACTACTCTGGACCAGTCCACAAATACACTCCTTCCAAAACAGTCATAAAGAATTCAGTCTGCAACAAATGAGAACAACAAGTCATTAAAAGAGTAAAGAAAAGTCACGTAAAATGATATGAGAAACTGTAAAAGAAGAGCAATATGAAATGAAAACAATCAAATGTAAATGTAAATACTAGCAATGTTAAATGAACAAAAAATATGCAAATCCCTTCAAATAAATACTCTTCATATATACCCCTTTAGTGTTTTCATTTAGGCTGTAATGAATGTTCACATTATGTCAATGTGGCTTTGTGCACAGCTGCACTACTTCCTGAACTTCATCCAGCTGCTTTGTTTCCTGTGTGCCATTAATTAAACGGATTAATCCAGGTGTGTCTGACCTCACAGCAATGGTCAGACACACCTGGATTGATCAGTTTGTCCAATAATGGCACCCAGGAAACAAAAGAGCTGGATGAAGTTCAGGAAGTAGTGGAACTTTGATTTTAGCTTTTTTGTACACAAAAAATGTAAGAGATACTGGAGCTGGGTTGGGATGGTGGGACTGCTCACGCCGGGCACCAGAAAATCTCCCTTATTTTCAAATCCAAAACTTGACAGGTATGTTAAAGTCTAACGGACCAGGGGACTTCCGGGTTGATGGCTGGCTGAGCGGACGCTTGAGGGAGAGCTCCCGGGTATATTCTTCGCCAACTAAATAATTACGCCTATAAAATACATACTCTTCACCCACGATTTTCTAGGGTTAGCTCTACATTCGAGATGTCAGAAGGAGGAAGAAAAGAGAGACCAGTGACGAGAAAAACCGAGACAGCGGTGGCGGCTGTGGGGCAACAACAGCAGCTAACGCTAGCCACATTGGTAACCGAGCTTGAAAAAATCCGGAGTAACATTACCGAGACGCTACAAACAGCGCTTTCACCAATCCAGACCACACTGGAGGCCGTTAAAAGCCAGGTTGACTCATTTGAGGTTCGTTTTATGGAGGCAGAGGTTGCACTCTCAGACCACTCTGACCGACTCACCACTCTGGAGACCACCATAGAGGAGTTGCAAACCGCCATGAGGGTCCTTTCGAAAGAAAACGATGGCTTAAAAGACACAGTGGATGGCTACGAAAACAGGCAGAGACGCATGAACCTGAGGGTCATTGGTGTTTCCGAGGGCAGCGTACGGGGTCTGTGTCCTCTGAAGTTCATGTCCGAGCTTCTGGTGAAGGCGCTGAATGATGAAAGTTTCACGAAACTTATATATGTATATATGTGAATGTGCATGTATATATGTATATATATATATAAATATTTCCTCTTTGCGGGTGCATCGCGGTTCGATTTGGCGTTAGATGTTGATAATGTGTAATTGGGAGCTCTACTAGGTAAGGTGGATAGCTCACTGATGGTTACAAGGAAGTTATGTGTATATCACAGTGGGAGGAGGGGGGTGGGGGGTGGACACACACATACAGGGGTCCTTTTTGTTTTAAGTTGCCAATTATATGTCAGGATTGCATCTCAGTCTGATTGGAGATCTTCTGGATGACTAAATACACTATCTTATCCCTTAATGTTAGGGAATTAAACTCACCATTTAAATGCTCAAAAGTTCTAGAACTACTAGAAAGGAAAAACGTCGATGTAGCCTTTCTATCTGAGACCCGTCTAGAACCATCCGATGTCCGTCAAATGCAGAACAAACACTACAGAATGCTAGTTTCTTCGGGGGATGGATCTAAGACCAAGGGGGTAATGGTTTTAATGAAACGTAAACTTAATTTGGCAATTGAAAAAACTAGTTCTAACAACTCAGGGAGATTGGCTTACTGTGGTGTTTCTATTCAAGGGAAAAAAATTGCATTTGCAAGCATATATGCACCCACAATCTATGATCCTTCATATTTTCCTTGATTAACTAAGGAGCTATTAGCTCTTGCTAACTATTCACTCATTATAGGATCAGACATGAATACATTTTACGACAGCAGCCTAAATAGATCTAATCCATCCATTACGCATTCACAAGCTCTTTCTTCCAAGGCTTTAAATAACTTTACCAAGGACATTAATTTAGTGGATATTTGGAGGATCCAAAACCCTACAGTTAAGGACTATACATACTTCTCTTCTTATCATAAAATGTTCTCAAGAATAGACTATGTGCTGGCCAGCCCAAGTCTAATTCCAACTGTAGATAAGATTACATTTCTACCATGCAATGTATCTGACCATAATGCAATACTAACTTGATTTAATCTGGACTTTCTACGGAGCTCGCCTTCCAGATGGAGATTCAATATAACCCTTCTCAAGAATGAAAAATACCTCTCACAAGTTAAAACTGGATTGGTAGAATTTATTGACATTAATAAAGACTCAGTCCCAGATCAAGCAATTTTATGGTTACTGATCAAGGGCTTTCTGCGACACAATGCGATAGGTTTCTCAATGTACCTTAAAAAATGTAGATTACAAAAGATTTCACAACTAGAACAAAATTGCAGTAGTTTAGAGAGAGAGCTTAAAGACAATTTCAGTAATGATGTTGAAATAAAACTTAAGTCTGTAAGGGCAGAACTGGATGATATGCTTAGACAGCGGGGTGAATTTTTCATGCACGCTACCAAACATAATATTACACGGATAGCAGTAGACCAAGCCGCCTACTTGCTTTAACGTTGAAACGGCAAGAAAACCAATTTAATATTCCTTTTATTAACTGTCCGGTGAAGGGACTGATCACCAAAACGGCAGACATTAATAATGCATTCAAGACATTCTTCGAGAGTCTATATTCCTCAGAGGAAAGACTCCTATCGGAATCCTTCGACTCCTTTTTTGATAAACTTAATTTGCCCACACTATCCGATAATGAAGCTAGGGATCTGGACATCCCTATAACTTTAGACGAATTGCATAATGCAGTAAAAATGACCAACAGGGGGCGCTCCCCAGGAATTGATGGGATCCCAGCTGAGCTGTATCTGCAGCTTTGGAATATTTTAGGGCCGATCTGGTTAGACACTAATAATTCTGCCATAAGAAAAGGCTATTTCCATAAAGATCTTAATACAGCGCTTATCTCAGTGCTTCATAAGCCTGGCAAGGACCCCCAAAATTGGTCAAGTTACTGCCCTATATCATTAATTAATGCTGACATTAAAATCTATTCTAAAGTGATTGCTATGCGCCTGGACAAAGTTGCAGGGAAATTAATCAATCCAGACCAAGCTGGCTTCCTTAAAGGACGGCTGGCATCTGACAACGTCCGGCACCTTTTACACGTCATTGCAAATGCTGAATGGACAGGTTTACCGGGTGGACTCCTGTTTCTCGATGCGGAGAAGGCGTTTGATTGCTTGGAGTGGGGATATTTGTGGCGAGTTCTGGAAAAATTCAAATTTGGTCCAAATTTTATTAAAATGATACAAGTTTTATATTCGAATCCCTCTGCTAGGATTGTCACAGCTGGTCAACTTTCTGATCTTTTTAGCATAGGTCGCGGCTCTAGACAGGGATGCCCAGCATCTCCTGCCATATTTAATTTATCACTAGAACCGTTAGCTCAGTTCATACGGCAAAGTACATTAGTCGCTCCAATCCGATTAGGATCCACCTTACATTCGATTTCGATGTACGCTGACGATACACTTATCTATCTTTCCAACCTACAACAGTCCCTTCCAAATGTGCTGAAAATCATAGAGCACTTTGGTACACTCTTTGGTTATAAGATCAATTACTCCAAGTTGATCCTACTTTTATTGAATACAGATCTGAAGAATTTAAACATCCAAACTTGCATACCAGTGGCACAAAATGTAGTATATTTGGGGGTGGAAATTAGTACCTCTATTCCGGCAATAGCAAAGAATAACTTTTCATCTATATGAAGAAAGTTGAGTAGGACCTTGAGAGGTGGGCAGCACTGCCCTCGTCGATGCCGGCCCGGGTAGCAACAATCAAAATGAATGTGCTTCCACGTATAAATTTTGTTAGTTCTATGCTCCGTCTACCACCTCCAACAAGTTTTTGGAAAAAACTTGACTCAAAGACCTGTTAACGTTCCGACGGCCCGCCCGCGTTTAGTTTAGTTTCCGAAACTAAACTGTAATTTACACAGCTCAAATGTTACGTGAGCCACTCATGCGACATATCTTTGGAAAGCTAAGATTCTTGTGATTCAATCAATGTAAACCATTTCAGGATATAATCATAACAGCAGGTACAATCAACGCCTTTGTCACACCACAAACAAACAAACAAGGAGTTACGAAATCAACGCAACTCACCTTATGAGCGTTATAAAAGTCGTCCGATCAAAAATATTCCCACAAACATGGTCTGGTTGAACTCACAAAGGTCCAGTCGATCCAATCCAGTAAAGTATTTAGTCCAAAATGCATTATTATACCAGGAAATATCCACAAAAATGCCACAGGAAGCTGGACGGTATTCAGTAACTTCCGCGTATTCTTCATCATAAAACGCTTTATTCTGTGCTGACATACATGTCTGAGGTCTCAAAATGGAGGGGGGCTTCTGAGCTTTCGATTGACACCTCATACAGCCATACAGCAGCTTTCCTGTCCTGTCCTCAGCCTACAATAGCCAATAAGGGCCAACGTTGAAACGAAGCCATGTCCTACTTTGCTTCAGTAAAAAACCAGCCAGTTAGAATCAATCGTGCTGATGACTGATGCATTGAATAGCCAATGAAATTCTGAAAACAACGATGTGACGGTCGAGGGGGTGGAGATAACGGGGAAACAATGAAAGCCGTGCGTAAATGGTAATTAGATAGTCTCATGAACGCGCGTCATCGCGCGCCTCAGCAGGACGCCCCAGTGTGGCTTATTTCTCAGCGTTTTTTTTAGTTTGGGAGCGTATTTATTGTAGAAAATGGTGAAAAGGACTGTCCAAGAAGGAAGAGGAGGAATTTGCTCGTCGTGAAAGTGACGTGTCAGGAGAGGGGATCAGATAAGATCAGATAAGAAAGCGCACGCCTGCGCAGAAGACATTTCCTCCGTCGGAGAAGATTTTGCTCTGCATACGTAAGTATTTGACTAAATTGTGACTTATATTACAGCTTATATTATATTATTACGTATATATTGTATCATAATTGGTAGTATTATTCATATTATTATTACGTTTTACTGTATATTTCGACATAAACAAGTTTTACTTTGAATAAATACAAAAGCCTTTGTTTGTGTGTGTGTGGGGGGAGGAGTATGTGTGAGTTGTTTGTTGGGGTGTGTGTGTGTGTGGGGGGGGGGGGTTCATTGTGTAAAGTAGTACAATACAGAAAAGATGGAACATTTTGTAAATGACATTTCTTTATTTTCACATAATGGGCAGTCATCTGAGGATTCAGATGTGGATTGGGAGCCAGTCAGAAAGTGGTCACATAGAGGGTCAAAAGTGCAGATGGACATTGGCAGATGAAGGACATCTCAGTTCCACCAGCTGTGAAGGAGTACAGCCGGTATGTGCTGTATATTCAACTGTGTATTCATTTTGAAATGAAACAATTTTTGTGTTGCACATATTTATGTTTTTGTATATATTTTTTTTTCATTGTTGTTCCAGGTGTATGGGTGGAGAGGAGAGATCCCTCTGCACCAGAAGGCATTCTGGGAGACCCTCGCCGAGCAGCTGGCAGAAGCAGGGTCTTCCTCCACAGCCAGACCTGTCCCACCTCCTGCTCCGCGTGGAGCACATCACATACTGGTTTTTATCAGTGGGCAGAGGACTACTGGTAGGCTGAAGTGCAGGCACTGTCATGCTAAAACACGGTTGAAATGCTCCTCATGTGATGTGCCTTTGTGCTTGATACCGACAAGAGATTGCTACAGTGACTGGCATGCTGCCAACCTGTAAATGGTTATAATTGTAAATATGTTCAAATATGTGAATAGTTTGCTGTGTTGTAAAAGAGAGTCATTTTTTTAAATAAATTACATTTTCCACAACAACACTTGTTTTGACTCTTTTTATATGCAAAATTTAGCTTTATGTTTCAGTAACTTTTTTTCAGCAATATTGATAGTGAATCTGAATGTGGGATAGGATACCTCTAAGTGTCACCTTTCATTAGAGGCCAAGATTATGACTGTACGATGAAGCGTTCAAGAGTTATGTCCTTTTATCCGAGGTATGTGGCCATGTTTATCCAAGTGCCATTTTGGAGTCTCCAAATGGCCATTTTTGGAAACGCCTAGACATACTCTTACAAAAACGTGTGTAAAATACTCATTTTTAGTGGTATTGTTATCAAATTTAAACTTGCACTAGGTAAGGCTTCATGCTGTGGTCCCATTGTGTTTTCCAGCTAATAAGTCACAGCTGCACTCATCTGCAGACATCTGTTTACAAAAAAAATTCAGGCGGAAATAAAAAACTTATATTTCAGTGTGTTCAAACTTAGATTACTCAATGCTAGTAGCACTTACAGTGATTCTGACAGTTGGGGGAAAAACTTCAGAGTGTTACCTTTCAAAAGAGACCAAAACCATCCATGTGCTATAAACGGTTCAAGAACAGCTTTCAATTTACTTTGGGTATGTCTTGGATAGGCGTTTTATGCAAATTATACAGGAATGTTAAGGAGTTAAAAAGTTCATCTGGAATGGCAAGAAGCCCCATATTAAATGGTCGACTTTGCAGCGGGACAAAATGCAGGGTGGATGGGCCTTCCCAAACCTTAAGCTATATCACTGGGCTTTTGTACTGTGCTCCCTCAAACATTGGTTTGGTACGTCTGTAGCCCCGCCCTGGAAGGCGTTGGAACAGGAGATGGTCCACCCTTCAAGACTTAGGGATATGGCTTTCTCTGGATTTAAACATAAGAAATGTTTCTCGCAATTTGGCCCAGTTGTATCATATATAATACAAATGATGACAGTAGAAAAGCATATGGGTTTCAAGTCAAAATGGCACAAACACTCCCCTATTTGGCATAATGCCAATTTATTGACAGGAGGTGAACCGTTCATCTCACAACTATGGGCCCGACATGGCATTTGGACATTGGGAGATATCTCAGGCCAGAATGCAATATTGGATTTCCCGGATCTAATGTCCAATTTTAATATCCCCCAAAACTCTCAGTTTCTCTATTTTAGAATAAGGTCAGCACTTGGCTCACTTAATATTCCTTGGGGGGCAGAGTTGAGAACTCACACTTTAATATTATTGATGGAGAGGGCTCCTCAAAAGAAAACTGTCTCTTATATCTATAATAATCTACTATCTTACACCCATCTAGACTTTCCTGAATGTAGAACATGGGAAACAGATATACATCTAGAAAGAGATGCTATTAACTGGGACACAGTGTGGGAAAATGTCTTTATTTCATCAAAAACCCGAATCATCAACTAATCCACTACAAAATTTGTCATAGGACCTACTTAACACCAGGCTAAGACATTTGCTGGGCTTGGCTCCCAATCCTAACTGCACACTCTGTAATCAGGACGTCATGGGAACATTGATGCAGGTCCTGTGGCACTGCCCAGATGTACAAAGTTTTTGGGTTAAAATTGTGGGAAAGCTGTCTAAACTGATAGGGAAGGAACTCTCATTGGAACCAGGACTTCTCCTTTTGAATGACGACTCTAAGTTTAAGATTGGTGAGACAAGACGTAGACTTTGGTTGGCTGGCATGACAGCTGCAAAAAGGATTATTTTTTTAAGGTGGCTTCCGCCACACCGCCTATCAATAAAACATTGGCTACAAACCCTTCTCGAAGTGATTTACTTAGAGTGGTCATCAGCTCGCATTAATAATTCTAATCCACGAATGCTGGAAATGTGGGAAAAAGCTGCAGAAGATGTTAAAATGTCATTGGCATGATCCTCAAGACTCTGTATCTCTGTAAAATATGCAATCCTGTATGTCATAACACCCCTTTTCATTGACTCTTACTTTGTAAAATCTGATTGTGTGTCCCGTGGGGAGGGGGTCGAGTTGGGGGAGGGTGGGGGTTCTGTATTGTTAACAAGGTGGGTGGGAGAGGGAGGAGACGGGGGGTTGAAAATGGTTTAGTGTGTTGGGGGGGGGGGGGGTGCAGGGTTGGATACAGGGCTTAGTGCCAGTTATATGTATGTTGCTGTTTTCACTGTCAAAAAATTTAATAAAAATTTGATTACAAAAAAAAAAAAAGTCTAATGGACCAACCAAAAAATGTGGCACATCCACGATAATGTGGAAGCCTGTGTTGGGTCACAGCGTGTAGCGACTCAAAGAAAGAAAAGAGACAAAGACCCTCAAAATGACTCAAACCCCCAGAAGGCTTTGTAGGTTAAATTACCACCAGATATAAAGTAATGTAGCTGGGTCTTAAATGGCTTTTAACCTCCATAAACCAGCCGGACTATAAATACTGCAGTCCCCCTGCCTCTCTCTCTCTCTCTCTGCCTCCTGTTCCCTGTGTGGACCACAGTTCCCATCCTGAAGCCTGGTTTATGCTCAGAAATCCGGTTGTCTGCGTGTGTGACGCAGATATAACCCCCCACCCTTCGCAGACACTCGGGTGCAAAACTGTAGGTGACCGCAGACAGTGCCGCAGAGAGTGTTGCAGAGAGGAGAGAAAGGAGGCCTCTGATTGGTCAATTCTACATCTGCGTAGAAAAGAGCGCATCATTGAAGAAATGAGGAAGTGCCCACATCTGTACGATTCTGGTTCTCCACACTACAAAGACAGCACATATTCTAGTATTTCATGGAGGGAGATAGCGATGAATGTGGGTCTGGATACAGCCGAGACGGTGAGGAAATGGAAAACGCAAGATATGAGTTTAGTAAGTTTAGCTAGTTCATGATTGTCCCTCCTGTGTTGTGGTTTGGAATAACATAGCGGAGACGCGCTTCAAAATTGAGCATAAATCAGCAGCATACCGGCGACAAGATAACTGCGACACATTGCTGCAAGAGTAAACACAGCCCTTAACTACTTGAGCTTCAACGTGTGGCCTCCAGTGTGGCGTCTCGACTAGGGCTGTAGCGATACACTAATCTCGCGATGCGATACGATACACGATATTCGGCTCACGATACGATATATATCGATATTTATCTTACAATACGTTTACCTCATTTTCTGAAAGATTTTAAAGGGACAAAGTGATTTTGGTGACATCTGGTGAGTGTTCCAATGACTTTGTTTGAATTAATTGAACTGAAAGCATCAATTACACATTATATGGCTGACAGGCAGCTTGCAAATGCTGGACTAAATGAATAAAAGATATGTTGAGCAAAATAGTTTCATTTATTTAAACAGTGCAAATTGTTGCTTGCAAGCTTTTAAAACTGGGACACGGGGATTTTGACAGAAGATTAGAATATTAAAACTCGGGGCTGAAAATCGATACTTGATACTCAATAAAATATCGATACAATATGGATATATATCGCAGAATCGATAAAATCGCTCAGCTCTAGTCTAGACTGTCCCCAGCATCTCTGTGACTGGAGCAGGGGTGGTAAAGTTGGCTTCAGTTTGGTGCATCTGCGTGGGAGCGATGGAGCAGAATAGACGCTGGTGGCGAGACACCATTCTAGCTTTGTCTAGATTTTACTCTCTTTGCTTTTCTTTCTCTTCTGCCTCAACTACGCGTCTGCTCTCCATCGTGGCCATAAGGCCTCAGATTTACCTGCTCTGAGTGGCACAGTCACACTCGTGATCCCATCCACCAGTTGTAGTCCATCACCACCATGTTGGCTGGAAATCATCCTGTTACACAGATACACTCTACACTTGTGAAAAAAAGTACTCAAATAAATGATACGGGGAGGAGTTTATCTGGCAACTAGTCACTCAAGCATGTCTCTGACACGCCGTTGTTCACCGAACAGCCAAAAATGAACTGAAGCGTCACTGCAACTGATGTTCACTGGTGCCAGCAGAGCGCTGCAGCTGGTTATTTGTGATAACAGATTTTTTTAAAAAGAAAAAGAAAAGAAATCCTGACACTGAAAACAGCCCAATGTCCACCGGACAAACAAACCTGGGTATCTGGATATACAGGTATTTGGGTCCAGCTATGAGAGTATCATGTCACCCATGCCCCCTTTGGACTGGACCAGTATCACCTGCAGCATCAAGTCTTCAGTTTCAGTTCTGTTTACTACATACGTCAGGTGTTGTCATTGAAGTCCAACTTGAGTCGGGTGTCGGGGTGTAATGTTTGATCGACTCCAGGTCCCCAGCTGATACTGGTCCAGTGCAAACAGTTAAGAAAGGCCTGCAGGGGCCGCTGTCAGACTGGAGAACGGTTTATACCATGGGCCACATCAGCATCATGGTGGCCCTCCAAGGGCCAGACTGACAACATGAATGTAACAAAATGCAATGTAAATCAAAATAAATTAAACTAGACCTCATTATATTGTTAAATGACAGTTTCTGTTTTTATTATGTATTCAAGTTTCAAATATTTAAGTCATTATTATATTAAACTCGGGATTTGTGGTTGTAAGAGTATCCATTACCTTGGTTTCAGAAGCGGAAGCGATTCTTTGTTTTTCTTGGAGGCTAAATTTAGCATACTTAGCTCCGTGTTTGCTGTCAAAATGCCGACGTAGATTAAACTCTTTCACGACTGAAACCGCCTCATAACACAAAAGACATACTGTTATTTCACCTTGAGATACAAACTTGTAATTGTTTTCTCATCATTCTTTTCTTGGACATGTTGCGGTTGGTTTGTAAAGGTTTTTCTTAAGTGCATCAGTTCTGAGAAATCGTCTTGCTCATAGCTGCCGTTATCGTTGTGGTTAAGGGTGAAATGCATGATGGGAGACGTAGTTTATTGTCAATATGCGCTTTAAAGCGGCATAAGCTTATTTTAAGTCTTAAAACATTGGTTTAAAATTTAAGCCAATAATGCCCAAGCTCTCTAGGGCCACATACAATGACGTGACGGGCCACATTTGGCCCACGGGCCTGGTGCCATGTATAAACCACACATGTGGTTTATACATGTGGGTTACCCTTTTACCAAACTCTGGGATCAGGTTTTTAGCCAGCAGGCTGCCTAAAAATAAAACTGTCTAAAAGCTGAAAACAACAGGGCAATTACCTGATGATGGTTTAGGTATCAAAGTGTCAGATGAGCAACAGAAAAAAAAATGCAATTTGCAGAAAACAGCGCCATAAAGGCCAATGGAGAGTGTTTGTTAGAGTCCAGGCTGCTACGCCGGAGTCCTCTGAGCCTCAGTGAGAGCTGCCATCACTGATTTCCTCCTTATGTGTGCAGGTCGTCTTTATAGCTTCAAAGTTTGTCAGGGAGTTGCATGTGTGTATTGGACTTGTGCGATTTCAAAAAAGAAAAAAAAGAAAGGTTTTAATGATCAATGCGTCATCTGTTTCAAGTACTGGAGCATTTCATAAGAAGTAGAGGTGAGCGGATCGATCCAAATATCGATAATATCGATACCAACGCTGGTATTGATATCGAACGATTCTTGTGTAAAAAGATTGATACTCAAGCTTTTTTTCTTTTCTTTTTTTCCAACAGAGAGTATCCAGATAGATCAGAGTACTCATGTTAAGCATCAATTCATATTAACATTCAAAGTACAAGTTACTTCAGTCATATGTTACTGGAGCCAACTCAAAAAAACATAGTTAAGACCTTGAAATAACCCAGTACATGACAGGTATCACATTGAAAGGTGTTATCTAAGATAAAATAACATTAAATAATCCTTTATTAATCCCACAACGGGTTAAATTATAGAGTTATAGCAACAGGAAATTGCACACAGTACAAAAAAAATTACACAAGTATTAAAAGATATAAAATATATAAGGTGGACTAGAAAAAAACATTATGAACAGAATAATTCAACTCCAAGGAATATCTACACAAAAATTTTGAAGACATAAAGTTTGACGAAATTCTATTCCTGGCTTTAACAAAATAATCCAAAAACAAAAATCACAAAGGTTTATGATAGATAAAGCTTAAAATGAAAAAGTATTGGTATTGGTATTGGTATTGATATTGGTATCGGTATCGGTGATACTGGCCCTGTATTTACTTGGTATTGGATCGATACCCAAATTCCCAGTATCTCCCAGCTCTAATAAGAAGAGGTTAAAAACCTCCGGTGCAGATGGCTGGTTCTAAAATCCTGGTTAAAACCCCGTCTGGGGTCGACAGTGAAACAAAAAAGAAAAAAAAAAAAGGTTTTTCTCTCCTTTAAAAGGGCTTTTGGGTAAATTAAACTAAGGAGAAAGTCTCATGATTAACTCTTTGATTTCTGGTCTGCTACCATCCAGTTTTATTCATTTTTTTTCTGTCTTGTGATGTAATAAACAGTCAGCCGTTTCCTGCAGGAGCCGTTTCCTTTGAAAGTTGAGATTATCCGTGTCGTTTGTGCGTCTCACTTCCTTGGCAGCTTGATTCGGCTCATGTCAAAAATAGAGCATGTATGTAATTTTAATGCAGAACTGCTGCAGAAACGCTCTTGAGCACGTCGACGATCAACTCCGGCGAAAGTGCTGCAGCCAGAACAGGAGGCCAAGACAGTCAGATAGTTTTTTTTTTCATAAAAAGAAAAAGAAATACAATAACACAAAAAGCTCATTGACAGTTCTCTCACAGAAAAAATCAAATGTTCTGCCTTTACACACTAAACTGAATTGGAGTTATGCACACATTTACACTTGCTTGGCGTCGTCACAAAGCTTCATTCTTCATGTTGACCTTCATCTGAATTATAAAAAGAAAAATACTAACATTTCTTTTCTTTCCTCCAAGGTCAAGAGTGAGAAATCCTTTAGTTGCAGGATGCTGCAGGATGAAATCCTGCAACACACAGCATCACCTGGATTCACATGTTGATGCCTCCTCTGTTTTTAACACAAAAATCACGCAGGACTTGTCACGTGAACCTCAATTCAATCAAGAGACGAATAAACAAACAAAAGGATGAAGCATACGATGAAGAAGTGGGGGTGAACTGATGGAGAAATTAGGAATGAGTCTCTTAAAGGGATGCATCCTCCTGATTCTTTAAATCTATTACTAATAATTAGATTACAGAACCTGAATAATGGGAATCTTAAGTATAGCTGCGTCACTTCTCCAAATCTGATCCTGTTTCAGCTTTTAAAACTTTAATGAGAAGTGTAGATAAAAAGAAATTAACATTTAGAGGTGTTTTTTCCAGTAAAATGGTCATTATTCTCATAAATAGATGGATGGAATAGTAAATTATGAGAAGTAATCCCGACATGGAGCTCTGCATCCATCAGGCCTCCCTCTGCGCTGTGACCAACATGTCATCCAGGCCCAGGTGGGACGGTTGGAGCCGTCGACCCCAAGGCGAAGGCTCAGCCCGTCAGTGGAGCCTCCAGCTGTGGACGTGGAAGCAGCAACCGTGGGCCGTTCAGACTGCCGCCTCCATCACTCACACACAAACAGTGGAAACGCTCCGGTCGATGAACTGGATGCAGGATTAATAGTCTACCAGCACTCCATGTGTGGACTGACACAATGTGCCACCAAGCTGGGTTATAAAAAATTCAATTAAGTGCCTCAAATGGCCCTTAGGGTCATGAATACAGCAGAGATGGAGGCTGGTGGAGGGTGGTGCACGTGAACTGGGCTTATTATGGGTTAGGAAAAGAAAGATTTGATTTGAAAAGGATAATGTCCAATGGGCTTTTATATTCATATAAGAGACAGAAACACACACATACAGCCGTGTGTCTGTCAGATGATGAAAATCGATACACCACTGCCACCTTGTGGTCAAAGAAGAACAGGCTTTGACCAAAGAGATTTATGAATGTGAGGAAAGAGGACATGAGGCCAGATGATGAGAGAAGAGGATGTAAAGGATAGATAGAGGCAGATGAGATGTTTATAGATGGTGAGAGAGATTCATTAGGGCTGACCGTGAATCATTATCACCATTAAACATTAAAACAGGGGAAAGATGTGACTCTGATGTTTGAGACCTTAACCACACCTGCCGAGTATGTGGCCACCAAGACTGTGCTGATCCTCTGGACCTCTAGCTGCTCCACTGGTACCGTCATGGACACGGGTCACCTGTCAAGATTTGGATTTGAAAATAAGGGAAATTTTCTGGCGCTCACCACGAGCAGTCCCACCATCCCAACCAGCTCCAGTATCTCTTACATTTTTGGTGTTCAAAAAAGCTAAAATCACAGCTACACTACTTCCTGAACTTCAGCCAGCTCTTTTTTTTTCCTGTGTGTCATTATTGGACAAACTGATCAATCCAGGTGTGTCTGACCATTGCTGTGAGGTCAGACACACCTGGATTAATCCGTTTAATTAATGGTTCACAGGAAACAAAGCAGCTGGCTGAAGTTCAGGAAGTAGTGCAGCTGTGCATAAAGCCACATTGACATAATGTGAACATTCATTACAGCCGAAATGAAAACACTAAAGGGGTTTATATGAAGAGTAATTATTTGAAGGGATTTGCATATTTTTTGTTCATTTAACATTGCTAATATTTACATTTACATTTGATTTTCATTCCACACATTGTTTTTATTTCATATTTCTTTTCTTTTAGTTTTTCATCTCAATTCATGTTACTTTCTTTAGTCTTTTAATGACTTGTTGTTCTCATTTGTTGCAGACTGAATTCTTTATGACTGTTTTGGAAGGAGTGTGTTTGTGGACTGGTCCAGAGTAATTTATTTTACATGAGAGAAGAGTGCAAACAGTTCGGTTGTCTAACGACATCCTATTATCTGTAAAAATCTTTCTTTTTATTTGCACGCTGTCACTCATCGGATGTCACACACAAACCTGGCGACATCTACCACCTACAGTACCTGTAGTAGCTGCTGCTGTGGCAGTTATCGTGACATCTTCCACCTACAGTACCTGTAGTAGCTGCTGCTGTGGCAGTTATCGTGACATCTACCACCTACAGTACCTGTAGTAGCTGCTGCTGTGGCAGTTATCGTGACATCTACCACCTACAGTACCTGTAGTAGCTACTGCTGTGGCAGTTATCGTGACATCTTCCACCTACAGTACCTGTAGTAGCTACTGCTGTGGCAGTTATCACGACAGCTTCCACCTACAGTACCTGTAGTAGCTACTGCTGTGGCAGTTATCACGACATCTTCCACCTACAGTACCTGTAGTAGCTACTGCTGTGGCAGTTATCACGACATCTTCCACCTACAGAACCTGTAGTAGCTGCTGCTGTGGCAGTTATAACGACATCTTCCACCTACAGTACCTGTAGTAGCTACTGCTGTGGCAGTTATCACGACATCTTCCACCTAAAATACCTGTAGTAGCTGCTGCTGTGGCAGTTATCGTGACATCTTCCACCTACAGTACCTGTAGTAGCTGCTGCTGTGGCAGTTATCGTGACATCTTCCACCTACAGTACCTGTAGTAGCTGCTGCTGTGGCAGTTATCGTGACATCTTCCACCTACAGTACCTGTAGTAGCTGCTGCTGTGGCAGTTATCGTGACATCTTCCACCTACAGTCCCTGTAGTAGCTGCTGCTGTGGCAGTTATCGTGACATCTTCCACCTACAGTACCTGTAGTAGCTGCTGCTGTGGCAGTTATCGTGACATCTTCCACCTACAGTACCTGTAGTAGCTGCTGCTGTGGCAGTTATCGTGACATCTTCCACCTACAGTACCTGTAGTAGCTGCTGCTGTGGCAGTTATCGCGACATCTTCCACCTACAGTACCTGTAGTAGCTACTGCTGTGGCAGTTATCGTGACATCTTCCACCTACAGTACCTGTAGTAGCTGCTGCTGTGGCAGTTATCGAGACATCTACCACCTACAGTACCTGTAGTAGCTGCTGCTGTGGCAGTTATCGTGACATCTACCACCTACAGTACCTGTAGTAGCTGCTGCTGTGGCAGTTATCGTGACATCTACCACCTACAGTACCTGTAGTAGCTGCTGCTGTGGCAGTTATCGTGACATCTTCCACCTACAGTACCTGTAGTAGCTGCTGCTGTGGCAGTTATCGAGACATCTACCACCTACAGCACCTGTAGTAGCTGCTGCTGTGGCAGTTATCGTGACATCTACCACCTACAGTACCTGTAGTAGTAGCTACTGCTGTGGCAGTTATCGTGACATCTCCACCTACAGTACCTGTAGTAGTAGCTGCTGCTGTGGCAGTTATCGTGACATCTTCCACCTACAGTACCTGTAGTAGCTACTGCTGTGGCAGTTATCGTGACATCTTCCACCTACAGTACCTGTAGTAGCTACTGCTGTGGCAGTTATCGTGACATCTTCCATTTACAGTACCTGTAGTAGCTGCTGCTGTGGCAGTTATCGAGACATGTACCACCTACAGAACCTGTAGTAGCTACTGCTGTGGCAGTTATCGAGACATCTTCCACCTGCAGTACCTGTAGTAGTTGCTGCTGTGGCAGTTATCGCGACATCTACCACCTACAGTACCTGTAGTAGCTGCTGCTGTGGCAGTTATCGTGACATCTACCACCTGCAGTACCTGTAGTAGTTGCTGCTGTGGCAGTTATCGTGACATCTACCACCTACAGTACCTGTAGTAGCTGCTGCTGTGGCAGTTATCGTGACATCTACCACCTACAGTACCTGTAGTAGCTGCTGCTGTGGCAGTTATCGTGACATCTTCCACCTACAGTACCTGTAGTAGCTGCTGCTGTGGCAGTTATCGTGACATCTTCCACCTACAGTACCTGTAGTAGCTACTGCTGTGGCAGTTATCGTGACATCTTCCACCTACAGTACCTGTAGTAGCTGCTGCTGTGGCAGTTATCGAGACATGTACCACCTACAGTACCTGTAGTAGCTTCTGCTGTGGCAGTTATCGAGACATCTTCAACCTGCAGTACCTGTAGTAGTTGCTGCTGTGGCAGGTATCGCGACATCTACCACCTACAGTACCTGTAGTAGCTGCTGCTGTGGCAGTTATCGTGACATCTTCCACCTACAGTACCTGTAGTAGCTACTGCTGTGGCAGTTATCGCAACATCTTCCACCTACAGTACCTGTTGTAGCTGCTGCTGTGGCAGTTATCGCGACATCTACCACCTACAGTACCTGTAGTAGCTGCTGCTGTGGCAGTTATCGTGACATCTACCACCTACAGTACCTGTAGTAGCTGCTGCTGTGGCAGTTATCGTGACATCTACCACCTACAGTACCTGTAGTAGCTACTGCTGTGGCAGTTATCGTGACATCTACCACCTACAGTACCTGTAGTAGCTGCTGCTGTGGCAGTTATCGTGACATCTTCCACCTACAGTACCTGTAGTAGCTGCTGCTGTGGCAGTTATCGTGACATCTTCCACCTACAGTACCTGTAGTAGCTGCTGCTGTGGCAGTTATCGTGACATCTTCCACCTACAGTACCTGTAGTAGCTACTGCTGTGGCAGTTATCGTGACATCTTCCACCTACAGTACCTGTAGTAGCTGCTGCTGTGGCAGTTATCGTGACATCTTCCACCTACAGTACCTGTAGTAGCTTCTGCTGTGGCAGTTATCGTGACATCTTCCACCTACAGTACCTGTAGTAGCTACTGCTGTGGCAGTTATCGTGACATCTTCCATCTACAGTACCTGTAGTAGCTACTGCTGTGGCAGTTATCGTGACATCTTCCATCTACAGTACCTGTAGTAGCTACTGCTGTGGCAGTTATCGTGACATCTTCCATCTACAGTACCTGTAGTAGCTACAGTACCTGTAGTAGCTGTGGCAGTTATCGTGACATCTTCCATCTACAGTACCTGTAGTAGCTACTGCTGTGGCAGTTATCGTGACATCTTCCATCTACAGTACCTGTAGTAGCTACTGCTGTGGCAGTTATCGTGACATCTTCCATCTACAGTACCTGTAGTAGCTACTGCTGTGGCAGTTATCGTGACATCTTCCATCTACAGTACCTGTAGTAGCTACTGCTGTGGCAGTTATCGTGACATCTTCCACCTACAGTACCTGTAGTAGCTACTGCTGTGGCAGTTATCGTGACATCTTCCACCTACAGTACCTGTAGTAGCTTCTGCTGTGGCAGTTATCGTGACATCTTCCACCTACAGTACCTGTAGTAGCTACTGCTGTGGCAGTTATCGTGACATCTTCCACCTACAGTACCTGTAGTAGCTACTGCTGTGGCAGTTATCGTGACATCTTCCATCTACAGTACCTGTAGTAGCTACTGCTGTGGCAGTTATCGTGACATCTTCCACCTACAGTACCTGTAGTAGCTACTGCTGTGGCAGTTATCGTGACATCTTCCATCTACAGTACCTGTAGTAGCTACTGCTGTGGCAGTTATCGTGACATCTTCCATCTACAGTACCTGTAGTAGCTACTGCTGTGGCAGTTATCGTGACATCTTCCACCTACAGTACCTGTAGTAGCTGCTGCTGTGGCAGTTATCGTGACATCTTCCAGCTACAGTACCTGTAGTAGCTGCTGCTGTGGCAGTTATCGTGACATCTTCCACCTACAGTACCTGTAGTAGCTACTGCTGTGGCAGTTATCGTGACATCTTCCACCTACAGTACCTGTAGTAGCTTCTGCTGTGGCAGTTATCGTGACATCTTCCACCTACAGTACCTGTAGTAGCTACTGCTGTGGCAGTTATCGTGACATCTTCCACCTACAGTACCTGTAGTAGCTACTGCTGTGGCAGTTATCGTGACATCTTCCATCTACAGTACCTGTAGTAGCTACTGCTGTGGCAGTTATCGTGACATCTTCCATCTACAGTACCTGTAGTAGCTACTGCTGTGGCAGTTATCGTGACATCTTCCACCTACAGTACCTGTAGTCGCTGCTGTTGTGGCAGTTATCGTGACATCTACCACCTACAGTACCTGTAGTAGCTACTGCTGTGGCAGTTATCGTGACATCTACCACCTACAGTACCTGTAGTAGCTGCTGCTGTGGCAGTTATCATGACATCTTCCACCTACAGTACCTGTAGTAGCTGCTGCTGTGGCAGTTAACACGAGGCAAGTGACAGATCTTAGAGCTGGGCGATACTGAGAATTTTGGTATCGATCTGATACTGAGTAAATACAGGGCCAGTATCGTCGATACCGATACTGATACCGATACTTTTTTATATTAAGCTATATCTGTCATGAAATTGCTGACCTTTTTGTTAAAACCTACGATACAATTTCAGCAAACTTTATAGGTGACCACAAAATACTTTATTGTCACAATTAACATTTTTGTTTTGAAACAATGGAACAGTAATAAGCAAAGTTTATCTTAACATTAAGAAATAAAACTTTTTTAAGGAGTATAAGGAAAAACCACAATACAAAATAGAATTGTTCTTCAGAAAAATACAAAAATAAGGAATTTTCTTCCTTTCAGAACAAATTCTGAACTCCAAAATGTTTATACTTTGAACGTTTTGGAGTTCAGAATTTGTTTTTTAAAGACTAAATTATTAATGTTTTTCTTGAAATTGAATATAACTGGACTTTGATGGTTCTGCAGTTATTTACATCATTGATACAGTTATTGAACTACCTGGTTGTTGCTTATTCACTGAGTCATAGTCTCAGATTTTAAGAGAATACAGTTTATTAAATAGTACTATACCTTAATACTAAATAACATGGAAACCTGACACGTACTTGACCTTAAGTATGATACCATACTTCCTAAAAAAAGATTGAATCATTTAAATGTTTAACAATACAGTAAAATGTTATCTCTGTGTGATTTTTTTTATAATAGTCGTTCAATAAAAATTTGTTTTATGAATAACCTTATTGTCTTCATCATATTTTTATTTTTCCAAAATGATATGTGAAACATAGGGGTTGTCTTTTAATCAGTCATCCTATATTTCTTCTGGATCACAGCCAAAATTAAATTAGTTCTTCCTTTTCACATTTCAGCAAAAATTTCATTAAAATTAATCTGTGACTTTTTGAGTTATCTTGAACACAGACAGACAAACAAACAGACAGACAGACAGACAAACAGATAAAAACATAAGCTCCTTGGTGGAGGTAATAAGTGTTCTGGTGGAGCTTTGAAAAACAACGACACTGCAAGGAGTGGAACCTGGTTCTAGTGAATTAGAAGAACCAGTACCAGCACGTTCAGGTATGAAAGGAGACTTTACTCTGAAATACTGATTGTTCTTTTTATTGAACATTTTTATTTAACAGTAATGATTATAATAGAGATTTTTCCAGTTTCAGATCTTGTTCTCTGTGAAGGGTAGTAAATTATGTTTTAAAGTGGACTTGCATCAGGTCAAAAGGGTAAAATTAAAAGTTTGTGGGAGAAACTCAGAGCTCCTGGAGAACACCCACCAACACAGAGGTAACATCCAGAACTAGTGAAAAGGCTGAACAGACTCAGTTCGTGATGAATGAACAAGTGTGTCCAGACGTTTAACTGTTATTGTGTGTGAATAATAAACCTCTGTGCTGCCCTTTGACCTGTTACAGTCCTGGTTCTGAGTCCTGATTTTAGCTTTTCTTTGAACGTTTGGGTCGGCGCAGGCACTTTGGAGTCAGGAATCTGATGACTCGCCTCAACAGAGAAGGTTTGTCCGGTGTTTTGGAGTTTGCATCAGAATCAGAGACCTCTTCTGTGTGTCGGACCTCAGTTTGTGCAGCCGAATCATCTGGTTCTGGTCTCGTCAAGTCCTCTGTTGGAATGACTTCCTGTGGTTCAGGTGATTCTTCAGAGATCTCAAGTTGCTAGTCGATGGCAAGCATTTCTTCTTCCTTGTTGCGTCGACGTTTTTTCTTTTTCCTCAGTAATAATTCTTGTAGAAAGGAGTCATTTTCTACTGGTACGGCCTCCACCAGCACAGACTCCCCCTCAGGTTTTTCTGGCTCTACAAAGATCCAGGTTGGAATCAAAATGTCAGATTCAGGACCATCACTGAAGACATCAAGTTCTCTCAGTTTGGAGAACTTTTCAGGCTCCAAATCTTCAGTTTGTTTGGAAATGTGCATTTTTGTACATGTTGCCAGTTTGGTTTTGTTAGTTTACACATTTCCACTCAGCTCAGGCTGCTCTTTGCTCAGTTCTGCTACTTTACAATTAAGATTTTTGATCCTGTTCTTCAATTTTTGAGGCCATTTTAGGAATATTGCGGTTATTTTTTTTTACTTCTTTTTCATCTTTTTCATGTTACGTCCAAACTGCTTGTCCCTGCTTTTTCTTTTCTTTGTGAAGTCCTCTTGCATATCTATAATAATGTTGTGACATGCAGCGAGCTGACTTTCAGTTTCTTGTCTGAGTTGCACTTCTCTCTTCAAAGCAGCTGCGAAACGTTTGCCATCTTGATCAGGCTGTCCATTTAGTGCTCGTATTTTTGCCTGTCTTTCCTGATGAAGGAGAAAGCTCTTTTTTTGTAGCCTGTTTCTCATGTCGTACAGCTGCTTTTTCAGAAAGTAAATCTCCTGTTGATCTCTTTCATGAGAGGGAGTGCTGTTCAGGTCCGTCAACTTTCCTTCATTTTCACATTTGGGTGGTGAAAGTTGAGGTGGGTTATCACAAACTTCCCTCAAGTCATTATGAGGAGAGATGATAATCCCTCCGGCTTCATTTTTAAAATCATTATCTTCTACCTTGTTAGCTGATGTTTTGCTTTGATTCATTTTTCTGAATAATGTATCAGTGTTCAATAATAAACGTTTATTAACTGTGATGTTTCAGTCACCAGTGTAGATGTGAAGGAACGAGGTAATAGATAGATAGATGCTATCGGCCTTGGTTACAGCGCGAAGGGGCAAACAGCATTGGAGCGAAGTATGAAACCAAATTGGATTCGCTAAGTCGCTATTTTTCCGATGTGTATCATCAGTGTTAATATTATACTATAATAACGCCGTGGTGAAATATTGCTGCTGGGGACCTGCAACAGTGACTCGAGGTGTCCAGAACGTTTGGAGGGACATTTTTATTCTCTTTCCCAAAACAAAACAAACGCTGGAGAATGCAGCTGTGGGTTCAGTTATGTGTTTGTCCACACAATCAACTGAACGTGGGAAAAGTTTCAAAGCACACCTACATTTACTCAAAGGTAAGTTTACTTTGTTTATTAGATGATTGATTTAACCACCGTTTTTGTAAAAGTAATTATATGATTTAGCAGCAGGGAGGGTGATGAGTTCTCTGTTAGCATTAGCTCCGGTCCAACACCAGAGCTATGTTAACATCAGACAGTCGCAGCATTGTATTAATATAATTAATAAAGTGACATTAACATCACTAGCCTCACCTTATACCTAACAAAATAAATATCCAGGGCCATATATATTGGTAGACAACGAGGTAGGCTTATAGCTGGCTAGCGAGCTCTGGTGCATAGTAGAGAAATCATTGACACTGTGGACCAGAGCTAATGCTCACGGAGATATGTTTTCATTCATCACCCTCCCTGCTGCTAAATCATATTACTTTTACTAAATTATTCCCTTTCCCTTGAGAAAGGAAATAAAAAATGCCCCCTTCAAACGTTCTGGACACCTCGAGTCACTGTTGCAGGTCCCTAGTAGCATTTTTTTTTTTTTACCGGACCTCAACGATCTATAATGGGGCCTCCCCAAGCACGTCAAAATATTAGATCTAAACATAGAAATTAAAAAAACTAAAATATCTTGAAAAAATCCGATTTCTTACCTGTTACAAAGTGTGCTGCTGAACAAACATACGCGTAGTCTGATTTGGGCATCCATAATTTCCCTCGAGTATCTTCGTCTGCTCTGTTAATAGCGTGCAGCTATTTTTTTCTTCTTTCAGGCTCAGTAGCCTCGCTAGGAATCATATAAAATGACAAAAGCGACTGGCGAGCAACATTGTTGGTGCAGTTGAACACACAACAGTTCTTCACCATCTTTCCCCCTATTGTAAACTGCACGAAATCAGAAAAAACAGGCACAAAATGCTAAATGCATCGGCTTCGCCAGCAACAGTGAGCGATTGTTTGCGCCTTCGGACTGGTTGCTATGGCCGCGGGATGCCAGTGGCCCGGATGTTCGTGATCGAGAATGGCGTCATCGGCGACTGTGACCACCCCCACCAGCTGTCAATCAAAGTTAGCTATTTTAGCGTGGCTGTCGTAGCTCCTGTTAACTTCTGATGCTGGATCAACCCGAGGACTGGTGATGATGACATTTGTGGGCACAAGTCCCAGAAGTTATCGGGGTGTTTGCAGACCCGTGCCCCTCTCCTCTACGGCTTCCTCCAGTTATTCCAGTATAGTAGAAGTAAACAGTTCCACCACTGCTCTTTCAGTCACAGTTGTTGTGTTTCTGCTGAATTGACAGGGCCAGAGCCTGGAGTTTGTGTTCCTCTTCAGACCTTGTGAAGTTGATGCTCTTCCCTGTTCTGTCCTGACCTGTAACAATAGGATTGTTAGTTGGCTACATGTTTCCACACGGACCGGTTAGAGGGTAACACCAGACCTCGGGAATGAACCACAACGTGTGTTGAGAGTGACGGAGCCGGCCGTGTTGTTATCATTTTAGTTGTGAACTAAATAAAGTGTAAGCAGCTTGAGTATTGCTTTAATCGTCCATTCTTAATTGGAGAGAATGAAACATGACCCTCCTGTTAAATCTGTGCCTTCGGAATCAAAACTAAATATCTGCTTCAAAATTGAATTGGGTTTATTATATCATCTCCATCAATTGTACACATTTTATTTAAATTGGGTTTAGTGCATGAGCCCGTTTTTCAGCATTTCACACATATTGGTGTAATTCATATTGAATACAGATGCAGTTTCTTAAGTATTTGAAACAAATTAGATGCATGAATGAAAAATTATTAAATCTGTCGTGTATTGGTGTGGAACATATAGCTCATTCATCGTTGTTTCATTTGACATTTGACGGACAAATATGCACCACATAAAGTTTATTATTATGTTTATTATAAATAATATTATAAATAACTAGGGCTGTCAAAATTAACGTGTTAATGTAACCATGCCAGTCTTGGTACTGACAGGTTCAATCCTCTTTCTTACGATCAATAACTCTGCGTTGTGTTTAATTAAATATTGAGACAGTGGTACGGTCTCGCCAGCGTCGGCCGTTTATTCTGTTTAAAACATGAGAATGCCGGTCAGGCTCAACAGGTTCGCGGTCAGGTCACACACACTCTCGAACATCTCCGTCCCAATACTGGCGGATTATACAAAAATAAAATACACAATTACCTGTTTAAAACATGAGAATGCCGGTCAGGCTCAACAGGTTCGCGGTCAGGTCACACACACTCTGCGGGGAATAGGAGAGACTCAATACAGGAGCGAGTTAGCTCACTTAGCCTCCGTGCTTTTAACAGCAACCGGCCGCTTTAGGATGACAAATCCACTCTTAAACTGCTTCAGTAACTCCTTAAAAATATTATATCCACAATATGATTACCAAATAACTTCTATGAATTCAGAATTATTCCCACATACAGAGCGCTAAAAGACCCGACTTACCTCGAACATCTCCGTCCCAATACTGGCGAGTATCAGCCGCCGCGGGTGACATAAGCACGCCAGCGTAAAGGAGAAGACGCTCAGAGACAGCGCCACACAGCGCACACACAGCGCGCAGCGCAGCTCAATATATTGACAATAATAATGGCAAGTGGAATAACACTATTTACCCCGTTACATTCCCCCCTGCCAAATTCCACTTGCCCATCAACACAAAACAAACTCAACAAAAAAATGACCAGCATCCTCTCACATAACTGGTAACAGGCATAACAGGTAACAGGCATAAAAATAAACAAAACAAAACAAAACAAAAAAAAACTTATTGCATACATCATTACACCACTGAGATAACCACACAGATGGGCACAGAAACTCAGTCAACAAGACTACTCCCAAAGAGCCAGTATGAAGAAGAAGTTGGCCAAACCTCAACCCACACACAGAGCAAAATATGCCGGATACATATATTGTACACCATGCCCCATAAAGTACCTCAGAACGTACACATAGACAGTATGCAAATAAAACCCCCCAAAAAAAAAACATGGCATGCAAAACAGCACCACAATGCCAAACGACCCTCAGACACTCAGGAGAGAGAGAAGAAAGAAGAAAAAAAAACTATGATGCTAACTCTATTCTCTGATGCATCATTTCTATCAGACGGTTCACAGGCTTGAACAACCTTCCAGCCCGAGACATCACACGACTCCTGGTGTCCTGAACAGTCATGGTATCCACTGCCGTGGAGATCTCCATCCTGGAAGAATCCACATCCTCTGTACAAGACCCACGTGACAGATCCTCTTCGGGCCAAACTGAACCACAACTCGGGCCAGGAATCTCAACAGTCTCCAAGCCCTCCAACACAGAAGAAGGGACAGTCGGGGGTGCGTCGTCTCCACCCAACACAGGTGAATCCTCTTCAGCCACTGAGGCCGAATCATCTCCAGCCGTTCCACTAGTCGACACTGATGGCAAGCTGGCCACCCACACTCTGGTCCTGTAATCTGACGAGTTCTCTGATCATCCACTGATGCTCCTTCAACATCCAGACTATCTGATACAGACAGGGACGACAGCTCCGAATCATCTCCAGAAGCTGGATCACACAATGGGAGGAAGTTTACTGGCATAATCAAGTTGCGGTGAACTACCTTCTCTTGCCCCGTAGTAGAGTTTTGGATTCTGAAGGTATGACTCTCTTCATGTATCCCAGTCACCACATAGACCACATTCTCCCAACGGTCAGCAAGCTTCCGCTTTCCACGCTCTCCTTTATTGGCCAGCAACACTCTGTCTCCCATTTCCACAGGTGCACCTCTCACCCTCCTATTGTACAGCTTAGCATGGCGCCGTAACTGCCTCGATGCTGTTGTCTGCACCACATCAATGGCCTCCTTCAGATCCTTCCGTAACGACTGAATGTACCGGTCATAATCCGTGACCTCCGGGACGTCCAGAACAGAGCCAAAGATTAGATCCACAGGCAGCCTGGGGACACGGCCAAACATCAGCAGAAACGGTGGATAACCAGTCGTCTCGTGGACTGTACAATTGTAGGCAAAAGTGAGGGACTTCAACGCTGTGGGCCACTTCTGTTTAGCCTTCGGTGGTAAGGCTCGAATCATGTTCCCCAGAGTCCGATTCATTCTCTCACACGAACCGTTGCCCATCGGGTGATATGGCGTGGTGTGCGACTTCTGGACCCCAGCAACCTCCAACAGCTCAGCAATCAAGGCACTCTCGAAGTTGGCCCCCTGATCTGAATGAAGTCTCTTAGGGAAACCGTAGATGGAGAAATAGTTGTGCCAAAGTTGGTGAGCCACTGCTTTTGCTGACTGATTGGGGCACAAGAACGCCTGTGCCATCTTGGTGAAATGATCAGTTACCACCAAGACGTCCAGCGACTTATTGGACGAATCTTCGGCTGTCCACAAGTCCACACACACCAGCTCTAAGGGTTCAGTTGTCCTGATGCTCTCAAGGGGTGCTCTAGCCTCAGGTTCCGGTGACTTGGCCACGACGCACCGCCTACAGCGCCGCACATACTCCACCACATCTTTGGACAGACCCTGCCAGTAGAATCTCTGTCGCACGAGATACAGCTTCCGCTGTTGCCCCTGATGTCCGGCCTCATCATGGACACCTTTCAGAACTCTGAGCCGCAGCGATGAAGGGACCACGTAGAGATAGGTTTTGTTCTTCGTCACTACGTTCCTTGCCACACGATAAAGTATACCATCTCTGACCGTCAACTTGTCCCAGTCCCTGAGGAGCCGGTTGGCCTCCGCCAGCTCTTTAGCTCGCTCTCTCCGTGAGGGTCTCCGTCCTCTTTCCACATAAGAAAGCACCCTGCACAGCACAGTGTCAGCACATTGCTTCTCCAGCAGTTCCTCACGAGAGATCACTTTCAAGCCAGAACAATCCGGTGGCTGCACCATCTGCGGGAAGTGAGGCAGAAGGAGAGCTTGATGACACAGCCTGGGCTCCGCCCGCTCACACGCCTGGATAACTGCAGAAACCTCATCCGCCTCCAGAGATCCAGCCACCACAACAGCAGAGCCCTCTGCAGCCGCCAACCTGCACCCATCCACAACCTTGTCCCCAGGATGAGCAGAGCATCGAAAAGCTTCCTGCACCCCATAAGCACACACTGCTGCTGCTTCCGCCAGGAGGTCCCCATAAGCTACACTGATCAGTCGGTGAGACACAGTACTCTGAACAAACGGCTCTCAACTCAGGGCATCGGCCACGGTGTTTTGGGGGCCCGGGATGTATCTAATGCCAAAGCTGAAGGGAGCCAGCTTTGCAATCCATTGCTGTTCACAGGCATCCAGGCGCGGCTTTGACAGTATGTAGGTCAGGGGGTTGTTATCCGTCCAGACTGTGAACGGGTGTCCTCTCAGCCAATGGTGGAATTTATCACAAACAGCCCACTTCAGTGCGAAAAACTCTAATCTGTGCGCTGGATATTTGGACTGTGCATGACTGAGCGACTTGCTTGCAAACGCGATTGGTCTGGCAACTGACCCTCCCTCTGGAACTTGCGACAGCACCGCACCGAGGCCATTGGTTGACGCATCTACAGACAACAAAAAGGGCTTCTCGAAGTCTGGGTGTGCCAGAAGAACTTGATCCAGCAGGGCCTGCTTCAGCTGAATAAAGGACTGTCTGCACTCTTTGGTCCAGTCACCGGCTTGTAGTATTTTCCGATCGTTGCGACGCTTCCTCCCCTTCCCATGGGGACCCTTCACACCAGACACTAGCCCGAACAGCGGCTTAGCCAGCGAAGAACACCCCTCGATAAACTGCTGGTAGTACACTACCATGCCCAGGAATGATCGGATTTTTCGCGGAGACGGGACACCCGACTGGTCCTCCATCAAATCCGTTTCAGTCAGTGCCGTAATGGCAGCTATTTTCTCCGGGTCCGAACTAATGCCCTCCGCAGTCACAATGTGCCCCAGGAATTTCACGGATCTCTTCAGAAAATGACATTTCTTTGGGGCTAGCCTTAAGTTGTTAGCGCTGAGTCGCCTAAAGACCATTTCCAACCTCTCTAGAGCCAGATCCTCCGTGGGAGCGAACACCAACACATCGTCTAGGTAACACAGAAGACTGAGAAAGTTCTGATCCCCAAACACACTCAACATCATCCTCATGAATGTCGCTGGACTGTTGCACAGGCCCTGTGGCATTCGGTTATACTCATACAGCCCAAAAGGAGATGTGAACGCGGTGTACTTCCGGTCATCTTCGTGCACCTCAACGTTGTAATAGCCTGACGTGAGATCCATGGTCGAAAAGAAGGCACTGCCACCCAGTGCTGATAAGGCGTCCAAAGGGTGCGGGAGCGGATGCGCGTCTTTGACCGTTCTGGCGTTGAGCCAACGAAAGTCATTACAGATCCTCAAATCCCCAGACTTCTTCCAGACCAGCACGAGCGGAGATGCAAACTCACTATTCGACTTCCGGATGATTTCCTTCTCCTCCATTTCATCCAGCACTTGACGCAGCTTTTCATACTGCGTGGGTGGAACACGCCTGCATGGGAGTCAAAACGGCTTCTCGTCAACCACCCGAATCCGATGAAGACAACCAGTCGCTCTCCCACAGTCCAGCTTGTCCCTAGAGAAGATTGATTGGAATTTCGTGATGAGACCGACCAGCCTCTTCCGTCCAGCTTGTGATGCCTCACACGAGTCGATGTCGATATCCGATAGTCCCAGTGCGTGCAATGATGCTCGCAGCGGGTCAGCATGACTGTCCAGTCTCCCGGGGAGATGATGATCGGGGAGAGTGGAGGTGTCAGAGACCAAGCTCTGGTTGTCTACATCTGCGCCTGAGCCCATAACTGACATTTGTACATTCTGTCTGACTTCAGCACTAGTGGACAGTTTTGGTTCACGCAAACTCTCTAATGCGGAATTATACATACACGTCAGCAAGTTTAACATTTCTCTTAATGGTCACACATTTATTAAATGGGTTAACTACTTTAATCGGCAGCCACCCATCATCTCTCAGAACTGCTGCCGTTCTGCCCACCATTACAGACCTGGGGGCCGACCCAGCACTGGTCGGTTCAGTCATCACCGTACAGCCAGCCAGCATGTCACCTGTCCGCTGCAGTTTCCCCCACACCAGGTGCTCAGTCAGCGGCTCCAATGCAACAGCTCTTTTGGTCTTAACAGTGCCTACTTTGTCTGGCAGATCCTCAGTGCTCTTCCCCACCCCAGCTAACAGGCTGAACAGCTTTCTCTCAGGACTGCTACCATCTGTCTGAGTGGAGGTGCCACAGGTCCGCTCACTCCTTTTTAACTTTAATTGATGAACCAAATGGTGTAACATATTACTGCCCAAAATGATGTCGTCGCTCTGGCCGTTGACTACCAGAGTCGGAACGATCATTCTGCAGCCGTAAATCTCCACCTCCAGCTCACACACACCAGCTGGAACTGTTTTGGAACCACCACAGCCCACTAAAACCACATCAGTGGAACCCAAGACATTTCTTTCCAGAACATTACAGTCATAAAGTTGGGAGAGAACTGCAGTGCTTAATGTACAGACCATGGAACCACTATCTATCATGGCTCTCACCGGTAATTTACCCCTTAACATCACAGTTTCATAAAACAGATTATCATGTGACTTCAACCTTTGAGTGTTCTGGAGAACTGGTCTGCGCCCCAGGTCTCTCTCTTCACATACACTCCGGTAGACTGACTCCAAATCCTCATCATCTCTATCATCCTCAGGACACACTGGGGGATCTCTATCCGGCCCAACATTTTCCCCCTCCGAATGCAGGCCATCTAGTTTCCCGTCGGCTGAGCCGTAGGGCTCGTGCTGGTCTGATTACTTGGCAGAGCTCCAGGACAGGTCGCACATGTATGGTCAGGTGAATGGCAGCCGAAACACAACCGGTCCACTCTACAATGATAGTGGGTTGTGTGTTCCCTGTCACCACAGATTACACAGGGAGACACGGGCCTGCCCCTCGGCACCCGATTCTGGCGAGCACGAGCTCCTCCTCCTCCCAACATTTCACTTCTCCGGGGCTGCTGGTCCAACATCCGCTCCAGCATAATCATGATGCGGTCAAGCCGGTCTGCGGGGTCGTCGGCGCACCGTGACCCAGGCGGCCGCGCCGAGCCCACAGCTAGCGGTACCTGCTGCACACATGACCTCACCGCCTGCTGCTGTTCGGGAACCATGGTGGCCATTCCAACCCGAGGCGGCCGCGTACTACTTCCGCAGTGTTCCACAAGACGGTCGTGGACCTCCGCCACAGACCACTGAGCAAGAGGCTTACATTTAAAAATCAGTGACAGTTCTGGGTCGGGGCAGTGTCGAATGAACATGGCTGTCAGGTCGTGGGGCAGGTACTCGAATGACTTACTTTGCCTCTTCAGACAGTCCTCCGTCAGGTCCATCGCTCTATTCAGTCGCAGCCAGTAATCAAAGGGATCCTCACCCTCCTTTGGTAAAGTGGCGTAGAAATCAGCGAGAGGCATTCCAGATGAGACTGTGTCACTGAAGTGCTGCTTTAAAATCTCAAAGATGGGATCCGGGCCTTCAGACAGGGATACTTGCGGCTTACTTCGAACGCCCACTTTAACAACCTCCCGTGCCCTCCCACTGAGCTTACTCAGCACTTCCTCAGCCTGTTCGGTTACTGGAACCCCCTTCCTTTTTAGGAACGCCATCATAATTTCCTCCCACTCCTGAACAGTGTGTCCATCATGCCCATCCCCTTTAAACCCAACAGGCTCCTTAGCTTCAGACCTTATCACCACATTTAACAATGATGGATCTATTACTGTGTTACTAGCAGGATCTACAGAGCTAGTCCCCAGCCCGTTACCCAAACGAGACTCCAGACATGAAGCGATGGATTCACCTATGGAGAGGCCGATCTGAGCAGCCACACCAGCCAGGTAATGGCCTGAGGCCTCCCCCCCTTGTGGAACCTGTGTTTGCGACACATCATGACTCACACCCCCAGAAGCATCACCCCCTGCCAGATCGCTAACAGCATATCCTGGAGTGGGTGCCCCTGGAGAGAGCAGGAACGTAGCCCTGCCTCTGCCAAACATTGTTGAAAGGGGGGTAGACGTTACTGAACCCCTCCCTCTCCCAAAAACCATGTAATTTTCCATCCTGGATACACAGCACAGTAACCTTCAAGTATACACAACAAACAGTCAGGTAATACCCAGTAATAAAATAAAATAAAAAAATAAAAAAAACTGGCAAAATATTCTTTTTTTAATTTATTTATTTATTTTTTTTTTTGCATTCTTTTTTCTTTTCTTGTTTTCTCTTTTTTTCTCTTCTTTTTTTTTTTTTTTTCGTTTTCTCTCAACCCCCTCAAAAAAAATTCACATGAGTCCCAGCACTCTGATCATAACAGATAACATTCATTAATAATATGGTCTGCTTAACCAGACTACCACCTGAAGGATACACCACCACAGAGCAACTCCGAGCTGCAGAGGATCCCAATTGCGCATCCAAGATGGCTGCCACGCAGATACGCACATAAACAGTCAAAGATGGCTGCGGACTGCAGCTGCCAGGATGCGTGCGCGCCAATCCACCAAGCAGTCTTTGATGAAGCCACGCTATCCCTCATGGCGCGGCCTAGCTCTGCCCGCAGCAACAGCTCCAGGAAATAGACAGCTCCCGTCCAACGAAGGAAGAAACTGGACGGGTCACGGCACCAGTGTAACCATGCCAGTCTTGGTACTGACAGGTTCAATCCTCTTTCTTACGATCAATAACTCTGCGTTGTGTTTAATTAAATATTGAGACAGTGGTACGGTCTCGCCAGCGTCGGCCGTTTATTCTGTTTAAAACATGAGAATGCCGGTCAGGCTCAACAGGTTCGCGGTCAGGTCACACACACTCTCGAACATCTCCGTCCCAATACTGGCGGATTATACAAAAATAAAATACACAATTACCTGTTTAAAACATGAGAATGCCGGTCAGGCTCAACAGGTTCGCGGTCAGGTCACACACACTCTGCGGGGAATAGGAGAGACTCAATACAGGAGCGAGTTAGCTCACTTAGCCTCCGTGCTTTTAACAGCAACCGGCCGCTTTAGGATGACAAAACTGCTTCAGTAACTCCTTAAAAATATTATATCCACAATATGATTACCAAATAACTTCTATGAATTCAGAATTATTCCCACATACAGAGCGCTAAAAGACCCAACTTACCTCGAACATCTCCGTCCCAATACTGGCGAGTATCAGCCGCCGCGGGTGACATAAGCACGCCAGCGTAAAGGAGAAGACGCTCAGAGACAGCGCCACACAGCGCACACACAGCGCAGCGCAGCTCAATATATTGACAATAATAATGGCAAGTGGAATAACACTATTTACCCCGTTACATTAACACGAGATGATTAGTAAATACTCAGTAGTAAGTACTCAGGAAAATAAGGAAGGGATTTGATATTTGGCTTTTGGATGAAACTTTTGAATGCACCTTGTTGACATAATGTGTATGACTGACTGGATGTATTCTGTATGGTATATCTATTCCATTCCACCAGGGGGTGTTACTGGTTTTATGGGGAGGTAAAATATGATTGGTGACGTCACACCTAATATAAAATGAATGTCCCCCTCTTTCATTTTCTCTTGGTCCTCTCTCAACCTGATGTTTTATCAGAGCTATTTTGTTTGCCATAATAAATATGCCTAAAGGCTGAAGAGATATTTCGTTTCGTCTACTTTCCTAAATTGGAATTATTATTCTGTTGCGTGTTAGAAGTGCACCTGCTAACAGGTTATGGGCCCAGGACGAGAACAATAATTGCAACGACGGAAAGTGTTGTAGCTAGTTTTGGCGTGGTGAAACCGGGGAGCTAAGCTAAGCAAAGAAGAATGGCAAACCATAATAAGACAAAGTGGCTGACGTTCAACGGTAGGGCCGAGGAATATGAGCTCTGGGAAGAACGGATGCTGTGTTGTATGCACCGTGTTGGATTAAAAGAGACTATTCTGAACGAGCCAGGTGGACCACTGAGCGTGGCGGAACAAGCCGAGGAGGATAAGCTAAATGCTGACGCATACTGCGCGTTGGCTCCACTACTGGACAACGTGAGTTTGGGATTGATATTCAGAGACACTAAAAACAAGGGACGTGAGAGTCTGCAAGTGTTGAGAGAGCATTACATTGGCAAAGGTAGGCCACGGATTGTCTCTATGTACATAACGTTGACCTCGCTGAAGAAAGCGGATACAGAGACTAACTGAGTACATTATCCGGGCCGAGCAAATCATTACGGCACTCAAAGGTGCAGGCGAAGCGCCGAGTGAAGGACTAATAATGGCTATGAATATAAGAGGGCTTCCGGAGAAGTACAAGCCATTCACCTTGATGGTTACGCACAGTTCAGCGGAGATGAAACTGGCGGAATTCAAAGCTAAGCTCCGAAACTTCGAGGCGTCGGAGGATGCAGAGCCAGTAGCTGAGGAAGCGGGAGAAAGGGTGCTGAAAGCCCGCGCAGCACCGAAGAAAAAGTATGGCGGATCTTCGGCGGACGTGGCGTGTTGGCGATGCGGAGAAAAGGGACACCGAAAGGATGAATGCACAAAGAAAGCTTGGTGCAGTTCCTGCAAAAGCACAAGCCACACGGATAAAAGCGTGCAGAAAGAAAGAGCGTGCACAAAGCTCTCGGTGCGCCCGCGCTCAAGATGACAGCTGTAGCAGCAGCGGCGGTCGTGCAGCGAGTCGTGGAGGACGGATCGACGCGCGGGGACCCGCGAAAGACGACTTCACATTCCGGGCAGAGACCGAGGACACCCGCAAGCCAGCGCAGCGACGGCAGATCGGGAGGAAAGGGCTGATCGTTGACACAGGCGTCGTCCCACATCCTTAACGACAGAAGCCGGTTCAAGACCTTCGACAGCTCATTCAAGCCAGAGAGGCACAGCATGGAGCTGGCCGACGGGAAGCAGACCTTTGGGTTGGCGCAAGGCAGAGGAGACGCACAGGTGTGTCTCATTAACAGCGACGGACGCAGATGTACAGTGACTCTTAAGAGCGCCCTGTACATCCCTTCATTCCCTCAAGAACTCTTCTCCGTGAAGTGTGCCACTGCAAATGGTGCCAAGGTACTCTTCGAAGAAGGTAATGACGTTCTTGTGGTGCCAAATGGCACAAGATTTAACATTCAAGTGTGTAACAGAATGTATTACTTGCAAACAGAGTGTGATGAAAATGATGTGTGCAGTGTTAGCCATGATATCCAAATCTGGCACGAGATTATGGGTCATTGTAACTATGATGATATACTGAAACTGCAGGATGTAACAGCAGGCATGCACATTAAAGGTGCAAAGCGTAAGCCTAACAAAGAATGTCATGTATGCATAGAAGGGAAGTTTACTCAGACG
Source organism: Hirundichthys speculiger (assembly GCA_018398805.1). Classification (NCBI taxonomy): domain Eukaryota; kingdom Metazoa; phylum Chordata; class Actinopteri; order Beloniformes; family Exocoetidae; genus Hirundichthys; species Hirundichthys speculiger. The sequence continues at coordinate 208,793 of JAGFBZ010002099.1, forward strand.
AGAAACAGGAATGCAACTGACAAAGTGAAAACACCACTTGAGCTTGTGAATACTGATCTAGCTGGTCCAGTGACAAATGAGTCAATTGATTGTTACAGGTATATGCAATCTTTTACAGATGTGTGCACTGGAGCAGTTTTCACTTATTTTCTCAAAGCAAAAAGTGATGCCGTACAGGCTACTGAAAAGTTCCTGGCTGATGTAGCACTTTATGGCACTGTAAAACAGAGAGTTTCAGACACTATTGAGAAAGAACAAAATCAGACATGAGACATCCTGTCCTTACTCACCACACCAGAATGGGATAGCTGAGAGGGAGGGGCGCACTCTCTTTGAGATGGCTAGGTGTAAGCTTCTTGACAGCAACTTACCTAAGAGCCTATGGCATTATGCCGTTCAGGAAGCAGCTTACACCAGGAACCGATGCTTTAATAAGCACATTGGTACAACCCCTTACACAGCACTGACAGGGAAAAAGTGTGATTTAGCCAAGATGCACAAATTCGGGTCAGAGTGTTATGCGTACCAAAAAGACAGAGGTAAACTAGATCCCAGGTGTGAGAAGGGACTCTTCATAGGACACGACAAGGGCAGTCCTGCCTTTCTAATTTACTACCCCAGCAAAGCAAAAGTGCTGAAGCACAGACTGGTTAAGTTTGTCACAAAGACCACATGTGAGAGTGAGACTCAGACTTGGGGACTGGGATTTGAGCCCATTGCAAATAATGAGAAAATCAATGCATCACAACCCAGTGCTATTAGCACAGACCTACAGACTGACAGCTCACAATCTCCAGAAGATGATGGTGAGGAGCACCACAGGGTGACGCCACAGGCCCCAAGCAGTGGAAGATACCCCCCTAGAGACCGCAAGCCCCCACGTTATCTCAGTGATTTTACTCAGGAAGATAGCGATGATGATGACAGTACGCTCACTAGCGTAGACTATTGCTACCGAGCAGTTTGTGGAGTGCCACTGACATTTAAGCAGGCCATGGCATCACCACAGTCAGGTAAATGGAAGAGGGCAATGGACGAGGAGATGCAGTCACTAGAGGAAAACAGACCTTTACCCTGACCAAATTGCCAGAAGGCAGAAAGAGGTAGGTGAGGTATACTCTATTAAGGAGGGTAGTGAGGGATGTGAACAGTATAAGACCAGATTTGTTGGCAAAGGGATATAGCCAGAGAGCGGGGATAGATTATGGCGAGACATTTTCCCCCACGGCCAATCTGACCAGTGTACGTGTAGTCATGCAGAAGGCAGCCCAAGAGAACTTGGTACTACACCAAATGGACGTAAAGACGGCGTACCTGCATGCACCCATAGACCGAGACATATATATGGAACTGGAACTGGAACTGATTGTACAAAAAAGAATGCTGCACAAGCTGATGAAGATGAGGAAGGACTCTTCACACCCTCTCCACGACACAGTGATCAAACAACAGAGTGTGTTCAGTGAGAGGCTTCTTCAGGTCCGTTGCAAGACGGAAAGATACAGAAGATCATTCCTGCCAGCAGCCATCAGCCTCCACAACAAGACCTAACACCTGTTATTATATTATTATTTCTTTCTGTTTTTTTTATTAAAAAAAAAAAAAAAAAAAAAAAAAAGAGAGAGAGCCCTTACTCCATTGAATTTCCCTTTATGGGATAAATAAAGTATTTTTCATTTCATTTCATTTCATTTCATTTCATATATGGATCAACCCGAAGGCTACGAAAAAGTGGGAGAAAACCTAGTGTGTAAATTAGAGAAATCCCTCTATGGCCTGAAGCAATCGGGACATAATTGGAATGAGATGCTACACGAGTGTTTGATAAATGACAGCTTCACACAGAACCCAGCGGACCATTGTGTTTACACAAAAGGAGTCTAAGCAGGCAGGAAAGGTAATAATAGTCATTTGGGTGGATGATCTTATTATCGCAGCAAATAACATGAGAAGTCTAGAGCAAGTAAAGGCGATGCTTTCCACCAGGTTTAAAATGAAGGACCTAGGCATGTTGAAACATTTTCTAGGCATAGACTTCACTCAATCTGATCATTGTGTGACAATGTCACAACAGAGATATGTGGAAAAGCTTCTAAACCGTTTTGACATGCAGGAGTGCAGAACACGTGAGACACCATGTGAACAAAAGATTGACTACTCTGATGATGCACCTAAAATGACTGATGTTAGGAAGTACAGGGAAGCTGTAGGTAGTCTCATCTACGTGGCAACTTGTACTAGACCTGATCTATGTTTTGTGGTCAGCAAGCTATCACTACATTTTGCTAACCCCACAGATGAAAATTGGGTGACAGTGAAACATGTACTGCGTTATCTAAGAGGTACCTCAGACAAGCAGCTGACTTTTAGAAAGAGCAGCGATGGTTTAGGTCTCCGAGCATACAGTGACGCAGATTGGGGGGCAGACACCTTCGACAGACGGAGCACATCTGGCTACTGTGTGAGCATGAACAAAGACAGCTCACTGGTATCTTGGAGAAGTAAAAAGCAACCCACAGTAGCGTTATCCACATGTGAAGCCGAATATATGGCTATGGCTTTAACAATACAGGAGTGTATTTATTTGGAGCAATTACTGAAGGGTATTGACAACTATGCATATGCTAAAACTGTTGTTTTTGAGGATAACCAGGGCACTATTGCATTTGTTAAGAACCCTGTGTGCAGACAAAGGTGCAAACATGTGGACATTAAGTATCATTTCATCCGGTCAACCATCAAAGAAGGGAAGATGACACTTGTGTACTGTCCTACAGATGAGATGATTGCAGACGCTATGACCAAGCCTATCTCAAAAGTTAAGTTAGTGAGATTCTCTGGAGCCATGTTTGGTGTAAGTGTCTGAGGCATTGTATATATGTTAAGTACATAGAAACGTACTGGAAATGTTTTTGACTTCTGTCATTTATTTTCGAGTTTGTTATTCAGATTGTTAAAAACTGTACAGTATACAAGTCATTCATAAGTGGGAGTGTTGACATAATGTGTATGACTGACTGAATGTATTCTGTATGGTATATCTATTCCATTCCACCAGGGGGTGTTACTGGTTTTATGGGGAGGTAAAATATGATTGGTGACGTCACACCTAATATAAAATGAA